>VDFB02000017.1:104821430-105200354 GCA_007258455.2 Sequoia sempervirens | reverse complement strand
GGTTTTGAAGATGGCACATTTCATTCCATGTCCGAAGACCCATGATCACGATCCCACATTATGTGACTTGTTCTTCAAAGAGGTGGTGAGGCTACATGGTCTACCAAAAGTATTGTATTTGAATCGTGACACCAAATTTGTGGGGTACTTTTTGGAGGACCTTGTGGAAGAAGCTGAAGATAGAGTTGAAGTTCAATTCTGCACACCATCCACAAACAGATGGGTAGACAGAGGTTGTTAGCAGGAGTCTGAGATGTTTGGTAGGAGATAAACCCAAGGGATGGGACTTGATCTTACCCAAAATTCTTGAATTCATCAACAGAAGCACTGGTAGATCACCATTCCAGATTGTGTATGGAGGTAGCCCTAGAACAGCTCCAGAATTGAGGAAGATGGACCAAGAGAAGAAAATAAGTGTTGAAGTGAAGATTTTCAGAACACATCAAGGATATACATGAGAAGGTAAGGGAACATATTAACAAGATGAATATGCAGTATAAGGCTAAGGCAGATCAGAAGCGGAGGTATAAGGAGTTTCAGATTGGTGATGAAGTGATGATCCACTTGAGGAAAGAAAGGTTTCCAGTGGGAACATATAACAAATTGAAGATGAAGAAGTTCGGTCCCTATAAAATTTTAAAGAAGCATGATTTAGGGAATGCATATGAGGTAGAGTTGCCGGATGGATTCAACATTTCCCTTGTGTTCAACATTTCAGATTTGACAAAGTATCATGAAGGTGGCGCAGAGGAAGTACCAACGATGGAATAGTGTGGGATTCCAACATCTACTTCAGAAAAGGATGAGATTGAGGAAATCTTGGATAGTCGTGTGGGAAGGAGTACCAGAAACAAGCAGTATGAAGAATATCTGGTGAAATGGAGAGGAAGACCTGTGGAAGATTCATCCTAGCTATCTAAGGCAGCAATTGACCGGTTGGGTTGTCCTCAACCATCTGAGACGTGACGGGGTCACTTCTCAAATTACCCTGGGTGTCTGATGCAGGAGCATCCAGTGGTGTAAGGGCAATCTTGCATCACCCAAAAATAGTTAAATTTCAAGTTTATCATTTTCCAGATGTTTTTACATTTTTGGATACCCTTTTCGTCATAATGAAATTCCCAATTTACGGTTTTTATTTTCTATTCCTGGGTTGAAAGATATTACAGTTTTAGTTTCCCAGATTTGCACCTGAAAATCTTCCGAGTTGGATTTGAGGCACTTAGAGCTTCCGGAATGGCCCCGAAACTTGCCGAAATCGGCATAGCTAATTTCAAGTGCGTTCTTGACTTCGAGACCTT
The DNA here is from genome assembly GCA_007258455.2 of Sequoia sempervirens. NCBI lineage: Eukaryota > Viridiplantae > Streptophyta > Pinopsida > Cupressales > Cupressaceae > Sequoia > Sequoia sempervirens. The sequence continues at coordinate 105,199,053 of VDFB02000017.1, read as the reverse complement.
TCCAACGGTTCAAACGGTTCATGAATCGGAGCCCCGGATCAAAAGTTATGGCCACGGGAAGTTGGCGCACTTTCTAGAAGATACAATTGCAAATGTTCTTTTGAAATTTGAACTTCAAGTTGTAATTTTCGGCGCCAAACCGCCTAAACTCAAATTTTAATGTTGTTTTGGCTCCAAACTAAAGAGGAGCTCTATTTATGGGCGGGTTTCTAGTATTTTGAGTAACTTTTTGGGGACAAGCGCGCATATTGTGAAAGGGTTATTCTGTAGCTGTCTGTAACTTGCATGTGTTGTAGAACTTGGGGATTTGAGATCCTCTACATGTAAGAAGCTCCATTTTCTGAATAATAAAATTATTCTCTTGTTTGTGGGTTATTTTCTGTGTCTCGGGCTGTGCCCTCATCACAAACCACAACTCAGTGCAACACACTTCAACAACTCCAAAAACCTCTACAAGCAAGGGGTTGACATCAATGGAAACACTAATGACAACACCAACAATATCCAACAATCTCCCACTAACTCAAGTCACCAACAACTCCAAACTTCCAATACAAGTTTAGTTCGATGTTGAATATTGATGAAACTTAAATCTTTTTTCTTTTCTTTTCATAATAAATGGTTTGATGTTGAATGTTGATAAAACTAAAATATTTTTTCTTTTCTTTTCACAATAAATGATTTGATCTTGAATGTTGATAAAATAAAAATCTTTTTTTTTTTCTTTTCACAATAAAATATCTCAATAGTTTTAAAAAATAATCTTACAAAACCTCTATACAATTTTGTTATTAAAAATCCATCTAAAAACCAAAATCATAAACTTGTTTTTATATTCTTCAACAATCAAACTCTAGATGTAACTAATTATTGGGTATTTTTAAGTTTTATCTATCATAAACTTAATAAAAATCTCAATATGGTTGGTATTTTTAAAATAAAATTTTGGATAATTGTACTTACAATAGAAAAGTAAAAATATTATCTCCTATCTTTGAAAGATGCAATCTTGTTTGAATTTGACATTTGGATTGGATGCAATTACAATCAAATTTTATAACTTCTTGAAGCAACATGAAGTTAATACTCATGTAAAGCTCCAATAGTAAATACAATCCACCACCTTATCACATACATCTTTTGCAAACAAATAGTTTTTTTTTATTTTTTATAAGTTAATGTCAAGACTAATGGATTTCTAATTTAAGCAAAATACTATTTTAACAATGCTCCTCAAAGGATACAAATTATACATCACTTATTTTATTGGTCTTGAGACTATATATCCCTTTTATTATCCAAGGAAACTTGTATGGCTATATTGACTAGGGCTCTCCCATGTTTAACTTTAATTATTCCACTGGTTTTTCTATGATTTACATTTCTTAGACTTCAAGTTTATTTTTACATACTTTGATTTAGTCTTTGATGTTGAAAGCAGACTTCAAAAGGCAAGTAATTTCCCAATTTGTTTTTTATCCTTTTAACAAGTCACTGAAATTTAAAATTCCTATTAATGTCTTTGTCTAAGTATACTTAACAATTGTAAAAATAATTGTCTTAATGTCTTGTCTCATCATACTTAACAATTGTAACATTAAATTGTTTGTTGATGTCTCCTTGCTTCATTATATACTTTACACCCTTATTTTGAATATGACCAACATTTTTAGAAACTATCATTCTTAAATCTTTCTCACCTTTCATTCACTTCTAATTTGTTAACAATACTCTTATTTTGGAAAAAGCCAATACTTTAGAATTTTAATTTTAATGTTTTGATAATCAAACTCCTAGTAGAAAGGCCTGCCACATATGACTGCCCAAAATCAATACTTTAGAATTTAGATTTTGATGTTTTGGTAATCAAACACCTAATAGGAGGGCCTGCCACATATGACCTCCCTTTCGAGGTATGACTTCTCATTTACAATGTCATTTCATCACTTCCACTTTGTTGAAATATCATTCTTCTGGACAATACAATTATTTTAGAAATTAACCTTCCATATTTCTTTGATACCTACACAATTTATTTTTTCTTAAAACACTATCTGACTCTAATTGTTTCATCATATATTTTTTTATGCTACTTAGGCTATAAAAGCTCAAATTCTAATCCTCATATTTGAGCATTTTCTTTCGTACATGCAGCTAAACAAAATTAATGTGGCTCATGATTTCATTGAACAATTTTTAGTTCTTCAAGCTTCTCCCTAATTTGAAGTCTTTAGATTGCATGCCCATCAAGATCCCCAAAGCAGGACAAATTTGCATTTGACAAGCACAAATACAAATAAACATAAACTTTGTCCTACATTTTCATGTTTTTTTAAAGCTTTAGCTCGCGCAAAAAACACCCGATCAAACCCAATCAAATCACATACATTAAAAAATTGGAATGATGTGTAAGTTGTTGAATCCTTCATATTGTTTGCCCACCAACACCCTCAACATAGGGCACATAGCATTTGAAAAGCATATGCATGGGTAAAACACAAACTTTGTTATGCATTTTCCTGTTTCACAACCACCATCTCAAGGGAAGAAAACTCCAGGTGAGACAAAAACCTCAATCAAATTTACATACATTATAAAATCAAAATGATATTTACGTTGTTGATTAGACTATTTATCTAGATTCCTTGAATATTTTGTTACCTTGAAATTTTGATCACTTTTTGTAAATTTTCTAGCTATAACATAACAGATTACATAAGGTGACTAATACTTCAATTTTTCTAAAAAAAATCACCATGAACAAATTTTAATTAATATTAGAAAGAAGGTGGGGTTGGGGCCCTAGCTCGGTTGGCTAAATCTTTCCTGTTGCAGGAGGTTGGTCACGAGGTCTAGTCTCCCCTACCCCCGTGGTACCGGAGGGCGTGTTGCGCCAGCGTCGCCGGTCACGTTAAAAAGTTTACCAGGCGCACTGCAGTTTATATGGGGTCGTGCTACCCGATTCCTGCAATCTAAAAAAAAAAATATTAGAAAGAAGGTAACATTGACATGTAAGATTGCACTCATTAATCATGTTCTAATTGATTTTTCCATACTATCAAAAGAGCAAACTTTCATTTTGTAGTTAAACTATTTTATTTGGTATCTTAATAATTAAATACAACAATTCAATTCTAAACAACACTGTTAGATTCTCTTCGAGATCAATACAAGGGAAACAACCATCTGACTTGGATGTCAGGAAATCTGATATGGAATTTGGGAATACTCAGAATATAGAAATAGTCTAGACATGGAATAACGATTAAAATGCTAATTGGCAATAGAGTTAATCTGGTTAATGTTCACAAAAAGAAATGAATGAAATCTATTGTTTTGTTCTATTTTTCAAATTGTAAATACAAACAAATGTTTGTTTGTATTTTGAATTTGTTATTCAAAATAACAAGAGACCCTTGAAAATGTCAACATATACCGTCAAGTACAAATAACCCTACTGCCCACTTAATTTCTTGATGAACTTTCATAATATAAGACATTTTCAAATAACATGCCATAATTAAAACATAAAATTTATTGACTACGAACATAAACAAATATAATCCTTTTGAAAAATCTCTTAAATCTTTTACTATATTTTATAACAAAAACCATAAAAAAGGCTATATGACCATTAAAATTTAAGGTTGAGGAACAACATTCCTAAATCCAGTGAATAATAATGGGTTTGCCCAAATTCATTTTTTTTTTTTATCAAGTGGATCATTTTGTCCTTGTCCTCACATCCTCATTTGAGAAAATAGACAAAAACTCTACTACATATAATCGAAATAAAACCATACAATTTCCCTTGACAAACCACGTTGCAACTCAATCTAGAAAATTTAGAACTAAATAAAAAGAGAATGAGAATTAATTTAAAAGGCAAACATAGAAGAACATTCATATTAAATCACAACTCAATCAAAAGATTTTAAAGATGCTCGATACAAAAAAGCATTCATGACAAAAATAAAATAAAATAGTAAATTCTCATTCCAAAAGTTATAGCTACTAAATTAGGCTTAATGAGTACATATATGATCAAATCCTACTTGAAAACATACAAATATATAAAGAGACCAAATGATAGGAATTAGGAGAATTTGGGGGCTTGTAGGGTTGGTTGACAAGGAGGACTTAGAAGGAGAAGCAGTAGGAGAGGCTTCCCGAGAAAGAGAGTCATTAGGGGAGTCCTTAGGGGTGGGGTACCAAGAATCATCAGAATTGTTCAAAATAGAGATTTGGTGGGGTCAAAAAAAAAAAGACATTTTTCTTAGAAATAGGGGTGGGGTCCTCTAAAATAGGAGACTTACATTTAGAGGCCTGGGGATTTGACCTAGTGATTGGTTGATTTGGATCTTAGGGAATAAAAATGCACAAGGCTTGAGGTAGATGAAATTTCCTCTGAAGATTTAATGACCAGTGTAGGGTTACCCTTCCTCAAACAAAGACCATGGAAGGGAAAATAATGGTATAGCCTGAAAATTAGACCCTGGTTTCCCCTTTTCTTGAACAATCCTAACCAATTGTTCAAGAGACAACATTATCCAAAATTAAATATTCATTTTAACATTATACCGTAAGTGGTTAAGCATTGGAAAAATATGAGCATGGAAGTGTTTGAATCTACCATCCAGTGTGATGTATCTCAGGAGCACTTAGATACCATGCTTCTCCAAACATTGGGGAGATCATCCCTATTGAACCCATTTTAGAGACGATTTATCTTCTCCCCCTTTTTGAGAATTTTTTCCATGGTTTTCTGATAATGATCTTTCGCCTTTCTAGGGCGGCAAGCCCCATCAAGGGAAAGCTCAGTGGCCTCGGTGATGATCTCCATGCTGACAGTGAAAGAAAAGTCCCCGACTTCAACATTGTCGTCCTTCCATGAGTTTGCAAATTCTATGGAGATAAAGACGTGGATTCTTCTTGAACCAAGTCACCTCTCATCTTAGCAAGCTCTTCAAACAGATGAGGGTTGTGAAGAACACTCTGGAAAATCTAATTACTATTAGCGGTCAAGGACAGAACTGGGATGTGAGTAGGCGGGAGGAGAAGATATAACTGCTTACTACACGAAACGTGTCAGTTGTCATTCTGAACCCAGAGCGGGTTCAAACTAAATACAATTTTAGAGTACCTTCCCATCATTATTGATAAGCTCTCTCACTATTTGGGATCATTAAGTGATCCTCCCAAATTCTGATCTTCTCCACAAAATCTCCCAGATTCTTACACCTAACACGTGAGAGAATTTACAATTCCCAATGTTCATAAATCTTGGCAAGCCTTTATGATGGGATCTCACAAGGACCAACAAGGGTTCTCTTTACCACTAAGCATCATAATTGTGTTATGCGAGTCACCCTCAATTGCTAGGCTGGACACACCTATATTCCTAGCAATTTGAATCCCATGGTACGCAACGACCACCTTTGTATAACTGTAATTTTACCTTCCCAAATTGATTGCATAAACGATAAGCACCTTCCCTTGTGATCTCATATTATGCCACCCCACCCACCTGACCTAGGTTCCCTTTGGTCAAGCCATAAAGCTTGAGCGAACGAGGGTGTGGGGGCCAAAGGGTATTCTTACTAGCAACAAGAATTTTGGAATTCAAGGAATTAAGAACATTTGTTAATTCCCAAGATGAGCCAATAGCACACTCTAGAGTAGCAGGATTCCTTTTAGGCTTAAAAGAAGCAATTTTGAGATTCCCTTTGATCTTATTGATAGTTTGATCTGTTATAACCTTCCAAGGGTTTTTAATTCCTGGATAACTTCTTGTTGTGCTCTTTCTATAGTGCCCATCCCATTAAGAGAAGGGTCTTCCACCATAGTTTTGGTTAAGTCCCATTTGTGACAAAATTCCCTTTAGTTCATTTCTATTATATATGTTATGTTTATCTCATTATCACTATCTTCTTCTTCTTCATAATTAGCTTCCATTTTAGTTGTGAGGTGGATATGTCGTACATCATGTATTTGTTTGTGCACGTCTAGTTCTAGTTTATTATTTTTTTAGCTTTAGGAATACCTATGTTGATTAGTATGTCACATAAATGCTTGTATAGGAGTTACACCAATAGAACGTTTCAAAATGTTTTAAGTTCTAATTTGGAACATTATTTCTAACTTTTGGAAAACATTGACAATAGTTTTTTCTTTCCTCTCCTTCTATTTGCATCCTTTGTGGCATGCAACATAGGACAAGGACCTTGTAGAATCAAGTAATGTGATTGTTTCTATTTGTGAAAAGTGTTACATATAAGAATGTAGGTAGCTAGATTAGAATTTTTTTCATTTGCAAATATTTTTAGTTGATGGAATACTTTTCAACCAACATTCAGTGATATAAAAGATTAGTTGCCAACTAAAAGGGGTGGATTTTGGAGCATATGACATATTTATTGTGCTCTTATATCATATTGCCACAAATTTTATCATGAAATTTCAATACACTATTAGATCTTGGTCTTCAAGTCTTTGATTTGTAGATATTCTTGTCAGAATATAACACAAATCTCCAATTTTCTCTCTATTTTTATGTGTACTTGGCAGTGTATTTGAGAACAAGTGTTCATGAGATGATAGGTTTGCAATCTATATTAGCTCTCTATATTGAAAGCATTAATGGGTTGTGCATATTTAATCTATTGTTTCTTGTAGGTTTATATTTTTCTTGCTAGCATCATTACATAATAAGGTAGAGATAATTTGTTCTTTCCATGGAGCTTTGTATCGACATTCTATATTTTTTCTCTTTTTACATAGGCATGTTCCCTCACTAAATTTTGTGTGACTTTAAGCATGATTAATTATCTTTTCACAGTCATCCAAGGGATTTGTAGCAAAGATCTTAGTTGTGTGTGAGGAAGATATTCTACATGTGTACAAGTTTTTTCAATAGTGGTTGGTACGTTTTCTTCTTTGATTTTTAAAGAGAAAAACAAAAGTCCTTGGCTAAGGTGGTGCATGATAGCCTGTAATGGCATAGTGTGATTGTTAAATTGTGGTGTTGTGATTCTTTCTACCAAGGTTCAAACCCCTTATGGTGTGTTATTTCTAAGTGTTCATGTTGGGTATGAGGTCCCCCATATGTGGTCTCATCGATTCATATTCTAGCGTTGACCAAAAAGTGTTTACCCCCAATTAAAAAATTACTAATGCATGATTTGTAAAGAAAATATTTTTAGTAATGCGTGATTTGTATGAAAATATTTTTGTATTACTAATTTAAGAGATTTTTAATGATTATAGGTGCATTAAGAAAATCCTTGATGCTATCCTCCATCAATTCTCCGTTTGGATGAATATAAACAACTACTAAATCTCCTTCTACAAGTCATAGATATAAAGATGTCATTTGTAATTCGTTGGATCTCTAATTTAGGCTACATTGTTCCATTTTAGGCTTACCCACTTGAGTCACTCCTAGTTGTCAACTCCTCTCCTACAAAGCTCACACACACCACTAGAGCTTTGAAGATAGCTTCTATTCTCAAGACAAAGTGTGGGGAGGGATATGCAGAAAGGATAAAAAATGGCAAATCAATTTTTATGGTGGAATCAAACAATGGGACTTTCTCATGATCTAGTCACTCAAATGATCAACAATTAAGCTCACCTCTATTATCCTGTAGTGCTCAAATAGGTTCCCATTCTATTGTTTAACCTCTATGTGAATCATTGAAAATTGTGGATCTTGATTTTCATATCTTGAAAATCAAAGAAGGGCTAAAATAAAATTCTTTAATTTGATTTGTTTGCAATTTTCAGTTAAGCCTATCTACCCTTGAGTATTAGATTTCAAAAATTGCACTCCAAATCTCTTTTATAATCCTCTCACATCTCCTTGTGTTGGGATTCTTCTTAGCTCTATATATGTCATACTAATATGTAGAAGTTGCTCGTAGAAGGTCTAGGTGTGTTTTTTGTTACCCCCTATTCAATTATGGGGCCCTTTATGTGTCTTCCAATGATAATTCCTTGGGAAAGACTCGTTTGATTCCTCACTCCTCCCATCTTGACCATCAATTCACATTCACAAGGATCTCGATCAATTTGAACATTTCCAATTCTCCTACAACTAATTTAATTTTAAGGTAGGTGATAGAGTTTGGATGCAATAATTAGAGTATAAAGAGATTGTGTTTAAAAGTAGATATTACTTTGCAACATGCCATTTTTTGGATTCAATCCCTCAAGCTACTAGGATTTCAAAGAAGAGTGGCTCTTGTAGGTCAACTTCTTGGTTACACAACACAATGGTGTGTCACCAATACATTGTAATGGATCATCCTCCTTCCTTGATTAAGGTATTTCAACATCAAACTTCTAGGAATTCCACTCTACTCAATGGTTCTTCCTCCAATGCATCTACCTCGATGGAATCTTTGTTTGTCTCTCTAGTTCTCTAAGGATGAACCTAAAACTAGATATAACTTCTTAAATTCTACTCCTTCTGGATTGTGTGGCTTCCAAGTCTCTCAAAAATTCATGTCTCTCTTCAACTCTTCCTCCTCTATCTAGAAATTTTCCCTCTATTGAAGGTTTTCCTTCACTTGGAGCTACATATCTAAATTTTGACTCCCCCTCTACTAATGTTACAAATAAATTATGAGAAATGGATTATAGTTTGTAAAAAACAAATCTTCTTTGAAAAAGAAGCAAATCCAAGGACATATTAAAGGTTTGGTAAAAAAAATTATCATATATATTTTAGGACTTGATGGGTGCCATAAATATTCAACCATATGTAACATATGTACTTAATTTGCAATATAGGAATTAAAACAAAATTCTAGTTGTCCCTATCCATATAAAATATACATAAAACAAGTAGCAAACTAGTTATTAAACAATTCCAAAAATATAAATTGTAATCTTTATGGTTATATTAAATTATTGTTTTACCATATATAACTATTAAGCTTTAATAATTGTATCTTCCTTTCATTTAACCTTCCTTTCTTAGAGAACACAATTAAGTGCTCTTAACAAGACTGCAACAAGTTTGGTTTGATGTTGAATATTGATAAAACTTAAATCTTTTTTTTGTTTGCTTTTCATAATAAATGGTTTGATGTTGAATGTTGATAAAACTAAAATATATTTTTTTGCTTTTCACAATAAATGATTTGATCTTGAATGTTGATAAAACTAAAATCTAAAGTCTTTTTTTTTCACAATAAAATATCTCAATAGTCTAGAAAATCAATCTTGCAAACATCTTGATGCAAAGAGGATGCTCCCCTCTGCCAGCCAACTTCAAAACACAACACAAACTCAGAGACAAATGATTGCAACAAACTTTAATTTTATTAATTCAATTACAAAAATACATTCTTTCTACCATTCACGGCCTCCAACTTCGTATAATAAATCAATCTATCTAAAAACCAAAATCATAAACTTGTTTTTATATTCTTCAACAATCAAACTCTAGATGTAGCTAATTCTTAGGCATTGCTTTATCTACCATAAACTTTTTTTTTGGTTGGTAAACATTAGTATTTTATTAATAAAAGAGATAAGGCTCAAAAAGTACAGTGCAAAATACAGGGCCATTCAGCATGAAAAAACTAATGCTCAATCTAGTTAAACGGAGAGCTCTACCCTGACATCTCCAAAATACCCCATTTTACCCATGATTCATAAAAAAAAATTCAAATTTCACTGTACCAACATTTCAGAAAAAATCTATTTTCAAAAGGTTGAGATAACATTAGTTTACTTTTGAATGATCTGCCACCTGCACACCAAAATATCATCACCATCCTGCATCGCTCGCCTTCCTACTACCTTTGTGCACGCCTATTTCCTTACATCCTTTCCCTTCATACCCCCACATTTCCACCCCACTGTGCGCCACCTTTCAACAAAAGTTTTTGTTTCGTCTTTAACACCAAACACCTTACACACTAGGCACCATGTCTAGCAGATCTCCCACCCCTTGCTCTTCCCCTGCTCGCAAACCGTCTTCGCCTTGGTAGCCTATTCGATAGGTCCTCTCCATCTCGCCGCTCTGCATCTTCTTGCTGCCGAAGCACATGTTTTAGATTCTCCCAAGCTGTAAGAATTTCCATTTTATATTCATCTCTGTCCACACGCCTCCACCACCTCACGAACGGAATCAGACCTTCTTCTATGGCTTCATCTACATCCTCAATGCCTTCCGAAATGTCATATCCTTTCCCTGGAACTGCCCATTCTACCAAAGATTCCATTTTCCCAAGTAGTTCCTCCACAAACAGGGATCTCATTACCCATTTTATCACCCCAATTTCTTCATTCAATTCCATCCCCATGCAAACAACATCGAGGCTATATCAGTGTTCAAGCGCCCTCTATGTGTGGCTTCCATAAAATGCGATCCGAGTGTCTCCAGCACCACTTCTATCACCTCATCATGCAGATTTTTCAACAGGTACTTCAGTCTGAACTTCGACACTGGACCGAAGAAACCTTGTTGCTGGAGTTTTGTTGAAAAACCATACATAGCTTCCATTTCCCCTGCTTTCAGAAAAATCCAGCACACCAGTCTTCCCCGTACCCCGCACTAAGCTTTGACCAGATAAAAATTTGAAATGAATGCAAAATACTGCACTTGCTTGTATTAAAAATCCATCACCTCGACCAACTGGCTTTACCTCCTACCCGCCCTTCTTCTGTCAAAACAATTAAACACTGTGACGTCAACACCAGTTGTGCGAGCCTGGACATCATTAAAAGATTACTACTTCCAACAATTTCATTTCAAATTGGCTCGTTCGACCATCACGAAACCCGGCGAAGATAAACCTGGCTGTCACTTCCAACGCAAATCAACTTGCTTCATAAATGAAGACCCATATGTCTTCACAGTAACCGTTTGTCCTCCGAAAGTACCCCTCATTAAGCCATTCAACTAGCAATATGTCCTCCTGCACCGCACACAACACGCGCGATTACCACTACCAATGAAAGAAAACTAAAATTAAAGCTAAAACCCTGACACATCCACCTGACGGAAGTCCTCCTTCCTTGTTTCCCCAATCACATCAAAAGACGTCGCCCATTTGGAAAGGCAGTCAACTTCTCCATTACCCGCACGACGTATGTGACTTACTTCAAACTTGTCAAAGGTTTTTAAAACCCCTATGATAGCTCAGATAAAAGCTTGCAAATTCCAAGCCAAAGCGCCACCATTGATTATTGTGTGGATTATTATCTGAGAGTCACCCTCTAAAAGCAAATTTTTGACCCCAAACAATTTCGCTAATCCTACAGCCAGAAGGGTCGCCTTTGCTTCCGCAACGTTATTTGACCCATCTTCCAACTTTCGAGCTCCAAAAGCAACCAGATTTCCATGACTGTCATGAATTATTGCCCCTACTCCTGAGGGCCCAGGATTACCTTTTGTAGCCCCATCAAAATTTGCCTTGTGCCAGCCTTCCTTCGGTTTTTCCCACACTACCACTTTCTGAGACAACTGAGCCCCTCCTAACCCCGTCGCCATATTCCCAAAATTTACCTTTAGCCCTGGCCATATCCTTTGAAACTTGCTATCCTCCACTGAAAACGAATACTTTTGACAATGAAATTGTGCAACCGAAGCATTCACCACTTCTGTGATTGCATGATCAATTCTGTTTTTGATTCTAGGAACTGTTTCTTTTTTATCCTCAAAAATCCTTCTATTTCGCTCCTTCCATAGTTCCCAGATCACAAGTGACGGGCTTACAATCCAGACACTTGAGAAGAGGGACGAGCCAGAAGGGTGTGGCCATCCTTCAAAAACACCCTTCACCGAATTTTTCTAGGGACCTTGCCAACCAAGTTTTAACTAAAGGGAATCCCAACAAGTAGTTGCAACTTTGCATTGTAAAAGTAGGTGATCAGTAGACTCCTCAGCCACTTCACAAAGAACACACTTAGTTGGTCCAACTAAACCCAAACGCTTCCTCCTTTCTCCTAATAGAATTCTTCCCTTCACTGCCAACCAAGCAAAAGCACCAGCCTTGGGTAGACAATCCTTACTCCAACACAAATTTTTTGCCCAAAAAACCTCACCCTCATCAGAGTCCAAAAGCTGGTACCCAACCTTAACCGAGTAGTTCCCATTTATAGACCCACACCATACCACCTTGTCTACAGTTTTTGTTGGGAGTACTTGACGTCCCCTCAAAAATTCCTTCATTTTTTGAATTTGGACACCTGAAAGCTCATCACAACAAACATCTTTCCACCCCCATTCCTGGCCCAAAGGGCCCCGCTTAAGTTCTAAATAGTTGCTTACTTTGTCACCCCATTTTTGGATAAAAAACTATCTTAGATCCTATGAACCTTCAACATCCTTTAGAATTGGATACCCATTCCATGAGTCATCTCAAAACTTCTCATGAAACCCATCCTCAATTTTCCATGTAATGTGATTAACTGTCACTGGCCGACAAGAAACTATAAAGTTCCAAATAGTCGATCCCTTTACTGGATTTCTAATGGTGGAAATCCGGTTATCCGCCATCGAATCCAAATATTTGGCTTTTAGGATTTTAACCCATAAGAGATCAGGGTTTGTGTAGATACTCTAGACCAGCTTCGCACCTAAGGCTTCATTCATTAAGTGTCAATCTCTTAATCCAGCCTCTCCCTTTGCTTTTGATCTACAAATTTTCTCCCAAGCTAACAGAGGTATTTTATCTTGATCATTTGCACCATTCCAGAAAAATTTCCGCATTCTCTGCCCTATTGAATTCACCACCTTCTTCGGAATTTTCAAACACATCATGGAAAATACTGGAATGGCCGAGATCACACTTTTTAACAAAAGTAAGCGCCCAGTAGCCGTTAGCCATTTACTTTTCCACCCACCCATTTTGTTTAAGCAGCTGTCCACCAAATCTTTCCAAATACCAGATTTATTAGATCCCCCAAAAAGAGGAATACCTAAAAATTTACTTGGTAGTGAGCCTACCCGCATACCCAAAGTCCTACATATTTCAACCTGTTTTGCTATGGGAACTTGAAAGAAGAAAATCTCAGATTTCTGCCAATTAATACTTTGTCCAGATGCCTCACCGTATTCATCTAGAGTGGCTTTCATCACCCGAGCTTCTCTAATGGTTGCATCCCCCATGAGAAAGGTGTCATCAACAAATTGTAGATGTGAAATCGGATCAACCCCATCCGCAACAAGAATGCCTTTCTACTTCCCACAACATCTTTTCTTTACAATCAACCACCCTAAAGATTCAGCTAGAATAATAAAAAGGAAAGGAGATATGGGGTCTCCTTGTCTGATCCCTTTACTGGATTCAAAAAAGCCCTGGGGGCTCCCATTTAACAACACCGAGAACCAAGGAGTACTGATACAACTCCGAATCCATGCCACCCACTCACTACAAAAGCCAAACTTCTCAAGGAATTTTAAGAGAAAACTCCTATTAACTTCATCATAAGCCCGTTTGATATCCAATTTCACCATAAACTTCTCCACTTTTGCCATCCTTACCGAATGAATAGCCTCATGAACAACTATAACCCCTTCAAAAATAGATCTGTTTGGAGAGAAACCACTTTGCTCTACCGAGATCACCAAGGGTAAAGCTTTTTTAAGTCTATTGGCTATCACCTTAGAAATGATTTTGTAAATTGTGTTACAAAGCGAGATAGGACGGAAATCTTCAAACGTCACCAGTTCAGTTCTTTTTGGAACCAAAGCAATAAAAGTATTATTCAGGTCCTTCAAAACAAACCCACTCCTCCTTGATTCTTCCACCACTTCCCATACATCTTGTGCTAAAAATTTCTAGAATTTCTGGAAGAAAAAGGCAGGGAAGCCATCCGACCCCGGAGCCTTATCTCCCCCCAGCCCAAAAATAGCCTTTTTTACTTCTTTTAAAGAAACTTTTTCCATTAACATGGCATTTTGTGCATCAGAAACCATATTAGGAATGTTCTCCAATATCTTCCATTCAAGATTTTCTTCCCTACTGTTCTCCTTGCATAGCCTTGAGAAAAAATTTACTGCTTCTTTGGCTATTATAGCATTATCTGACAGCATACCTCCTTCACTATCCTTGATTTCAAAAATCTTATTGCTAGCTCTGCGCACTTTCACTGAGTTGTGAAAAAACTTTGTGTTCCTATCCCCCGCTTTTAACTAGCATTCCCTAGATTTCTGCTTCCAAAACACCTCTTCATGGGATTTCAGAATAAGCTTTGTTCAAAGAATTTTCCATTTCAAAATCTTCTTCAAACATCCCATTCTCTATAATTCTCGAATGAAGAATCTTTAACTCCTCTTCCAGTCTTAACTTCTTAGAAAAAATATTTTTAAAAGATTCCCTATTCCACTTTTTTAATTGTTCTTTTAAAAATTGTAGCTTCTTAAAAAAGACATAAGCTTTGGTTCCAGACCTTACAGGGGTGTTTTCCCACCAATCTGCCACTAGTTCCTAGAACCTCTCCGCCCGCATCCACATTGCCTCAAACTTGAAAGGACACCTTTCTGGTTTGAACTCCTCTTGAATTCTCAATCCTATCAGATAATGATCCAATCCTGTTATGGGAGTTACCTCCGCTTCACATAACCATTGTTGTGTCGCTCAGTCCCCAGCCAAAAAGAAGCGATCAAGCTTCTCTGCTATGTTCAGAAAACCACTTCGCCTATTCATCCAAGTGAAAGCCCCATTTCTGAATGGGAGTTCAAAAAGCCCATTTTGCAAGACAAAAGCACTAAAATCCTTTTGGCTTTGACTAGCCCAACAAACTCCACCAAGCTTGTCAGACGGTTGAAGGATGGCATTAAAGTCACCTCCTAAGAGGAAGATTCTGTCCCTTTCAACATTCAAAACATTAGAGAGCTCCTGCCATAACTGATACTTCTGAACAAAACCTGAAGGGTTGGCTCTTAGTTGTTTTGAATCAACACTGACCCATTGCCAGCACCATTCTTGCCTCTCCACTCTGACATTGACTAGAGCATCCTCCCACAAAATCCCAAGGCCACCAGAGGCCCCAACAGCCCCAGAGAGACACCCTTTCCACCTTCCAAAACATTTTAGGAAGCAATCAAAATCCTTTTCCTTTATTTTCGTTTCTTGAAGCAAAACAATACTCGGCCTCGTTTGATCAAAACAACGCTTGATCAAACAAATTTTGTCAGGGGCATTGCAGCCCCTGACATTCCACAATAGGATTTTCATGGCTGTCGGGAAAAGGCATAGCCTTTTCTCAATCTCAATTTGCTTTGACCTATTGCATTCCCAGCCATTTCAAGGCACATCTTATTAGTTTTAGGGCCACGTCTACGCTTCTCTCCAACCTTTACCTTACTATTTTGTGCAGAGGATTGGTCTAGTGACCTCTTCTCCACTAACCCAATTTGATCATTAAAGCCCAATAAATCTTCTCCATCCTCCTCTGAATCTGATGCTGATACTGAACCCGAGCCTTCCAACGATCCCCCACTATCTTTGACTCCTTCAAAAGCACTGTCTAAATTTTGAATAGGAGAGATTGGAATGTCCTTAAACACCACCCCATCTGAATCACCTGGAATCTCACCTTCAAGCTGTAGCACACCATCCACCTGTTCCACGCTTCCATTGACTGAAAAATGTTGAGGACACCCATCATCAGGTTTTTCAATACGGTCAAGCCCACTGCCATTCAAAGTGACTTGATCCTGAGGCTTGCCTTGTTCTTCCCCATAAAGAGATGAGAGAGTTTTAGTAGAAGCCTCCACCTCAGTACTCCTCATTTTGTTTGAGACCAAAGTGATTCTATTTGGGGTTGCGAGAGTTAACTCTGTTTCCACACCCTCACCAAATCTTTTAACCTCTCTCAGAATCATTCCAACATAAGCTAGGTTTTGAGTACGCAAAACACATTCATTTTCACGGCTAAAAACAATTTCTTGTTTCCTCCTAAAATCCCATGAAAGGGATTCCTCCTCAGATTCTTGACTTAAACCTTTCATTAGAAACTCCAAAGAGCCCCATTCCTTTGACGCTCGCCACTTTTCATCAACCATAGCCTCTGTGAGAGCTATCACCTCCTTCGAAGGTAGATTTTGAACTGCACCTTTCCCTTTTAAAGCCTACCATCTCGGGACCTCAATGCACCCAACACCTACCCCATTCCCAACAGCCAAACTATGATCCTCCACCACCAGATTCTGACACCACATACCTTCACCAGATTTCAGCTCTATCATTTTCGATAAAGGGTGGATTATCTGTCTTAAAATACAAATCCTTGGGAACATACTACAATCCGCTTTTTCTACCGCTATCTCTGAATTTACAAAGATGCCTAGTTTGTTTCCAATTTTTCTTAGGGTTTCCTGATCCCAATATTCTTGCGGAAGATTTTTCAGGCTAATCAACACTTCAAATTCCACAGACTTTGCCTTGTTTGGATCAAAATTTGGGGTCCAGTCTAAAATAAACAAACCTCTACCATCCATTGAGAAAGGGCCACTTCTTAAAATCGAGTCTTTATCCTGATCAGTTTGGCACACTACCAGGTAAAAACTATTTTCCAAAGTTTTAACATCACACCCTTTACCCCAGTTTGCATCACACCACTCCTTCATTTTTGTGAGTGCCGGCCAATGCCCTCCCCAAAGTACAAAAAAAGCATGCGCTTTAAACGTACTCACAGAGTCATTCCATTCATTGTTATCTATTAAAAGAGTAACCATAGTAGTGTGAAGAAAGTTTTTTATTACCTGGCTTGGCTCTCCTTTTTCTGTCTGGTTCTTTGGCCGCCAGAATTTTTTTTCCAACGTTTTGAAATCCACATGCCCCTCCGTGTACGCGGAGCGAAACCTTTCGCCTCTACCCGCCACCACTGCACATGAGCGAGAAAAAACACCAGATCCTCCAAAACTGTCTTGTTGATTACCCGAACCCTGCCAAGCCTTAGCATAACCATTATGCCTCCTTGCGTGATTAGACATCCCCCTTTTCTTCCTATTGAAAGGCCATCGAGCTTGCCCTCCCTCATATTGCAAGCCATGATGCCTGCGAAATCCCTGGTTTCTCCGATGCTCCGCCATTGACCTTTGGTTTCCTTGTGTTCACTTCTAATATGACATTTCTTAAGGGGATCAAAGAAGTTTTCAAAATTTAGTGAAGTTTCCCAAGGCAACCAAATTTTTTTATCTACCATAAACTTAATGAAAATCTTAGTATTTAAATAGAAAAACAAAAATATTATTTTGTCTTTGAAACATGCAATCTTGTGTGAATTTAACATTTGGTTTGGATGTATTTGCAATCAAATATTATAACTTTTTGAAAAAACATGTAGTTAATACTCATGGAAGGCTCCAATAGTAAAGACACTCCCCGACCTTGTCACATACATCTTTTGCAAACTAATTTTATTTTTATTTTTTTTAAAGTTTATGCCATAACTAAAGGCTTTACTAATTTAAGCAAAATACTATTTTAACAATGCTTCTCAAGGGCCACAAATTATACATCACATATTTTATTGATCATGAAACTATATATCCCTTTTATGATCCAAAGAAACTTGTTTGCCTATGTTGACTAGGGCTCTCCCATGTTTAACTTTATTTATTGGTTTTCTTATGATTTAAGTTTCTTAGGCTTCAAGTATATTTTTACATACTTTGATTAGTATTTGGTATTGAAAGCAAACTTAAAAAAGTAACCTTCCAATTTACCTTTCATCTTTTTAATGAGTTATTTTTCTAAAATGCTTGTTAATGTAACTTTTTACATACTTTGATTAATATTTGATGTTGAAAGCAATCTTTAAAAAGTAACTTTCCAATTTACATTTTATCCTTTTAACAAGTCACTTTTCTAAAATGCTTGTTAATGTCTTGTCTAATTATATTTAACAATTATAAAAATAATTGTCTATTAACATCTTATCTCATTATACATAACAATTGTAACATTAAATTATTTGATGATACCTTCTTACTCCATTATATACTTCACATCCTTCTTTTGAATATGAAATATTTCTCACCTTTCATTTCATTCACTGCAGTACTCTCTTTTTAGATAATCAAACTGGGAATGTGATCGCCCTTTCAAAGTATGACCTCTCATTTACTTTGTCATTTGTTGAAATGCCAGTGTTTTGGGGCAGGACCATCATTTAAAAACTCACCTCCCTACATACACAAATTAATAATCGTTTTCTGACATTAATTGTTTCACTAAGACTATAAAAGCTCATATATTCTAGCTTCTCCCTCTTTGAAATCTATCTTGGGATTGCATTTGCATTAGACAAGCGCACAGGTCCCAGTAAACATGAACTTTGTCCTGCATTTTCAAGTTTTTTAAATCAGAACAATGTGTAAGTTACTAAATCCTTTGCATTTGAAAAAACACAAACAGACATCTCAACGGGGTAAAACACGAAAACTAAGTTGTAGATCAGACTGTTCGTCTTGATATCTTTGAATATTTGTATTTCTCAACACTTCTGTGAATTTTCTGACTATAACATAACAGATTTCCCTAGATGCGGTGACTGATATTTCAATTTTTTCTAAGAAAATTCACCCTTCTTTTAACAAATTTTAATAAATAATAAGAAAAAAATTGTAACATTGACATGTAAGATTACACACATTAATCATTCTACTTCTCAAAAGAGCACGCTTTCATTTTACAATTAAACTATTTTATTTAGTGTCTACAACAATTCAGCTCTAACAGAACTGTTAGATTCTCTCCAAGATCAACACAAGGGAAACTACCATCTGACTTGGATGTTAAGAATCTGATATGGAATTCGAGAATACTCAGAATTTAGAAATAGTCCCAGTAAAATGCTAATTGGCAATACAACTAATCTGATTACTGCTCACAAAAAGAAATGAATAAAATCCACTGTTCTGCTATTTTTATCCCAAGTCTACAAACAGAAGTTTGTTCGCATTTTGTATTTGTTATTCAAATACAAAATTACAAGATATCTTGTCCCATCAACTTCATAATTTTAGAATAACCCTACTGCCACTTAATTTCTTGATGAAGTTTCATAATCAAAGACATTTTCAAATGATATACCATAACATCATTGACTACAGACATAAACAAATACAATCCTTTGGAAAAATTTCTTAAAACTTTTACTGTATTTTATAACAAAAATTCATTTAAAAAAAAGCCATATGACAGTTAAAATTTATTCCTAAGGGTGAATGATAATGGGTCCGCCCAAATTCAATTATTTTCTGATCAGGCGGACCATTTTGTCCCTGTCCCCCACATCCCCATTTCTGAAAACAAACAAAAACATATAACCCAAATAAAACCATGCAATTTCCCGTGACAAACCACTTCACAACTCAATCTAGAAAATTTAGAACTAAATGAAAAGAGAACGAGACACAATTTAAAAGGAAAACACAGAAGAACATTCATAATATATCACCACTCAATCAAGAAATTTTAAAAATACTCAATACAGAAAAAAGCATTCGTGACAATAAAACACTAAACTCTCATTCGAGAAGTCATACCTACTAAAGAATTAGGCTTAACGAGTACAAATATGATCAAATCTTCTAATATCAACAAATATATAAAGAGACCAAATGATAGGAATTATCCATAGTTTCAACTTCTTGCTTAAAACAGACCTAGTCTCTACCAACAAAGTTACCAAGTCTTATGCAAATTTAACGCAAACCCTAAAAACTTCCATCACTCAAACTAGAACGGATTTGGGCCAACTTCATTTGGCTCTCTTCTTGCAATAATGCAAGCTGCTTAATAACAGCTTCTGCTTCAACTATTGTTTGCCGCCGCCACTTCTCCTCAAGTTGTTCAGCTTCCGATTTACCGAGAGGTGGCAACCCGCAGGGAGAATCATTCATTGCCATTTGCTGTTTCGGATTATCTGTGTTCACCTCATTTTCGAACTCCTCCATCCTATGCTTGTTCTTTTTAGCACTCTCTTGTTCCTCTTCGCTATCCACAATTATGACAATATTGTTCACCTTATTTTTGAACTCCCCCATCCTATCCTTGTTCTCTTTAGCACTCTCTTGTTCCTCTTCGCTATCCACAATTATGACAATATCGTTCACCGTTCTCGTGACGTAATCCTTCACATGGTTACACATTAAACGATTATCAACTCGCTAAGACTCAAACTGAAACATTCCAGCCAGCAATGTCTAATTTCAACAAGGGTAAAAATAAAGAAAGAGTTTTTAACATGATAATAAACCATTACCTCCGTTGCAACAGGCGACTGGTTTGTATTAAATTCATCCTCCTCCTTCTTCTCATCGCTACTCTTCTCATTGGGAGCTGCCTTCTCCATCGTCTTTCTTTGATCGGAGGCGTATTTGTCTTGTTTCCTCCTCTTCTCCGTTTCGATTTTTTTTCCGTCCTTTTCTTTCAGTTCCTTCTCTTCTCTGTGACGTTTTCTGAATGGCTTACAGATTTTCTGTTTTCCCCATAAACTATGCATTTGGCGATAGGTGACAGGAGGGCTGAGCATTGCCACTCCATCTATAACCCACATTGCCACTCCATCTATAACCTTCATCTTGGAAAAATCCATACTGTATCAGAGAAATGAACAATTTTCTTAGTCTGAAAAGAAGCGGCAAAGGAAGAACGTACTTGTAAGATGCCTAGCCAGCGATTCAACTTGAAGAAAGCGGGTTGAATCGAATTAATGTATTGTATTTAATGTGTCCACTTTAAAGAAAGCAGTTAAATGGAATTAATGTTCTGATTTTCGACGGCGGACAGGGCTAATAATTAATGTGGTGTAAAAGTGGTCGATGCCGGACAAATTACTAGATGGCAAGTTTCTTAGATATACCTCGATGATTTCTTCATTATCCTTATAATTAGTTGCATTACTAAAATTAGCACCGAGCTAGCCAGTTTACTTTCTCACCACAATGACAAATTTAACGCGAAATAAAATTCATCGAAGCTGAAAATTAACCGCCATTAATATTTTTTAATATATATTTTAAAATTAAAAAAAAAAAATTCAAAAGAATAATTTGATTTATAATAATAAAAAATTAATTGCATTAACTTTAGAGAATTTGATTTATAATAATAAAAATAAAAATATTTTTCAATATATTTTATTTTATCATCATCTAGAATTGATTTATGATAATAAAAATAAAAATATTTTTCAATATATTTTATTTTATCATCATCTATAATTGATTTATGATAATAAAAATAAAAAATGTTTTTCAATATATTTTATTTTATCACTCATCTATAATTGATTTATGATAATAAAAATAAAAATATTCTTGATGTCTCAATAAATAAATAGGTAAAAAATAATCTTAGAGGGTGTCTCAATAAATCAATAATTATTATTGAGATGAATATAAATTACTATGGGTAAAGTATTTTTATTGTTTGCAAATATTCTAATGAATAGAAATTACTATGAATCAAACCTAATACAAAAATAAATCAATTTTTAATATATTATCATGTTAAAACATTTATCTCAAAATAAACATCAAAATAAATTGTAACAGAGATGAAAATTATTATTATTATTTTTTTTTAAAATCAAAATTATAGAAATATATATTAAAAAATATTTATGGCTATTAATTTTCCACCGCGGTGAATTGCTCGCAGTGAATTTTACTTGGCAATGAATTTGTCATGGTGGTGAATTTTCCGTCGATGAATTGTTGGCGATTAATTTGCCGTATGCCGCCAAATCTATAAGGCCATAATTAGGAAAAGATGTGCCATATGTAATTGTGATGTCACTAGCTTTAGGGATATAATCAAATTACTAGATGGCAAGTTTCTTAGATATACTCGATGATTTCTTCATTATCCTTATAATTAGTTGCATTACTAAAACTAGCACCGAGCTAGCCAGTTTACTTTACAATAATGAGGTACGATAACATTATTTCTCTTTGTTGATGGATTCTACATATTTCACTTACTCATACAGAGATCCTAACTTGGCTTCAAACCTATGCCAAATCTATAAGGCCATAATTAGGAAAAGATGTGCCATATGTAATTGTGATGTCACTAGCTTTAGGGATATAATTCATTGGAAAACCATAAGGAACAAATTCATTATCTCTTATATCTTTCTTATTTCCTTTATCTCCAAGTTCATCCCCTATTGGTTGAGATGGATTGTGTTGCACTTTCACAATACGATAATTCCCATTTAAATCATCCTTCACACCTAAAAGTGTTTCACCTTCATTACCCTTTGGAATTATTTCTTCTTGTTTTTTGGTTGCTATACTTGATATTTTTTCATTTTCATTATCCTACCCTCAAGACTATCATTGTTGACCTTATATCCTACAACATGCTTGTCGTTTTATGAGTTTGGTTTATTTTCTCTTGACATTGCAACATTGTCTTTAACTATTGGAGAGATCCGCTTATTCCTCAATTGGTATCCAAATTTATGAAAATGTATAGAGCTTCAGAAAGGATCCTTTTTTCTTTGTTTGATGGTTTTCTTTTATGTTACTTATACCTCATTATTTCCTTTAGACGGTCAAAATCATGAATTATGAGATCATATTGTCCTAGGTGAACACCTTGATCATATTGGAAAATTTTCTCAATATTCTCATGATTAGAATATTCATCATCCTTATCACAAAATCCATAACATTTCATATTTTCATCTTTATAGGGATTTTCTTCATCCTTGTTATTAGTTAAGGTTGCTACATAATTTATTGGATCATGAGGAAGATAATAGATTTCACACCAAAGAGGAGTGTAATATAAATTGGCATTCTCTTTGAAGAGGATTAGGATTTATCTTATGTTTTTTCTTGAAATACCTTTGGCTAGGAAAAAAATGTTTCATGTTGTTGTGGTCTCTTGGACTAGTCATAATTATAGTGTCTATTATGCAAATGTAGGCCCTCATTGAAATGAGTTGTAACATTGTGAGGTGGTATCCCTTTTTCATTCCCTGCAACTTTATATGATAATTCTTCATCACACCCATTATTTTGTCTAGTTTTTCATCAAAATTTAGAGGTTTAGAAAGGGATATAACTTGTGATGTACCCTAATTAGGAGTGCCCCAAATTTTCCCTAGTTTCTTAATTTGAGTAAATCAAGGGGTTAGGTAATACCTTCCCTTTGATTGAAGCCCTAAACATAGGTTAGAACCATTTACCACAATCAAACTGATTAACAGATTAGAATCATTTACCACAATAATAATAATTAGCAGATTTCCATAATTAGATATCACTTAACTTAGGGCCAACATTATTTCAATCTCAAAGTACTCTAACATCCTTGGATGGTTCAATCATAGGAGAGAATGGGAGAATGCGGCTTGATGGGGTGCCTTAGACCCTTCTTCCCTAGACCCAAGGGGATATGTACTATCTCGTTGGCCTCATGTGGCTCATGCCATTCATATGAGGTGATCTATCTAGGAGGTGTCTTTTTTGTTATCTAAGAGAGAGAGAGTAGGAGGGATAAATGGAGGGAGAGACATGAGGGGGATGAGAGGGATGCAGTGAGGGAGATTAAAGAGGGAGAGAGAGAGAGAGGGAGAGACATGAGAGTGAGGGGGAGAGAGATAGCAAGAGTTTTCTAGAGGGAGGGATAGAGGGACCAAGATACCTAAGAGAGAGAGAGGGAGAGGGAGTGGGAGAGAGATAGAGATTTATCTAGGTAGGGAGGGAGAAACCAAGAGAGGGACTTGAGAGGGAGATACATGAGAGAGAGGGAGGGAGAGTGATAGAGAAATTTATTTAGGTAGGGAGGTACAAAGAAATGAGAGAGAGAGAGAGAGAGGGGGTGGGAGGGATAGAGGGAGGGAGAGACCTGTGAGAGAGAGAGAGAGATTTGAGAGGGATAGACCTGAGAATATATCTATAGTAATGATCAATTAAAATCATAAAATACATGTCATATTGTAGAATTCTCACTCTTGTAGGACCGCAAAGATCTATATGAATTAAATCCAACAGTCTAGTAGTAGATTGTTCCTTCGATCTAAAATTGTTTCTAGTTTTCTTTCCAAACTAAAAGTATTTGCAAATAGCATTAATAGGCTTTGTAATCCTCGATAAATCTCTCACAACTTGTATTGCACTATTGTCAAAATTCATATGACACATCCTCCAGTGCCATAACCAACTACCATTAATTTGAGACATAAAGCAATGTCCATCAACACCCTTAAGTTGATAAATATTTCCTTCAAACTTCTTTCTAGCAACAATCACTGTTATGAATCCTTTCTTGATTTCACATCTCTCATCCTCAAAAATGAGATTATATCATTTGCTACACATCTATCCAAAACTCAAGAGATTATACCTTAAACCCTTAACATAGTAGACATCAATTTTACTGCTTCTGGATTCGATTGTGCTCCAATTTTTCCATCAACGTTTTAGATCACACTCAGTGATCTATAATCAGGATAGAGAGTTGAAAAGGATAAGAGTAGAATATTTTCTCATCCTTTTCAACTCTCTATCTTGATGATGGATCACTAAGTGTGATCCGAAACATTGATGAAAAAATTGGAACACAATCAAATCCAAAAGCAATAAAACTAATTTCATATGGATTGTGGAAATCTAATTACATTTATAGTAGACATCATCAGTATTATGCTTGCCATTAAAATTGACTAAACCTATCCCACAAATCTTGGCACTAGTATCATCTCCAAAATTAACTAAGCCTCCATTATAGTTTTCAAGTTTAACAAACTTACTCTTATCACCAGTCATGTGATGCGAACAACCACTATCAAAAACCCAGTAGTTATTTTCTTATTTAGCATGAAGGGCGGAGATCATAGTATCTTCAACTTTCTCTAGAGCACTTTCCTTTACCCGTATCTCAATATTAGCAGAAGTAGATTCATCTTTTATAGCCAAGAACAAGCATTCATTATCATCAAAATCTCCATAATCAGACTCTTCATCAGAAATACCAACGTCTTCATTTACATAATATGCTCTCTTAATCACCTTCCCTTTGTTTTCTTTTCTTAATCTGTGTTTATTCTTCTTAGCTCTTTCTGGACATCTCAAAGCATAATGACCTATTCCTCCACAACTAAAGCACTTAAAGGGTAACTTACTGGAGCCTTTTCTCATCCTTCTTACAAATTTAGCTTCTACATCATCAAAGTTCTCTTCATATGAGTCTTCAGCACTTGTAGCCTTGAAAGTAGTTTCTATCTTGGATCCATTTCTCAAGCTAGGCTTTCTCATTTCAAATGATGTTAGAGTACCCAATAACTAATCTTTAGTATAAGTTTTGTAATCTATAAATTCTTTAATAGCAGATACCTTTTCATTGTATGCATCAGGGAGAGTTTTGAGAATCTTCTTTACAATCTTGGATTCATCTACTATAGCACCAAGTCCTCGCATTCCACCTACTAGCTCATCCACTCTCTATACATAAGATTTAATGTTCTCATCTTCAGACATATGCAGTATCTTGAATTGTGCGTCTAAATTCTACAATTTTGCTTCTTTGACCTTTTCATCTCCTTCATGAATCTTTTCCAATGTATCTCAAACCTCTTTAGCAATCTTCAAGTTTTGGACTTTAATTAATTCAGAATGTGAAAGACTATTCTTCATAATGAACTTTTTCTTTTTTTTTTCTTCATGCGCCTTGATCTCATTAGTTGTACTTGATCTCATGCGCCTTTAATTATAAGCTTTCTCAATGTCATAGCCACAATATTCCAAATATCTTTCCATCTTTACTTTCTAGAAGGAATAATTAGTCCCATCAAACCTAGGACACTCAATATTGATTTTGCTCACCATCCCGAACCTTCCTTAAGTGGTTAAGCTCTTCTCCAAGGAACCAAGCTCTAATAACAATTTTTGAACAAGATAGTTGAGAGGGGGGTGAATCAGTTGTAGCAATTTTAACCTTTAAAAACTTCCACTAGATGTTAGATCAGTTACCATTCACAAATCCTTTAAGTTTTGCTAATGTGATTAATCATTAAGTGTGAAAGCAGAAATTGAAAGAAGTAAATCATACACACAATAACACCAGTTTATGTGGAAAACCCAATTAGGGAAAAATCACGGTGAGGATTAGCTCACAATATAGAGAATATCAAAACCGAATACAAAGGCTCACTACTAGAGAAGGATGACTACCAAAACAAGACTCACTATCCAAAATAGGACTCACTGTCCAAGAGGGTTAACCACCTGGAGGGCTCATTACCACATAGATACAAAGAAAATAGAAGATATTTGTTATAGAGAGAAAACTATCTCAATGCAATGGAGTTTTCCACCACAATTCTCTCACACACTTGCATGCTTGAATGATAGAGTACACCTTCAACTCACTACTTCCGAAAAACTCACCACTTTGAATTTCGCACTAATTTACTCAACCACACACTTTATTTAGCATCTATCTCGCATCTATCTTGCTCTTGCATTTGCACCACACTTTTCATGAACATCTCAACCTATATTTATACCATCTTCAACCTTGAAACTCAACCAAGGTCGGCCACACACCATTTGTATTTACAAATTTAAATTAGGTCAGCACCAAGATATTCTACAGTGGAATTAGGATGATGGCTACCCAAGAACACACTTAATGAGGACCTAAATAAGTATCAACATGCTTCACCATGCTTCATGAACTTTGTGAGTAGTGTTTAACACAAGGTCAGCCAATACCAGTGTAAAACACATAAATCAATTAAGCATACTCAACCTTAACACAATCCAGTCTCTTCAATCAACAAATTTCACTTGAACACGACCTCATCAACTTATCCTAAGAACCACAAGACATAAAACCTAAATAGGAAGAAATCCGAAGCAACTACATTTCTTCTAGACCTCAACCAGATACACAAAAAAACTTAATTCTCAACTGGTGAACATATCTCACACTGTACAATGATCCAAAAACCCAAAATATGGATATAGCAACTATCAACAATCATGAACAACATATCTAAACCACACGAGCATAGAGACACATTCCGGAGCAAAACCCAGAGCAAACACTGAATACTTGCAACCTTTATTTATTACAATTTTCTCAACTAGCTAGCTGGTTGTCAACTGGAAAAATAGAAGAGATTTGTTACAGAGAGAAAAATATCTCAATGCAATGAAATTTTCCACCACAATTCTCTCACACACTTGTAGACATGCTTGAATGATAGAGTACACCTTCAGCTCACTACTTCTGAAAAACTCACCACTTTGAATTTCGCACTGATCTTCTCAACCACACACTTTATTTAACATCTATCTCGCATCTATCTTGCTCTTGCATTTTCACCACACTTTTCATAAACATCTCAACCTATATTTATACCATCTTCAACCTTGAAACTCAACCAAGGTCGGCCACACACCAATTGTATTTACAAATTCAAATTAGGTCAGCACCAAGATATTCTATAGTGGAATTAGAATGAGGGCTACCCAAGCACACACTTAATGAGGACCTAAATAAGTATCAACATGCTTCACCATGCTTCATGAACTTTGTGAGTAGTGTTTAACACAAGGTTGGCCAATACTAGTGTAAAACACATAAATCAATTAAGCATACTCAACCTTAACACAATCCAGTCTCTTCGATCAACAAATTTCACTTGAACACGACCTCATCAACTTATCCTGAGAACCACAAGACATAAAACCTGAATAGGAAGAAATCTAGAGCAACTACATTTCTCCTAGACCTCAACCAGATACATAGAAAAGCTTAATTCTCAATTGGTGAACATATCTCACACTGTACAACGATCCATAAACCCAAAATATGGATATAGAAGCTATCAACAATCATGAACAACATATCTGAACCACACGAGCATAGAGACACATTTTGGAGAAAAACTCAGAGCAAACACTGAATACCTGCAACCTTTCTTTATTACAATTTTCTCAATATCCTTGACATATACAACCAATAACCAACATTCATGACATTATTGACAACACCAACCAGTTGACAACCAGCTAGCTAGTTGACATCAATGACAACACCTTCATACTTGCAATAGTATAGACGTCATACTATCATTCGTCAATTGGAAGAAAAGAATAAAACAATGCATGGTAATCCAACAACTATGCAAACAACTCATAGAATTACAAATTTCACCAAAACAAGACATGAAACTAAAAAAAGATGTGAAACAAGAAAATACAACTGTCATTTTCATAAAACTCCCATTGTGATTAACTTGTATGATGAAGTTGTAATTTCTAAAATTGATGAACAAGTCCATAATGATCTTAATATGTCGTTTTAAAAGAAAATGAATTTAGATGGGGGCAGCCATGATGATCCTCCTAATGAGAGTGACCTACCACATGTTGAACCCAAAGATGCTCCCAATATGATTTTAGCTAGTCTTCTACCTTCCCTATATGATGATCAAGATTGGGATGCAGACGACCTACTTTAGGTCAGCTCGCATGTACGATACTCATTTATGTGTGTTTTATGTGTTTTTTTGTGTTTGCTTGCATGTGATGTGATCTCCCATGATGTGTTGCTTGGGGTTCCTTTATTTTTGTGAGTTTTCTTTGAATGACCCTTGTTGCTTTGTTGACACAAGGATACAAAAGAAACAAACTTTTCGTGACATTCTTTTATTTTTATCTCCATTCTTCTATATGTTGTAAACTTTATCTTTTATTTTTCTTGTGTTTTCCTTTTTGATATGATGCAAGGAATTGAGACATTTAGGTATCTTCCATGTTGACCCAAAAGTACGTTTATTTTCTCCCAATGTCTCCTTCATCCATTGTGTTCAACTTTCCATGAGTATTTGGGGAATGATGTTAGTTCTAAGCTCTATTATTTATCACTATAAAAAAGACGTATAATGACCCTGGATCTATGGATATCTTATGTGTTCATCTTGATGTTTTCTATTGCATTATATATGGGGGAAACCCCTTATCATGATGTAGCTTTATTTAGAAACATATCATTGGCATATGGCTTTCCAAATAAGTTATTGTGACCTTTTGTTTAATAACATTTATCATTTTCTACCTTAAAGCAATTGCTCACGGTGTGGTGTTTAGTATTTTTTTTAAGGTGGTGGCATAAATTGGTATTATATTTCTTCACTTTATTCACAAGCATTGGACTTAGTGGTGTATTGATATTGTCATTTTTTCTTCACTTCGTTCACATGCGTTGAAATTAGTGTTGCGTTGGCATAGAATTTTGATAATTTTGTAGCACCTTATTAGAGTTATTGGGGAGTATAAATCTTGGTATGGTTGACATGGGTGCACACCTAGTGAAAAGTGGTCCCTACAAGACCTAGTGTGTTTCTCATTTTTCTACATTGTCATGGGTACACACCTAATGAAAAGCAGTCCTTGCTACACCTAGTATGTTTATCATGCTTGTTTTGGGGGCTCACCTAGTGGATATCAAACTTCACTACCACGTGTTGCCTTCTAATTTGTGATTCACCTAGTAAATATTGGACTTTCTATGGTGTGAGTCATGAACATCTTTTGTGTGGATCCTAGCATAAAAAATCTTTCTAGCCTGTTATTATCCATACCCTCCTTTTTGCATTTCATTTTGATATTTTATATGTTTGTGTATCTTATCTTGTTGCATATCATACATGTGTGTGTTCATTTGTTCTTATGTTGGTTTTTCATGGGATTTTAGATCTTGGGGGCTTGTGTACTGCCCCTAGATCCTTTGTCATCCTATCTCTTTAACATTTGGAAAATCAGACCCCTCTTGATAAAGATTTTCTACTTTGGTATGAGTCTGAGTGTAAGTTCATACTCTCACTAAATTGGGGGCTAAATGTAGCGTCATAAATTTTCACCCTTGACAATTTCACACTATGCTTTTCTCACCCTAAATCATTGAGCCTAATTGAGTCCCTAATTTTCTAAATTATGCATTCTATAGCCCATTTGTACTATTTTCTAAGAAATTGCAAGCATTAAACAAATACATCCAATTGATATTTTCCTCCAACACTTAATGTCCTAGAAAATAGGGCTAAGCCCCATTCACCCTAGGGCGTATGGGGTCCCCTATTTTGCTAGGGACCAATTTTGGATATGTCAAAGTAGGCATTTTAACATTCAAAATTCAAATTGCAAATGTTGTCTATCAAAAGTTAATTTTTTGGGACATTAAAGAAATGCATATAAATACCTAGTTATTGCTTCCTTTGAACATGAAATGAAATTATATTGGTGAACTTATGATCAAGAGCACTATCAAGCAAGTCAAGAGAAACATTTCAGAGCTTTATTGCAGCAATTCAAGATCCTAGCATCATTTCAAATCCTACGTGAGTTCATGTTTTTTCATGTTATTATTGTTTTGTGGAGGATAACACTTTTGTAGGTCTCCAAATCATTCAAGAAAATCAAGCAAGTAAGTTCCAATACCTTGAGGTGATGTGCATGAATTCAATCCTTCAAGGAATCCATTGAAGGGTGATGATTTGCAACACTTTTTGTTTTCATCATTCCTTCCTATCCATTATCATTTTATCATTAACATTGTCATTGTGGAAGTGGAAAAACTAGCACAAGGTTTGACTAAGGCAAGCCCCTAAATGGCACAACATTTCATCTCATTATGAATGTGCATATTTTAGGTTTGGAGAGGATTGAAGGAAGATTGAAGATAAATTGTTCATTATTGCAATCAGAGCCCTACATCTTGTCAACTCATGAAAGCTCACTTACGAAATTATTCGACAGTGTTTGACAACTTTATAGCTGGGAAGCAAGAGCTCAAATTTGTCATCAAAGGACCTAAAAAATAGAGTATCGAAGGTGTATAAGGACTCATATGCCTTAGGGTGACTTTTTCCCTATATTCAAATCAATACCAACTTTTCTAGGAAAGTACACAGTCCTCTACACTTTTTAGATCTTTTTGAAAGTTACCGTTTCAATTTGTCAATTGTTGAATTTTTGCATTTCTTATATTAAGGCATATAATCTAATTAGGTTAATTCATAAAAAATCAGTTCCAATCCATCCTAAGCGTCAATAAGATGTTGATATAGGTTTGATTGGCTCACCTTCATAGTTGAAAGTCAATTTACACACCTTGTTGATCTCCATCTTAATGAAACATAAGAAAAAACTAACAAACAACATAAACAAACATTTAAATCCTAGGTTTACATATTAGACCTAGGGTTCCCATTTTTCTTTGTTTCAAATAGAATCATAAAGTTAAATGAGTAAAATACTGTGAATAAGGCTAACAAGGGCTCATACCAAAAAGGTCAGACCCCCTAATAAAGTTTCACTAGAGAAAATAAGAAGTCCTAAACTGTTGTTGTTGTTTAAGAATAATAATAAGTAAAAAATACTTTCCCAAAGATTAGCCTCAAACAAAAATAAGAGAGGAAAAATAATAGAAAAGGATAAGGTAAGTGTGAATATGAATATTATTTAGACCAAATGCAATTGAATCAAGCAAATAAAAGAAGCATTTAACCTAATTAACTCATATTCCCAATGAAATTCTTGCAAAACTAATTAAGAATACATGAAAGATGAAATAATATTCAAATTGATAAAAGGAAACCTAATTAAGCAAGAAAACCTCATCCCATTTGGGGATTAGTGCTGATTTGATGTGGAAGGATCAACTCTTTCCTAAGCCCATTGATGCAATGCTTGAAGTTGATATGTTGATGAATATTGAACAACGAAAGTGCACACAATTGTTCTCAATTGATGGATGTGAGTATGAAATGCAACAACATAAGGGTGCTCAAATGATTTGTGGATGAAAATGGCTATAGTGCAATTGGTTAAAGGGTTTTGGATTCATAACTCATAGAAATGAGGACTATTTATAGGCTAATTGGGTGAATGAAGGGCCAAGATTAATTTGGTTAATCAATGGATATAAATGGAAGATAGAGTAAGGCATGGATCAAGGATTCCAATCCATGGATGAGATTGAATATTGACATGGATTAATGATTATAATCAAGGGCTCTAATTGAATTAGAATGTGCAAGTCCCTTAATTTTAGGAAGAATGTTGGAAGCTTGTTGGAAGATATTTCCATTTAGAAGGAAACATTTGAATTTGAATTGGAGGAATATTCTTGAGAATATTCCCTTGCAAGTGGGAGAAGTTGGAGGAATTAGAAGATATTAGTCAATTAAATATTAAGATATTATTTAATTGTGCAAGATGAGATAATTTAGGATTTTACTTAATCGATTAGCTCATTTAATCAAAAGGGTGAATTAATGAAATTTAATTAAATAATTTAGATTATTTAATTAAATAGAATGAAAATTATCATGAAAGAGGTGAATTAATCTAATAATGTTGATTATCTAATTAATAGAAGAAAATGATGAATTTAATTAAATAATTAGGAATATTTAATTAAATAGACAAAAGTAATTGAATAAAGATGAAAATGGTGTTAGTAAATTGAATCAAATGTGTGATATTGATCAAGACAATTTTAAGTGTCTACATTTTGCCCCTCTTCGAAGTGAAGTATCTGCTACATTGGTTCAAATAACTGATGCTTCTTAGATCAACATTACTGCTCAAATAAAAAATTTAGAAATTCATGACTTTTTTAAATGCCCCACTATGACCCAACAAGAGGAGTGAATGTTGGTATATTGCCCCTCGAGAGATCAAGTGAAAATTTTGACTTTCAGGTCGAGATCATGACAAGGATATAAAATAAGTTCAACTGCAAAGAGGATGTGAAAATACTTATTTAGAAAGATCAGATATTTGATAAAGATAGATTTTATGATGTATAGACAGTCATTAGCCATGTGTAGCCTCATGTACATTTTGATATATATCACACAGATTTGATACTTGGATAGAAATGTTAGTAAAGACAAAAGAATAAGAAGAATGAAATGAATGTTGATTAACCATTATCTTTGAGATTGATTCAAAAGTCCAACAAGCCTATGATTATTCAAAACTTTATTGGATATGGTGATGAGAAATATGTTACTTCTTTGCTTCGAGGTTAGGAAAAATTTCATCATGTCCTTCCTTATTTTTTATATAAAAAATAAACAGGATACATCAAGGTATTGAAAACCAAGATGTTGTTGTACCTAATGCGATGGACTTTGACTCTGCAAATAGATAACAATATCCTTGTTCATACCTGACATACAAAAACCTTGTTTGATCATGTAAAAGAATAAGCCATAGAAGTAAGGAGACTAACACACAAAAGGTATGAAGAACCTGATATATCCTAGCCATTTTTTTACTTGAGACCATCCGTCACACGTAAGGCAAGTATTCACCGAGGTTGTATTACAACAATATCCAACAAACAAAATAAATGAAAGCAATGATCAATGCCCCATTCCTTCCTCTCTAAATTATTTTGATAGACATCATCGAGAGATCATCGAAATGGACCAATAAGATAAATCATAAGTGTGAGCATGATTATAAATTAAGCTAAACATGGTTGATCCACAAGAAATTAACCAAGATCTAACTAGTTAAGTCAAGATTCCAATGAAATTCTTGAAAACATTAAACATGAAACAAACTAGAAATACGCAATGGAAGCTAATCTAATGCCTCAAACCTCATCCCATTGAGGGATTGGTGTTGAATTGATGTGGAATATTAGCCATTTCCCAATCCCTTGGTTGAAACAAGCTTTCAAATGGATGTCATTGATGGGAAATAGATGAAAAATAAGCTAATGGATGAGAGATGACCTAAAATGGATGCTAAATGATAAAATGCTCATGAAGATTTCTCTAAAAATCACTATAGTGTAGTTACTCTAAATGAAAGTAGAAATGAGGACTATTTATAAGAAACATAGTTGAATCAATGGTCAAGATTGAAAATTGATCAATCAATGGATGAAAATCAATAAGAGGAGATGACATGGATCAAGGATTTCAATCAATGGATGAGAATGTAAGTTGACAAGGATCAATGATTTTAATCAATGGATCACATCGATTTGAAGAAACACACTTCCTAAAAATTAGGAAATTGTTACAAGATATTTCTCATTTTGGAGGAGTGGAAATGGAGGAATATTCCATTTGCAAGTGGGAGGATGAAGGTAATTAGTTAATTAAACAAGTAAAGCATTTTAATTGTGCATGATGGATGAATTTGAAGATTTAATTAAACAATTAACTTGTTCAATCAAAAAAGGGGAATTAATGACATTCAACTAAATAATTAAGATTATTCAATTAAATGAGAGGACTTAAGAAATTTAATTAAATAATTCACATTATCTAATTAAATAGGATGAAAATTATTATGAAAGGGAATGAATTAGCCAAATAATATTGATTATTTGATTGTTAGGAGAAAATGATAAATTTCATTAAACAATGAATATTATTTAATTAAATAGTCGAAAAGAGGTGAATTATGATGAAAACGGTGTTAATAATCAAATTCAGATGTGCAATGTTGATTAGGATGATTTTAAGTTTCTACAATAAGAAAAGATCCAAATGAACAAACATTCAATGCTATTCATATCTTTTGTCAAAGTGATGTGTTGTTGAGGATAAAAATCCAAAATGATTGCCAATGATGATGCCTATTGTAGGAAAGATGTATCCTAGGACATGTTAGTGGATGTTGGCTATTGATTAATAGGTTGTTGAAAAGGTCATTGATATAAGGTTTGATTGATATGTTTGATAATGATCAAGAGTTTTATTTTTCACATTAAGGTTTGCTTTCTAGTTATTGTTGTACCTATTTCCATTTGTGTTACCAAAGGGTGAGGGTGATGATCAATTTATTATGGATGAAAGATTATCATGGGTGAAAGTGAGATGGGATGGGTGATTCTATTTTTGAATATTTCAATTTTTTTGACGTTTTGACATGTTTTGAGGCTATTTTTGATCTTTTGAGGCTATCTAAATGTTTGGTTTTTTAAGTTATTCAAGGATTTTTAGGATTTATGAAATATTTCCAAATTTTTTTATTTTCCAAGTTTTCCAACTATTTTTGTGTTTTCAGAGAGTTTAACCAAGACCAGGTTCTAAGGGGGATTGACCTAACACCTCGGTGGCTCATCGTTGATGGCCTTGCCTATGTAAGTGCAGAGACACCATATTTTGACAAGTGTTTTTTTAACTTTTTTGATGTTTTAGACCTGTTTAGGGGTTTTGACTTGATTTGGATGCTTTGGATTTTTGAAAATGTTTTGGATGTTTTTGGATTTTTAAGATGTTTTGAATGTTTTTTATATTTTCGCACAAATTTGACAAATGCATATGGGTACGTGACAATATCAATGATCTATTTTGAGATTTTATTGAAACCAAGCTAGGATTGATTGATCTAATTGGTTGATTTTTGATAGTGATAACATTGTTGAGGATACACAACAATGCAAGGATAGTGTTGAACAAAACAAGGATTGAGAAAGGATATATCCTGAGATGATGGTGGACTGATTGGATAAGATCAAGATTTTGAAGCTAGGCTTGAAACAAAATCTATTGGAATGATTTGATGGGATGTTGAAGCACAAGTTAGAAGCAACTGATATTGATTGTTTGGATTGATGTTTGATAAAAGATATGGTCAATAAGGAAAAAATTCTCATCAAAATGTGTCATGGGCTAGTGATTTGGATGTTTACTTAAAAATGTTTTGATAAATTGATTTTGCATTTGCAAATGTTTAGATCACAACATGAGTTGAAAGATATAGCTCAAGATTTATTCCTAAAGCAAGATGTAGGTTTTGGGATATGGTGTTGTACGCCATTTCATAAAATGAATTATTATAATGTTGTAATTAAATAATTATTTATTTGTGATGCACCTAGGTGGTGTGATTAATCACACTAGGTAATTATTTGGGGACCACTTTATGTTGTATTGTAACATTGTATTATTATTTAATATGTGGGAGACATGTGATAATAATTTAATACTAGGGGACACTAAATATAGTGAAAACTTAGTACTCAATATTAAATAAGGGATTAGTAGTTTTGTGTTCACATGGTTTTGTGGCACATGGTTTTATCTTACCACTTGGTTGTATTTATGTGATCTTGAATCTATACAAGCAAGCACATGTTTAGTGGTTAAGGTTGGCTGGTTGAGTTGGCTATCATTATTGAGTCTTTCTGAGGAGTGCATATGTGAAGCATTGCATGGGATGTGTAGATTCATGCTTGGACACATGAGGATGCATTGAGAGGCTTGATGCTTTAGAGGTATTTATTTTAACTCTTGTATTTCTTTATTCTTGAATAATATGATGGAGTATTGATGCTTTTGAAGGCTAGGTTTTTCCCTCTTGAGGGTTTTCCTAGGGTATATTTTGTGTTATCTTATGGCTTTTATATTTGATCTATGCATTATGGTTACTTGTATGCATGGTTTTCTCTCATGGGGTTATGTAGGAAATAGATTAATATTTTGGTTGTGATGTGTTATTTCCTAACAAGTGGTATTAGAGCTTTCATGGTTGATGGGTTTTTGTTATAACCCTAGTTTGAGAGATTTTGACAAAGTTGAAGTCATGACTATGCATGTTAGATTTGGGGAATTACAAGATATGAAACACGTGTTGTAAGTGTTTGTTTGTAGATTTGGGCTTTTGGGTTGTCAAGATTTGTTGGGTTTATTGTAAATTTGAAGCTTTCAAAATTTGGGTTAAAGAGGGCTTCTTGGATTGAGTTTTCATATGAGCGATTTGTAGAGGAAATTTTATGGATGAACTCTTCAGACAAAATGGACCTCACCATTGGATCTAGGTGGCCCTAGACATGAAAAATGACATAAAATTTGACCTATTTTGGAAAAGTTGAAAAAAATGCAAAAAAATCACCCACAACCCTACTGTATGGTCGTCCGGGTCAATTGTAGGTCATAGAAAATAAAAATACATTTGTAGGTGGGGGTCTATAGACCCCCATACCTACGACAACCATACTCTCCATAGGCCTTGCCAAGCCACTTGCCCTCACTACTAAAATAAATTCAATTAACATCGTCGACCTTTTTTAGTTTCCACAAGTTTTAAACTTAAAGTTTTAAAAAAATTAAAATGGCCTAAATTATTCTAAACCACTTCCCCCTCCCCACTTAAAGTTTTTATTTTAAAATATTAAAAAAAATCCCGCTACATTGATTTTTTTTAAAAAAAAATAGTATTTGCATAATTAAGTCGGATTTTATTTTGAAGTGGGGCCCACTTGAAACTTGTCTTTATAGTCAAACTGGATGTTTTTAAAACTTGCATAAATTTCGCCCATAGAGTCAAATTTTTGAATTTTTATACTTGTTGGAAAGGTGGTTCCAAGAACTACACAATGGTATAGATTTGGTTTCCTGATTTTTCCGTTTTGATCAGTTTTTTGAGCCTAAAATCCATATATTCTCAGTTGCGCAATTTTGGTCATAACTTTTGCATACAGAATTGGATTTTTCAATTTTGAATAGGCATTGGAGAGCATGTGTAGTGTAATACATAGTGGATCAGTAATATTATCAATTTTTGGTGTTGGATGAGTTTGGTACTTGTTTGATCACTTGTAGATGCCTAAGATTCGAGGTGTGATTGTATGAGCATCTGAACGATTCAAGAGGCGAAACCTTGATGGAGTACATGTTTTTGAAACATAGAAAAATAGGATAGGGGAGTTCCCCAAAATGGATAAGTGGATCCAAAGAGGGAAAAGGAGTCCTATTTCTCTAATTTCATTAAGAAATGAGATCCACACAATGAAACGACTATCAACCTCAAGGTGAATCAAGTCAAAGTGTGAATCTACAAATTTTTCTTTTATGTAAGGATGGGGGTCTAGGCCGAATAACACTTTGAGGATAAAGATTAAAAATAGAAAATAAACTCCAATTTTTGATCTATAAAGTGGATTCAATAGATTAAACATAATACTAATGGAACCTACAAAGCTTTTGGATAATTTGGAAGGGATAAATCTTATGTACCTCTCACAAAAGGTGTTTTCAGGAGTTGACTGAGGACTCATTTTCCCTATGGCGAATGGGTCCTGGCTAGGGCTCTCTAAAATATGTTTCTGGGTTCTTTTCTCATTTTTTTGCACTCCCAGATTCTTGAATCTTGTAGTAAAAAAGCCTTAATTAAATCTTGTAGATGAGTTTATGTGAACTTGCAATAAAGGTGACAAATTTGACAACTTTGCAATTCTGCAATTTTGAGATCTTCAAATTTTCTTCAACTTGCAAATCTACAACACACAAAAAGAAGGGAAAAATGTTTTTTTTGGTGAATGGGGGTTTGCCTTGGTCAAACCCCATTTTGGTAATTAAACCTTGAAATGAAATGAAATAGCATGAAGGAATGATGAATGAACAAATGCAATGTCACAACTCACCAAACCCTTGGATGAACCTTTGATAATGGAGGTCTGCAACTTGCATGAAATGACTTCAATGGATGTGCATCTTGATCTTTGAACCTTTGCTTGAAATGATACTTTGAGTGCTTGATTGAATCATGAAACCTACATCAACATATTAGCTCCGAAAACATGCATGACTCCACATAACTTTGAAATAATGCTTGGATCTTGGTTGTTGCAACAAATGATGAAGAAATATTCTCTTGAATGCTCTTGACAATAATCTTGGCTCTTGTAATTGATCTCTCAAAAATCTAATTGAAAACTTCTCTAGATTTACTTAGACTTGATTTGATGAAATATCCTTGTATTTATAGTAATTTATCCTCAATTAAAATATCACAAGTTGACATTGAAATATAGATTTGCAAATACTAAAATACTACCAAAAACATAATTTAAATTAGGGTCCTAGGTCTAAGTGAGGACCCATTCACCCTTGGGCGAATGGATCCTAGGTCACTCACCTAAGACACACATTTTCCAATGATAAGTGTTATATTATGGCATTAATGAATGTCGGGTTTTCCTCTTCATAAATTGCAATTAATTAGGCTTGGATTTGAATTAAAGGGTTCCAATTAAGGCATAATTAACCTCAATTAATTAATAAATTCATAGATTAGTGTGAAAGTGTAAAGGTACACCTTACAATACCATAAATAAGGCACAATTAAGTCCATTTTAATTAAAAGGGCCTTAAACTCAATGTGACTATGTAAAATACATATTACAACACTAAATTAAGGCATACTTTAGTTCATTTTATCATTAATATTTCCCAAATTAAGTGTGAAAAATGGATACTTTTTCCTACACTATAATTCTTATATGATATTTATGATGGTACAATTGATTATCGGTTTGGTGCTTCTTGGTATAGGTTTATAGGTGTTTTCAGAGTTAGACTTTGATGGTGACAGGTACACAGGTTATCTTCAGTTTTGAGGACATGGTTTGACATGAGTGGATACTTGGAGTCTCATATGGGTGATAATTGAGTGCAAGTATGCAATAGTGGCTATGGTTATGGTGTCATGGGTATGCAGGTACATTTGATGCATTTGCACAACATAATCATGTATTTGGTTGTTTTTTGGTGATTTGGTTTGGTGTTTGGAGGATGTTCTTATCTCCTTGATACATGTATGGTTCCTTGAATTTGGTTACTCATTTGTGGACATGTTTGGAAAATCATATTTGTGGTTGATTTGGTGTTTGAGTCTTGATTTCTATAGGATTATCTTCTTTGATATCTCAGTTTGTAGGTTACTAATATGATGATGAATTTGCATGTTTTAGTGGTTGGATCTATGAGTTATTTGATTGGTAGGTATGTGCAGCCTATTGATTGTAGTGGTATGACTCAGATGTGGATTGTCTATATCCACTAGATTTGATTCATTGTTGTTGCAAATTTCATTAGTTGGCCTTTTTGTGGTCATTTATACATTTGTATGTTGTTTTGGGATGAGAGGATGGATGGTTAGAGTACCTGGTTAGTCGGTTCATGGGACTTGTGGCATGTGTTTTTTATCATATTGTCATGATAGCTTGGTTGCATTCATTGGTTATATACTTTCAATGGGAGCTTTTGATAGTGGTGACTTGGTGGTGTTGGATTGGTTTGTGATGGTTTTATGGTGGTTCTATGTATCTTCTTGGCTTGGAGATCTTGGTTTCACTTGTATGTTACTGAAATTGCAATTGAGTGTGTGTAGAACTAGATGATCTTCATGGAGGAGATGGTTGTCATGATACCATGCATAGCTTGATATCACAGTACAATGGGAGTTGTTGGTAGTGATGTGGATGCATAATTGGTGATGGTTATCTTCATGTGATTGGAGATGTGGTTTCTTGGTTTAGATTGTGTTTGATATTATGTCATGGTTCACTCTTGATGGTAGCTTATACTCTTGGCATGATATATGTTCTCTTGAGACTAGGATGTATGCTTGGTGCATGTGATCTCCCAGGAGGAGATGGTTAGATCATGATGTTATGATAGGTTCTTGATTATGTAGTTGGAGCTTTGACATTGATCTTGGTAGTTCTCTTTGTATTGATTATCATTTGCTTGATTAATTCATGATGATGCTATGTTGCATTTGGAGTTTGGCATCTATTGATCGGTTACAAGTGCTCATGGATACTTGGAGATGTAGGTGAGGTTGTATTTCTCTTGTGATTAGAGACATTTTATTAAGACGGTTACTCTTTGGAGGTTTCAACAAGAAGATCGAGGAGCTTTCACCTAGATATGGATGTGAGTTCATGATGGAATGATAGAGAATATTTTTCTTGGAGTGATTCATTTTGGCTTGGTTATCCTAGAGGAGTATTCTCATTCCTCACTGTTGGTCTACTTGGCAGTTTATCATTTGAGAGGTATTTTCCCATTATTTCTTTCAAACGTGTTATGCTTTGTGATTTTATTTCTCATGGGAATGAGTTGAGTCATGGTGATTGATTTTGGAGACTCATTTGAGGATTATTTAGCATGATTTTATTTTACCTTATAATCTTTCATGGATATGGATCTTGAGCTATGGTTTTTTAGTTCTGGATTATTTATTTTGAGAGATGTTTAGCATGGTTATCTCCTTGTGCATTTGATTTTATGTTATCATTCATTGATGAGGAGTTTAGGAGATGGTTTATGGTCTGATTTTCAGATTTGGGAATGGTTACTTTGAGTTTGATCTTCTTGACTAGAAAGGCTTACATCCATGTTGGAATTTACATGATTCATGTGTTGTTTGATCTAAGAGATTGAACGTTGTTTTGGGTGTTGTTGAGGCTTTTCATTAGGGGTTGTTAGGAGATCATACTTGACACAACATAACACTTTTGAGGTTTTGGTAGGACATGTTATGGTTTATAGGTTTTCTCTCTTCATGGTTCCTTCCTTGAGGTTCATGTTCATATGATTTACGAGGATGGTGGAAACATGTTGTGAGAGATTATGCAAATATTTGGGTTGCATGTGTAGAACATTGTTATTGTTCATGGTACTTCATTGTTGATTGTTTATCACACCTTGATATAGTGTTTATTGGTATACTTGATATGCTTTGACATTACCTATGTAGTGGGAGTTCCTCGATATGTATGTTCTTCATTGACAGGTTTGATACATGGAGCTTGTGATTGCAGTTTATGGGTTACATATGTTGTTTCCATGAGTTTTTTGATGTATTTGATACCTAGGAGGTATAGATGGTTGGATGTATTAGCATGTGTTGGGGATGCTATTCCTATTCATGTGGGTATTTTACTTGACAACAACTTCTTTGGAGCCTTTGTTATCACTTGGATTTGATTCTTGTGTTCTTGGATTGGTCCAACTTCACCTTGGAATGTTCCTTTTCTTTCATAGGTGGCACGTTGGAGGATGAGAAGTTTTCTTTCTTGAGATGGTGGTCACTTTGTTCTTATTGCATGTATCTTGATGGAGCATGAAAGCATGTTGGAGATTCATGTGGTTTCATGTATGGATACGATGATGTATTTCATGTATTGATCCCTTATGCAATGTATACAACAAGTGGGAGAATGTTGGGATATGGTGTTGTACACGATTGCATAAAATGATTTATTATAATGTTGTAATTAAATAATTATTTAGTTGTGATGCACCTAGGTGGTGTGGTTAATCACACTAGGTAATTATTTGAGGACTACTTTATGTTATATTGTAACATTGTATTATTATTTAATGTGTGGGAGACATGTGATAATAATTTAATATTAGGGAAAATATTAAATAAAGTGAAAAATTAGTACCCAATATTGAATAAGTATTAAGGGATTAGTGTTTTTGTGTTCACAGGGTTTTGTGGAACACAATTTTATCTTACCGCTTGGTTGTATTTGTGTGAGCTTGAATCTATAAAAGCAAGCACATGTTTAGTGGTTAAGGTTGGCTAGTTAAATGGGCTATCATTATTGAGTCTTTCTGAGGAGTGCATATGTGAAGCATGGCATGGGATGTGTGGATTCATGCTTGGACACATTAGGATGCATTGAGAGGCTTGATGCTTAAGAGATATTCATTGTAACTCTTGTATTGCTTTATTTCTAAATAATATGATGAAGTATGGATGCTTTTGGATGTTGGGTTTTTCCCTCTTAAGGGTTTTCACAGGGTATATCTTTTATTATCTTGTGGCTTGTCTATTTGATCTATGCATTATGGTTACTTGTATCCATGGTTTTCTCTCATGGGGTTATGTAGGAAATGGATTAAGATTCTTGTTATGATGCATTATTTCCTAACAATAAGTATATGCCCCTAATGTCTATCAATGTATGGAATACCATGAGTGAATGCTTGGATATATGGATGGATTGGATGGATGGGTTTGAAAATGATGCCAAGGATTATCTTCTGATAAGATAACATGTTCGGATAGAAAATTATCATTTGGATAATGCATCATGAATCAAATAATGTTGGATAGGGTAGGATCAATGATAAGGATCCATGTCAAGATGTTTACCACAAGAAAGTGTGAAGTGTACAACAAACCTTTACAAAGATCAAGATAAGTTGGAATTGGATGAAAATGGGTTAGATAAATGGTTCATGGATTTATAATGGATAATATGCATGGATGATGGATGGAATTTGGATTTATTATGGATGGGATGAGATGCTTCCACCTGAAATGACACATGTAGATTCTCTATTCTACACATGATGCATGTTTTCTAGGTTTTCATCATGGTACTTGTCCAAAGCACCACCATAGTGGTTTTGATTGGAGGACAATTTTTCTCTTGACTATTTTCTTGTTTTTTTTTAATTTTTTTGAAGGTTTATGCTCATGTTGAACCACTTGGTGATGTCGATGTAGATT
Organism: Sequoia sempervirens; assembly: GCA_007258455.2. Taxonomy (NCBI): domain Eukaryota; kingdom Viridiplantae; phylum Streptophyta; class Pinopsida; order Cupressales; family Cupressaceae; genus Sequoia; species Sequoia sempervirens. The sequence goes on along the minus strand of VDFB02000017.1, from coordinate 105,155,762 downwards.
TTTTTGGTGCTAATATAGATGTTATTATTGTCATGATGTGCCAAAAATATCTTGCTTGGAGGAGTTGCTTTGCTAAGATACAAACAATGGAATATAACCCCTGGATTTTCTTGTCTTCTTTATTGATATCTGAGTTAACCTTACCTATATGCGCACATTACAATAGAGTTCCCTTAGAGTCCTTATGATTTAAAGAGTTGAAGACAAGACATGAACAATACGAGATTTGGCTATCATGTATGTCAAAGTGGATGCTAGAATGCAATGAGGGATATGAGATATAGATGTATTGGTTGACAGTTTGGAATCTTTATCTCTCCAAACTTGGGGTGATGAGCAATGGTGGGTGAATATAGAGATTCAATTAGGAACAAATTCTTGATATGCCTTGTAGGTCACTTTTGAAGCTTTCTTTTGCATCGCTGGACATTTTTTATGGAGGAACTTCCCTTTCTGATTTTTCCCCATAGTTTATTTGACAAATGGAGTTTGATAGGGATGATTTTCTTTCTTTTGTTTTCGTCTCCATTTGAATTTTATTTTTCCATTTTGCTTCATTGATTCTCTTGCTTCAATGACTTTCTTTTTTCTTTGATATAGACCTTTCTCTTTTGGTTGGTCCCAATCAAAGGGTGGAAAAATGTGTGGATGATGATTCATGATATGGCTAGTTGTAATGTTGGTAGCGGTTCCATCATAAGGACTCTTCATGCTCCCCATGTTGGTGTTTGCACTAGATAAAGTTTCCCCCAATATTATAGAGGTATCATTGACATGATCAAATTCATTGATTGTTATAAAAACCAAGACCTTTCTGCTCAAGATTGTTGATTGTCTTTATTGATTCAAAGATACCATGTTTTTGTAAATATAACCCTTTGCTCTAATAATACTCAATATCTTCAATCTGAATTTGAGATATGTCATATTTTGGTGCTCCTTCAAAAGGTTTTGATGGTTCACAATTACTATAAGGATCTTCTCCATGATCACCATGAAATTCCATTAACTCTGCTATGCTTTGATAATTTTCTACGAAGTTAAGAGTAGGAGACCCTTGTTCATTAGTAATGATGTTGAGAGTAGGAGACTCTTGTTACAAATGAAGATAATCTATGTATCCATTAGGAGTAAGCATCTCATGGGTAGATGTAGGAGTATGTGATATATGGATATGATCATCGCTTGTGAAATATTGTATGGATTGGAAGATACCCATTAAATCATTGTAGTATCTTGGAGATATGGTTCCTTGGTCGTAGTTTTTATCATAGCTATCTTCAGTATTAGATTGGAATAGATCCATTAGATATTGAGAAGACATGGATACTTGATCTTGACTGATTTCATAATTGATTTTGATATGCTTTGGATCAAGTTCTTGACATGGGTCAATTTCAAAGGATGGATTGCTTGCAAAGGGTTCTTGAATATCCTCATTATGCATGGGTATTTGTTTAAGATTCTCTTGATCTTCAAGTGAATTTGGATCAAGTGTTGCATTAAGGTTCTCTTCAATATTGGTAACCATGAAGTCAAATGATGTCAATATGTCTTGGAAAGGACCATTGCTAGAAATTGGTGAAAGATGTTGATCATGCTTTGGAATAAATTCTTGATGCATGTCATCTAACTCATTGGGTGATATAGAAACATTGTCAACGTGATAATTTGTGGATGGATCTTGAAGTTTATCCTCAACAATTGAGGTAGAGATCTTGTCAATGTTTTCAACCATGAGATCAAATGATGTTAATATTTCTTGAAATAGATCGTCGTTAGATATTGGTGAAGGATTTTGATCATGATTGGGGAGTGACTCTTGATGCATATTTATTTCCTCATTGGATGAGGTAGAGACATATTCAATGTGATCATTCATGGTTGAATCTTGATCATTGTCTTCAACAATTATTTCTCCTTGATCAATAAGGTCTTGGATGAGATTTATGAGTTGAATGCAACTTGATGTTTCATGACCTTTTACTCTATGATACTCACAATAAGCTTTGTCATTATCTATGAGAGGTTGATGATAGATTGGAAAGCACTTATTCTTGGAAGAGTGATGAGTTTGAATGAACTAGCTTATTTAACACTAATTCAATTGGCTCCCCTAAAGGAGTGTATTCACATTTGGTGATGGTGTTGTTATCTTGTGAAGCTTGTGATTGTTGAGATTGATATTGTTGTTGTAGGGATAGATATTGTTGTTGATGTTGTGTTTCTTGATATCCCATGTATTGATGTTGGAGATGTGGTTGATGATGTTGTTGATGAAAATCAATGTTTTGACAATTTTGATGAGGAATGTATTGATTTGGAGATTGAGATGTTTGTTGGAGGAATGTATCAACTATTTTGGTAAGTGAATTTAGGGTAATTTGATGTATATTTTGATCTTGATGTTGATTTTGAAACCATTGATGTAGTTGATTTTGGTATGGATTTTGAGGATGTGGTTGATGTTGTGAATAATGAATGATGTATTGAGGCGTGAATGTGTCCATCCCATACTTCCCCAAGTGTGGATTTGACATGTTCATATTTGATATGTTTGTGCTTGGTATGTTCATGTTTGGCATGTATTGACTTGGTGAGATAACGTTGTTTTGGTGAAGACTCATGATTTTATCATTTGGTTGATAGATTTGTAAGTTTTGATATTGATTTAAATCTACCATGTGACAAGATGTTCCAAGGTTTTGATTAGGCATACCCCCATTTGTTGTGTCATTGACATTTGAAGGATATGATCTCATGTATAGACTGTATGGTGGAGTTGTGAAACCTCTAGGATTAAACTCTTACACTCTAATTTTTGTTCATTTGTGTCACTCATGATAGGTACATTTGGATTTTGTTTCATGTTTCTCTTGTGTTATGGTCTTGTTGTAACCCTAAAACTTAGATCAACATTTGGTGTAGTATGATGTGATTTGTATTGTCTAAAATATTAGGTTGATTAAAATTTTCCTAAAATAGAACCTCTAAAGGATTTAGGACCAATGATGATGTGAATGATGTGTTGAAAAAGGTGAATGATGTGAATGATATGCAATTCTCAATTTTGAAACAAATCTAGACTCAAGTTTTGATGTGTGTTTGATGAGGATGCTAATGAAATTGAAAATCTTAGAAGTAGCCTTATGACTCTAAGATAAGTGTGTCCAAAAGGATGTGTGCTAATAAAACTAGATGTATGAAAAGGGATATGTTTCCAAACATGTAGCTAAACTAGATGATGTTTGATGAAAACTCAGTCTAGGGAATTTGTTTTCCAAAATTTTAAGTTATTTTTGAGATGTAAGGTTTAAATGGTTTGATGTTTGTTAATGTTTGGTTTGGTTGAACCTAATGTTAGACCTAAGACAAACTTGTAAAAAGATCATGATGTTGAGAAACATGCATTTTCTTTTGAGTGTTTTGACCAAATGATTTTGATGAAGGATTTTTTTTTGTATGGTGTTTTGATATGGGATACCTAATTTTTTTTTATAAAAACAACTTTAAGTGTGAATTTACTTCCTTGTTTTTGTTGTTGGAAACCAAGTAACCAAAATGTTTTGAAACAAGTAACCAAGGTACACTTGATTTGTGGGTTCAATTCTTAAAATTTGATTTAATATGAATTGTTTTTACCATATAGAGATCTTGATTATGAATTTTTATGACTAAGATGTCTACAACAAATCAAATTTTTTTCCATAAAAGATCAAAATTTGTGAAGAGCAAGATGCTAAATCATAGTTCCCTAAGTTTACTTTGAAATAATGAGTAAATATATGGGAAAGATACTAGGAAGCACCCTAAGATATTGTTTTAATAAAAATAAGATATACTTAGGTTAATAAAAATAAGGTATAGTGTCCTTCAAGTGTACTCATTTATATTCACAAGGTTTAAATATTCATGACCATGTTGATTTTGTTTTGAGTTCAAATGACAAGCAATGTGTTTACTAACTATAGAGATGGGGGATTCGCTACTCATGAGTTCTCTTCACCCAGAGAGCCTCACAGGGAGAACTTCCCTAAACTACCTCAGGAACAACAGTGAGAGTTTATGAATCCACAAGAGCAAGTCACAAAGATCCTCTAGACAGTCTGACAAGCTCTCGCCCAAAGGACAACAACACAGAATGTGGACGACAACGCAGCTTGCTAGCATCCCAGAGGTGCACTGGTGTCTCGTATAGACTAGAGAATGAGAATGTCTTAGAAAATACCCAAATGACTACTTCTACTCCAATTGTTGATAATTTATAGAATGCGATAAAGTAATAGAAAGTGATAGAAATGAAATAAAGTAAAGTAGAAATGATAAAGAAAAGGAGAAGAAAGGAAAGAAGATGCTCACAACCACGCAAGTGACGAAACCTCTAGCACGTGAATGTCCTCAATACCTACATGCATGATATCTGGAGAGAATATTGGGGCTGTATAGGGGTTTTCCTCAATCAAACCCCCATTTTGGTGTTCCCACCTCCATGAATAGCCAAAAGATAGAGACAAAGAGAAACAAACAAAGCGTGTGGCAGAAACAAAACCCACTTAGGAGTAGAACCCGCACCACCAAGTATGAGTGATAAAAGTAATCCCCACTCGAGGAGGAGAACCCGTATCACAAAAGAGGTGATTAAAGCAATCCTTGCTCAAGGAGGAGAACCTGTATCATGTAGTAAGGATGAAAATGACAGAGGATATGGAATCCCAAGATGCTCACAAGCATGAAATAAGGGAGATAAAGCTACAAAAGTGAAGCTAAGAGAGCTTGAAAGTGCTTGAAGTTGCTATAGCAAGCTATATGGATCTATGTAAGTAAAGTAGCAAGGGAGGAATGTAAGAGCCAAGGATGGAAGGAAGCTAGAGTAGAGGAAGAAGTTAGAGAAAGTAAGAAGATGCAAATGGAGTGAAAAGACTTCTTTTAAGGAGAGAAAAGAAGCTTCTCTAGCTGTTACAAGACATTCTCAGTCGTTACCACTGAAAAAAGGTGAAGACAAGTGGAAAAAATGCTTAGAGACAATTTTTTAAGTGTTGAAATGTCATAGGATGCTAGCGTGGACTTTCGCATGATGCGCTAGTGTCCAAACATGATACGCTACAAAACGACGCAAATGGGAGAAGTACAAGGTTCGACATAAAGCTGTCGTGAGAGGATAGCTATTGAAAAGGGGTGTTGGAGCATCTTAAGAGGGAAAAAGGATGATGTAGGGGCTAAAATGAGCCTACACAAGATGCTAAGGAAGTGGAAACTAAAGAAAAAGAAAGAATATATGTGAAATTGCAAGGGGTACAATTTTATGACTATACATTTTTCCCCCACTTTAGCGGGCATATGATTCTACACTAATAAGCACGCTAAAGGAAATCTACTAAAAATAAATAATATCATATGCCAAAAGGATACTGTAGAGGGAACATATAACTCTTCAAACCATGGTAGCATGCCCCCAAGCTGAAGACCTGCAAAATAAACACATTAGACAAGAAAGACCTACACTAGACAACAATGTTAGCACACAAAAAACTAAAGGATTCAAGTCAGCAAAGTAAAGAGACCTCGATGTAAAAGGTTGTTTCAGTACTATGTGTCATCCCCAAAATAGAAGAATTCTAAAACAAAGAGAAGAAGAGTATATAGTTAGGATGAAGAAGATGCAGATCTTCAATCTGGTATATACAAAAGAGAAGAGAAGAGAGAATTTAAGAATGTAAGTGCCTCATAGACCCACAGACCTACAAGGAAGGTGTCCTCCAAGATCTCTCACATGAAGGAAACCAAGAAAAAGTGCTTTGCAGACCCACAAACCTACAAGGAAGGTGTCCTCCAAGATCTCTCACATGAAGGAAACCTAGAAAAGCGCCTTACAAACCCATAGACCTATAAGGAAGTGTCCCCCAAGAACTCTCACATGGAGGAAGCCAGAAAATCACCCTACAGACTCGAAGACCTATAGGGAAGGTGTCCTTCAAGATCTATCACATGAAGGAAACCTAAGAAAGTTCCCTACAGACCCGCAAACCTGCAGGGAAGGTATCCCCCCAAGATCTCTCGCATGGAGGAAGCTCAAGAAATAGTGCTCTACAGACCCGTAGACTTGCAAGGGAGCCACCCCCAAGATCTCTCACATGGAGGAAGCTTAGAAGAAGTGCCCTATAGGCCCACATACCTACAGGGAGGTATCCCCCAAGATCTATCACATGGAGGAAACCAAAGGAAGGGGACTTCAGAGAGTCAAAAAATGGCTTCACAGGCACACCTACAAAGGAAAAGTGGCCACGTAGGCAAGTAAGCAGATAGTCACGCAGACCGTCAACAGATTGGAAGACTTTCAAAGGGGTCCCTTGGGAACCCTTCAAAAGAAGAGGGGTCCACTCAAGGGACACACTGTTTGAAAAGCAAGGTCTAGTTGGGCTGCCCCCAAGCTAGACACCAAATAATGCATTTGAGAAAAAATCTTTCAAAGGGGGTCCCTCAAGAATCCTTCAAAAGAGAAAAGGGGTCCACTCCAGGGACACTTCATTTGAAAGATATAGAGAAGAGAGATGGGTCCTTAAGAAGGACACACCTCTCCAAAAAAAATCATCATTGCCCCCATCATGTAGGGGATGAGAACCATGCAAAATACTTAGAACATGCAGGATAGAGGTAAACCTCGATATCACTTGTCATGTGAAGTAAAGGTAGGTACATTGATGAGGGCGCAACCCGAGACTTAGAAAATAACCCACAAATAAGAGAATAATTTTATTATTCAGAAAATGGAGCTTCTTACATGCAGAGGATCTCAAATCCCCAAGTTCTACAACACATGCAGTTACAGAAAGCTACAGAATCACCCTTTCGCAATATGCGAGCTTGTCCCCAAAAAATTACCCAAAAATTAGAAACCCGCCCATAAATAGAGCTCCTCTTTAGTTTGGAGCCAAAACAACATTCAAATTTGAGTTTAGGCAGTTTGGCACCGAAAAATTACAACTTGAAGTTCAAATTTCAAAAGAACATTTGCAATTGTATCTTCTAGAAAGTGCGCCAACTTCCCGAGGCCATAACTTTTGATCCAGGACTCTGATTCGCAAACCGTTTGAACCATTGGAAAGGTCTCAAAGTCAATAATGCGCTCAAAATTTGCTATGCCAATTTCAGACAGTTTTGGGGCCGTTCCAGGAACTCTAAGTGCCTCAAATCTAACTCGGAAGATTTTTAGGTGCAAATATGGGAAACTAAAACTGCAATATCTTTCAACCCAGGAATAGAAAATAAAAACCGTAAATTGGGAATTTCATTATGACGAAAAGGGTATCCAAAAATGTAAAAACTTCTAAAAACTGAGAAACTTGAAATTTAACTATTTTTGGGTGATGCAAGATTGCCCTTACACCACTAGATGCTCTTGCATCATACATCAATCAAACGGGAGTTTGATGGCACCTGAATCATGAATTTTTTGTATTTTGTCTTTCAAGGCCTTACATTCATTAGTGGAATGGTCAAGCACTCGATGGTATGCACAAAAAGAATGTTTTACTTTATCATGATTATGAATTTTCTTACATGTAGGAGAAGGAAGAGTAATTAAGTGGGCTTTAAGAAGCTGCAAAAAAATATGCTCTTGCTCAGATAAAGAATTAGGAGTAGGAAGCAACCCTTTCTCTTCTGGAGTAAATTTTGGCTTCTCACAAGAAGAAGAAGAAGACACAAAGATAGACGAGAATGGAGAAAGAATCCTTTCAACAAAACAAGGTTGAGAAGAATTCTTGTCACTCAACCATGGATTTTGTTTAGATCATTCATTCAAGTAACCAAGCCCTAGATTACACTTATGGGGTGTGAATTCTATAGGGACCTAAATGCCTTTTTCGTTACGCCCACAACCTTTACACTCATAGCCATATTTAGAGACAAGCTTAAATTCGGGGCCATAACATGTTTGCAAGTTTTGAAAAGGAGGATCCTCATAAAGAGCAATGTCCCAACAATGGGGATCACACTCCCCTATGGGATCGCCTTCATCCTCTTTAATAGGATTGTCAACATTATCCTCTTTAGCAGAAGCATAATCCTCTTCCTCAGAAGGAGGATCAACACTAAGAATGTTACAATTAATGCTCACACCATCCTGTGATACAAAAGAACAATCATCTTTGATAGCAGGTGTGGATAATGTTATTGGAAGGTCTAAGTGGATCAGGGTGACTTTATATTCTGTGATGAAGGAATTTGTAAAGTCTAAGGAACCCCAATAATCACCAAGACATGCATTCTCTTGAGAAGAGGTAGGAGGAGCGGATTTGAGATTTCTTGCTTCAGAAGGATCTTCTTCAGGGACATTTATCTCAAGAGTATCCTTTGTAGTAGGTATTGGAGGAGTAAACATCGAAACAGTGGAAGACACTAAAGGGATAAGAGTAGGCACAACCGAAGTTTGACCGTCAATATCCATTTCACATAAGTGGATAGCCTCAAGGTTAGCCTTAACTGTGACTACTCGATTATTACAAATGAACTTAATAGATTTATGCAAGGTAGACGAGACTGCACCCATAGCATGAATCCACGGTCTACCAAGAAGAAGGTTATACGGTAGCTTTTCTGACATGACATATACAAGGGTTGGTATAGTAATGGGTCCCAACCTCAAAGGCAAGACAATCATTCCTAATGGTTGTCGACCAACATTATCGAACCCATGAATGACAATAAAAGAAGCATTAAGAGAAGATGGATCAATATTATCTTAGGCAATAGATCAATGCTACATACATTGAGCACCGTACCAGTGTTAATGAGAGTACGTCTAATGCCAATTTTATTAATGTTGACTATAATCATTAGAGGGTTCGCTTGTTTCTATACTTCTAGAGGTGGGAGCTCTTGTGGATAGAATGTGCTATTCGGTGAATCTGCACGAATATATGCCATCAACACATCAGCATTTGTCGGCCTTGCGGAAGAAGGCAATAGGATCTGTGAGATGGGATTAGAAAATCAAATAGAATAGATAAAGTGACAGCCAACACTTCTAAACTATTAACCTCATCCAAACAAGAGAAAACAAAGTAAGCATAAAGAAAATAAAAAATTAAATTAAAATACTCCCCATGCTTGAACTTGAATCACTTCTCTTGCTCTCCTATTTCTCCTTTTGCAAATATGCCCTTAGATTTGTAGTGTGACTTGTGCAAATACCTGCAAATGATAAGTAGGAAGTTGGAGAAGAATAGCTGTTAAGCTGAAAATGGAGAAGGAAGGTTGCTTTTATAGACAACCATTCGAATGGACGGTTGAGATTAATCTTCTAGAAAGATTCCAAGATCAATGGATGGAAATTCATGAGAGGGATGTTACGAAATGGATGGTTGAGATTAAGTCTCAGAAAAGATGTCAAGATCAATGGTCCAGAATTGATGCACCAAGAATATGCTATTCTTGGAGGAATCATGACAGGAAGACATGCAAAGACATGCAGGGACATGCAAGCTATGACAGGAAATGAATGTTATGACAGGGGATTATGACAGAGCATCTTTAACCAAGTGGTAATTTATTTTAAATTATTTATTCAAAATGTTGGAAATGGACAAGTGGAAAATAAATAATTTATTCAAATTATTTATTTGAAAATAGAAGAAATGGACAAGTGGAAAATAAATAATTTATTCAAATTATTTATTTGAAAATAGAGGAAATGGACAAGTGGAAAATAAATAATTTATTCAAATTATTTATTTGAAAAAATGAAAAGAGAAGCATTTAATTAAATTTATTAATTTAATTAAATGGAGAGATAGAAATTAGACCTTAAATAATTAATTTAGATTAACTATTTAATTAGGAGAGTGGCATGGGATAGTTAAATGATTTTAATAATTATTTAACTATGGAAGAATTAAAGGACCATGAATAGATAAATAATTAATGGTAATTATTTAATTATAGATGAAAGATGACAAAATAATTAAATAAATAATAATTTATTTAACTATTGAAGAAGAGGAAGAAATTAGTGACACAATTAAATAATTAAAAATTATTTAATTAATAGAGGAATATGATCAAACATAATTGAATAATTAGAATTATTCAATTATCGAAGGACAACGACCAAGAAAAATGATGCTCGCAGACCTAGGACATTTTTCAGTGTCTACAGGGTCTTTTGCAAGGCTTCCTAAAGAATACCTTGATAAACCAGAAAGGACTGAAGAAAGTCCCATAGTGAGATCTTAGCTGGAGTACCCTAAGGTTTCTCAACAAGATTGTAATCATCGGGTGCTTCAGTTGTAGGTTTAGATGCTTGAAGAAGTCTTAGTTGTTTATTCATTCTATTCTCATAAGTATGGGCTACCGCTTTATATGAGGGAGACTTAGAAGGATTAAGGGAATCACTATTAGATGAGACACCATCTATAGAACAAACCCTTTTAGGAGATGGACAAGCTGGAGTCACATAAATGATCGGTCTCTTTGGCCCTTGAGGGGAAACAGACACATAGACTACATTTACATAATCATCATAGCTAGTAGAACAATTACTTGAATACATATTCCCAACATCAATCCAAACATGATCAAATGTGAAAGGAGATTCATCCTTTGCTAATGCATCAGAACAAAGATGAGATTCATCATTCACCAATGCAACCTCTCTAGAAGAGAGTACATTGGAATATAGAAGAGATTCATCATTCACTAATGCATCATCTCTAGAAGAGACTGCATCCGAACAAAGATAAGACTCATTATTCACAAGTGCAACATCTCTAGAAGAGGGTGCATTGAAATGAAGGGTAGATTCATCATTCACAAATGCATCATCTCTAGAAGAGAGTGCATTGGAATGAGAGAAGGTAGAATAACATTAAGAAAGGTATCGATGATTTCATCTTCTTGTGACAAAATATCCTCCAAAGCAAGAGGACTTTCATGAGAAGGATCAAAGATATCGAGTGACATAGACAAACCCAAGTCACCATCACATGCATGAAATGGAATATCATTAACATTTTGAACAAAATTAGATACTGAACTAATAAAAGAAGATATTAAATTCATTACAATTTTTTTGGTATTTTCTATGTTCTAGTAATTCATGTTTTCGGAGGTCTTCAGAGCAGAATTTGAGGTCGTAACATGCGTTGGTCCCTAAAATTCAACTACCAAAGGAACTGGTATGTTAGGGATTGAACTAGTTCTCTAGGAGACCTTTCTAACGATGCAAATGGTTCTAAATTCTGAGCACCAAGTCAAAAGTTATGACCCCACCAAGTAGGGGTAAACAAATTCCATGTTTTTTTCAGAAGAATTTTCTCTTCACGTCAGGTTCACCAAAATGTAGAGAAGGTGGATTCGCTACTCATGAGTTCTCTTCACTCAGAGAGCCTCATGGGGGGAATTTCCCTAAACTACCTCAGGAATAGCAGTGAGAGTTTTAGAATCTGAAAGAGCAAGCCAAAAAGATTCTCTAAATAGACTGACAAGCTCTTGGCCAAAGGACAACAATGCAGAATGTGGACGATAGTATGGTGCGCTGGTGTCCTAGAGGTGCATTGGCATCTCGTACGGACCAAAGAATGAGAATGTCTCAGAAAATAGCTAAATGACTACTTCTACTCCAATTGTTGAGAATTTACATAATGCGATAAAGTATTAGAAAGTGATAGAAATGAAATAAAGTAAAGTAGAAATGATAAAGAAAAGGAGAAGAAAGGAAAGAAGATGCTCACAACCACGCAAGTGATGAAACCTCCAGCATGTGAATGTCCTCAATACGAGCATGCGTGATATCTGGAGAGAATGTTGGGGCTGTATGGGGGTTTGCCTCAGTCAAACCCCCATTTTGGTGTTCCCACCTCCATAGACAACCAAGAGATAGAGAGAGAGAGAGAAACAAAAAAAGTGTGTGGTGAAAGCAAAACCTGCTCAGGAGTAGAACCCGCACCACCAAGTATGAGTGATAAAAGCAAACCCCACTCGAGGAGGAGAACCCGTATCACAAAAGAGGTGATAAAAGCAATCCCTGCTCAAGGAGGAGAACCCGTATCACATAGTAGGGATGCAAATGATAGGGGATATGGAATCCCAAGATGCTCACAAACATGAAATAAGGGAGATAAAGCTGCAAGAGTGAAGCTAAGAGAGCTTGAAAGTGCTTGAAGCTGCTATAGCAAGCTATATGGAGTTGTGTAAGCAAAGTAGCAAGGGAGGAATGCAAGAGCGAAGACTGGAAGGAAGCTAGAGTAGAGGAAGAAGTTAGAGAAAGTTTGAAGATGCAAACAGAGTGTAAAGACTACTTTTAAGGAGAGAAAAGAAGCTTCTCCAACTATTACAAGGTGTTCTCAGTTGTTACCACCGACAAAAGGTGAAGACAAGTGGAAAACATGCACAAAGATAGTTGTTTGAGTGTTGAAATGTCACAGGACGCTAGCGCGGACGTCCCCGTGATGTGCTAGTGTCCAGACACGTCACGCTACAAAATGACGCGAATGGGAGAAGCACAAGGTTTGACATAAAGGTTTCGCGCAAGGATAGTGGATGAAAAGGTGTGTTGGAGCATCTTGAGAGGGAAAAAGGATGATGTAGGGGCTAAAATTAACCTACACAAGATGCCAAGGGAGTGGAAACTAAAGTAGAAGCAAGAATATATGTGAAATTGCAAGGGGTGCAATTTTACGACTATACAGTTTTTCCCCACTTTAGCGGGCATATGATTCTACACTAATATGCACGCTAAAGGAAATCTACTAAACATAACTAACATCATATGCCAAAAGGATACTATAGAGGAAACAAATAACTCTTCGAACCATGGAAGCATGCCCCAGGCTAAAGACCTACAAAATAAACACATTAGACAAGAAAGACCTGCACCAAACAACAATGTTAGCACACAAAAAGCTAAAGGATTCGAGTTAGCAAAGTAAAGAGACCTCGATGTAAAAGGTTGTCTTAGTACTATGTGTCATTCCCAAAGTAGCATAATTCTAAAATGGAGAGAAGAAGGGCATATACTTAGGATGAAGAGGATGCAGATCTTCGATCCGCTATATACAAAAGAGAAGAGAAGAGAGAATTTAAGAATGTAAGCACCTCACAGGCTTGTTGACCTGCAAGATAGGTGTCCTCCAAGATCTCTCAGATGAAGGAAACCAAGAAAAAGTTCCTTGCAGACCCGCAGACCTATAGGGAAGGTGTCCTCCAAGATCTCTCACATGAAGGAAACCTAGAAAAGTGCCTTACAGACCCGCATACCTGTAAGGAAGCATCCTATAAGATCTCTCACATGGAGGAAGCCAAGAAAGTTCCCTACAGACTCGTAGACCTACAGGGAAGGTGTCCTTCAAGATCTCTCGCATAAAGGAAACCTAAGAAAGCACCCTACAGACCCGTAGACCTGTAGGGAAGGTATCCCCCAAGATCTCTTGCATGGAGGAAGCTCAAGAAACAACACCCTACAGACCCGTAGGCTTGCAAAGGAGCCACCCCCAAGATCTCTCACATGGAGGAAGCTCAAAAGAAGCACCCTATAGGCCCACAGACCTATAGGGAGGTAACCCCCAAGATGTCTCACATGGAGGAAACGAAAGGAAGGGGACTTCAAAGAGTCAGAAAACGGCTTCATAGGTCCACCTACAAAGTGAAAGTGGCCACGTAGGCAAGTAAGCAGATAGTCACGCAAACCATTAACAGATTGGAAGGCTTTCAAAGGGGTCCCTCAGGAACCCTTCAAAAGAAGAGGGGTCCACTCAAGGAACACACTATTTGAAAAGCAAGGTCTAGTTGGGTTTCCCCCAAGCTAGACACCAAAGAATGCAATTGAGAAAAAAGCTTTCAAAGGGGGTCCCTCAGAAACCCTTCAAAAGAGAAAAGGGGTCCACTCCAGGGACACTTCATTTGAAAGATATAGAGAAGAGAGATGGGTCCTTAAGAAGGATGCACATCTCCAAAACAAGTCATCACTGCCCCCAACATGCAGGGGAGGAGAACCATGCAAAATACTTAGAACATGCAGGATAGAGGTAAACCTCAATATCAATTGTCATGTGAAGTAAAGGTACATGAATCAAACAGGAGTTTGATGGCACTTGAATCATGAATTTTTTGTATTTTGTCTTTCAAGGCCTTACATTCATTAGTGGAATGGTCAAGCACTTGATGGTATGCATAGAAAGAATGTTTTACTTTATCATGATTATGAAATTTCTTACGTATAGGATAAGGAAGAGTAATTAAGCGAGCTTTAAGAAGATGCAAAAAAATATGCTCTTGCTTAGATAAAGAATTAGGAACAAGAAGCAACCCTTTCTCTTCTGGAGAAGATTTTGGATTTTCACAAGAATAAGAAGAAGACATGAAGATAGAAGAGAATGGAGGAAGAATCCTTTCAACAGAATGAGGCTGAGAAGAATTCTTGTCACTCAACCATGGCTTTTGTTTAGATCATTCATTCAAGCAACCAAGCCCTAGATGACGCTTACGGGGTGTGAATTCTATAGGGACTTGAATGCCTTGTTCATTATGCCGATAACCTTTACGCTCAGCCATATTTAGAGACAAGCTTAAAGTTGGGGCCATAACATGTTTGCAAGTTTTGAAAAGAAGGAGGATCCTCATAAAGAGAATTTCCCCAACAATGGGATCACACTCCTCTATGGGATCACCTTCATCCTCTTTAACAAGACTGTAAACATTATCTTCTTTAGCAGAACCGTAATCCTCTTCCTCAGAAGGAGGATCAACACTAAGAACATTACAATTATTGTTCATGCCATCCCACGATACAAAAGAAAAATCATCTTTGATAGCGGGTGTGGATGATGTTATTCGAAGGTCTAAGTGGATTGGGGTGACTTTATATTTCGTGATGAAGGAATTCGTAAAGTCTAAGGAACCCCAATAATCACCAAGATATGCATTCTCTTGAGAAGAGCTAGGAGGAGCAGACTTGAGATTTATTGCTTCAGAAGGATATTCTTCAAGGACATTTATCTCAAGAGTATCCTTTGTAGTAGGTATTGGAGGAGTAAATATCGACATAGTGGAATTCACTGAAGGGATAAGAGTAGGCACAACCGAATTTTGACTGGCAGATGCCATTTCACATACGTGCATAGCCTCAAGGTCAGCCTTAACTATGACTACTTGATTATTACAAATGAACTTAATATATTTATGCAAGCTAGACAAGACTACACCCATAGCGTGAATCCATGGTCTACCAAGAAGAAGGTTATACAGTAGCTTTTCTGACATGACATATACAAGGGTGGGTACAGTAACGGGTCCCAACCTCAAAGGCATCAACACATCAACATCTATTGGCCTAGCGGAAGAAGGAAAGAGGATATTTTGCAAGGCTTCCTAAAGCATACCTTGATAAATTAGAAAGGACTAAAGAAAGTCCCACAGTGAGATCTTAGCTAGAGTACCCCGAGGTTGCTCAACAAGATCATAATCACTGGGTGCTTCAATTGTAGGTTTAGATGCTTGAAGAAGTCTTAGTTTTTTATTCATTTTGTTCTCATAAGTATGGGCTATCGCTCTATAAGAGGGAGCCTTAGAAGGATCAAGGGAATCACTATTAGATGATACACCATCAATAGAACAAACCCTTTCATGAGAAGTACTAGTTGGAGTCTCATAAATGATCGGTCTCTTAGGCCTTTGAGGGGAAGAAGAGACATAGAATACATTTACAGAATCATCACAACTAGTAGAACAATTACTTCAATACATATTCCAAACATCGATCCAAACAGGATCAAATGTGGAAGGAGATTCATCCTTTGCTAATGCATTAGAACAAAGATGAGATTCATCATTCACCAATGCAACCTCTCTAGAAGAGAGTGCATTGGACTAGAGAAGAGATTCATCATTCACTAATGCATCATCTCTAGAAGAGAGTGCATCCGAACAAAGATAAGACTCATTATTCACAAATGATACATCTCTAGAAGAGGGCGCATTGGAATGAAGGGTAGATACATCATTCAAAAATGCATAATCTCTAGAAGAGAGTGTATTGGAATGAAGAGAAGGTAGAATAACATTAAGAAAGGTATCGATGATTGCATCTTCTTGTGACAAAATATCCTCCAAAGCAAGAGGACTTTCGTGAGAAGGATCAAAATATCGAGTGACATAGGCAAAGCCAAGTCACCATCACATGCATGAAATGGAATATCATTAACATTTTGAACAAAATTAGATACTGAACTAATAAAAGAAGATATTAAATTCATTACGATTTTTTTGGTATTTTCTAAGTTCTAATAATTCATGTTTTCAGAGGTCTTCAAAGTGGAATTTGAGGTCGTGACATCCCTAAAATTTGACTGCCAAAGGCACTAGTATTTTAGGGATTGAACTAGTTCTCTAGGAGACCTTTCCAATGATGCAAATGGTTCTGAACTCCAAGCACCGAGTCAAAAGTTATGACCCCACCAAGTAGGGGTAAATAAATTCCTAGCTTTTTCAGAAGATTTTCTCTTGACATCAGGTTCACCAAAATGTAGAGAAGGGGGTTTCGATACTCACAAGTTATCTTCACTCATAGAGCCTCATGGGGCGAACTGCCCTAAACTACCTTAGGAACAACAACGAGAGTTTCAGAATCCGAAAGAGCAGGTCAAAAAGATTCTCTGGACAGATTGACAAGCTCTCGGCCAGAGGACAACAACACACAATGTGGATGATAGCGTGGCACGTTGGCATCCTATAGGTCTGTTGGTGTCTCGTACGGACCAGAGAATGAGAATGTCTCAGAAAATAGCTAAATGACTACTTCTACTCCAATTGTTGAGAATTTATAGAATACGATAAAGTAATAGAAAGTGATAGAAATGAAATAAAGTAGAAATGATAAAGACAAGGAGAAGAAAGGAAAGAAGATGCTCACAACCACACAAGTGATGAAACCTCCAGCACATGAATGTCCTCAATACCTGCATGCATGATATTTGGAGAGAATGTTGGGGCTATATAGGGGTTTGCCTCAGTCAAACCCCCGTTTTGGTGTTCCCACCTCCACAAACAACCAAAAGATAGAGAGAGAGAAACGAACAAAGTGTGTGGCGAAAGAAAAACCCGCACCACCAAGTATGAGTGATAAAAGAAAACCCTGCTTAAGGAGGAGAACCAGTATCACAAAAGAGGTGATAAAAGCAATCCCCGCTCAAGGAGGAGAACCCGTATCACATAGTAAGGATGCAAATGATAGGGAATATGGAATCCCAAGATGCTCATAAGCATGAAATAAGGGAGATAAAGCTGCAAGAGTGAAGCTAAGAGAGCTTTGAAGTGCTTGAAGCTGCTATAGCAAGCTATATGGAGTTGTGTAAGCAAAGTAGCAAGGGAGGAATGCAAGAGCTAAGGTTCTAGGAAGCTAGAGCAGAGGAAGGAGTTAGAGAAAGTTAGAAGATACAAATGGAGTGAAAAGACTACTTTTAAGGGGAGAAAAGAAGCTTCTCCAGCCATTACAAGGCATTCCTGGCCGTTACCACCAAAAAAAGGTGAAGGCAAGTGGAAAACATGCTCAAAGATAGTTGTTTGAGCGTTGAAATGTCACAGGATGCTAGTGCGGCGTGTGGACATCCGCGCAGTGTGCTAGTGTTCGGATATGTCATGCTACAAAACGATGTGAACGGGAGAAGCACAAGGTTCAACATAAAGTTGTTGTGTGAGGATAGCTGCTGAAAAGGGGTGATGGAGTGTATTGAGAGGGAGAAAGGTTGATGCAGGGGCTAAAATGAGCCTACACAAGATGCGAAGGGAGTGGACACTAAAGCAAAAGCAAGAATGTATGTGAAATTGCAAGGGGTGCAATTTTATGACTATACACTGACTCAATGGGTTGGGGGGATATTCTATAAGATTTATTCCATAAAGCTTACTAAGGTAAGTTTGACACCATCAATCAAGTACATTCCTAGTAGTCAAGTGGGTACATCTCTCAAGTCAGGTCTGTACAATAAAATGCCTAGCCTGAATGGATGAGTAGAGTATGTATGCATACACAATACACCTCTTACCTTGAAAGGAAAAAATCTCCTAACAAGGTGTTTGTTGCCTCAACAAGCAATCAATATATGAAAAATATCTTTATGGAATGACCAGTTGTCCCATTGCACCTTCCCAAGAGATGTTTCAAAAAACTTGGCTTGGCTTCTAAATATAAAGGTTTGTAATGACTCAACGAACACCAAAGGTATACTTCAGATGTGAGATACTAAATTCTCTAATCAACCTTTGAGAAGCCTATACATTCATCCTAGATTTTGACACGCAAGGTATAATGTCTTCAGATAAGTGCTACTTACTTTCATTTTCACACCCTTTAATATAACCTGCTTGAAAATGTGCTTTGAGGTCACCTTGAGTTCTCCAATGTAGGACGTGTCTCAAGGTAGGCCTCCTACTAAAATAAAAGAGGGAATGCCATTTCTCTTCACCCAAGATCACACAAAGTGAAAGGGGAGAGGATATGTAACAAGCCTTGGGTGACTCAAGAACAAAGTGCAAACTAGGAGTATTTCTCTTCACCGAAGATCACACGAAGTGCAAGGAGAGAGGATACACATTACTAGTCTACCAAGCAAAGCGAACAAAGCAAACACTTATTCATTTTAGTGCACTAAAGATAAATGTGAAATAAATTTTAAAGCACCAAACTAAGCGTGATATTTTTTTTTTCAATTTTAAAGCCCAAAGTAAAGTGAGGTTTGGTTCATTTTTATATCCAACTTGAAAGTACAAGTTGTATTGTTCATTGTTAATCCCAAATTTCAAAGTGTGAGATGTATAAAATAAAGCTAACTCTAAGATTAATTCCAAATGTGTGTTGATAAACACAAATATGCATAAAGTAAAGTTTAGCTCTAATATCACTTCCAAATGAGTGTTAATAAACACTTTTCATATTCTTCATGCTACAAATGTTAGATGAAATCAAAGAGCTGGAAATTCTACCCCATTTCAAAAAAAAAAACACTGAAAAATACTTCCATATGACCAAGATATGATTGTTTGAAGATAGGGTGTAAAAATTCTTCTCAGACAAGTGCACTGCTCTACATCTCTGCAAGTGTGCCACAATATTACAGGTTGTGCATTGCAATATTACAAGTGTGTTGCTCTACAACTGACAAGTGTGCTTCTTGTACCTCCAAAACATGAAAATTTCAAGAAAAATTTGTGAAATAAAGGCATAAGGTCCCATCGAGCATGCCAAATATGTGAACATGAATATTATTTAGACCAAATGAAATTGAATTAAGAAAATCAAACAAGAATTTAACCTAATTAACTCATATTCCCAATGAAATTCTTGCAAAACTAATTAAGAATCCATGAAAGATGAAATAACATTCAAATTGATAAAAGGAAACCTAATTAAGCAAGAAAACCTCATCCCATTGGGGGATTAGTGTTGATTTGATGTGGAAGTATCAACTCTTTCCTAACCCTATTGATGCAAAGCTTGAATTTGATATGTTGATGAAGATTGAACCACAAAAGTGCTCACAATTGCTCTCAATTGATGGATGTGAGTATGAAATGCAACAACATAAGGGTGCTCAAATGATTTTTGGATGAAAATAGATATAGTGCAATTGCTTAAAAGCTTGTGGATCCATGACCCATAGAAATGAGGACTATTTATAGGCTAATTGGGTGAATGAAGGGCCAAGATTGATTTGGTTAATCAATGCATAGAAATGGAAGATAGAGTAAGGCATGGATCAAGGATTCCAATCCATGGATGAGATCGAATATTGACAAGGATCAATGATTCTAATCAATGGATCTAATTGAATTAGAATGTGCAAGTCCCTTAATTTTAGGAAGAGTGTTAGAAGCTTGTTGGACGATATTTCTATTTAGAGGGAAACATTTGAATTCAAATTGGAGGAATATTCTTGAGAATATTCCCATGCAAGTGGGAGAAGTTGGAGGAATTATAAGATATTAGTCAATTAATTAATTAAGATATTATTTAATTGTGCAAGATGAGATAATTTAGGATTTTACTTAAACAATTAGCTCATTTAATCAAAAGGAAACTAATTAAGAATCCATGAAAGATGAAATAACATTCAAATTTATAAAAGGAAGCCTAATTAAGAAAGAAAACCTCATCCCATTGAGGGATTAGTGTTGATTTGATGTAGAAGGATTAGCTCTTTCCTAACCCCATTGATGCAAAGCTTGAAGTTGATATGCTGATGAAGATTAAACCAAAAAAAGTGCTCACAGTTGCTCTCAATTGATGGATGTGAGTGTGAAATTCAACAACATAAGGGTTCTCAAATGATTTTGTGGATGAAAATGGCTATAGTGAAATTTCTTAAAGGCTTGTGGGTCCATAACTCATAGAAATGAGGACTATTTATAGGCTAATTGGGTAAATGAAGGGCCAAGATTGATTTGGTTGATCAATGGGTAGAAATAGAAGATAGAGTAAGGCATGGATCAAGGATTCCAATCCATGGATGAGATTGAATATTGACATGGATCAATGATTTTAATCAAGGGCTCTAATTGAATTAGCATGTGCAAGTCCCTTAGTTTTAGGAAGAATGTTGGAAGCTTGTTGGAAGATATTTCTATTTAGAGGGAAACATTTGAATTCGAATTGGAGGAATATTCTTGAGAATATTCCCTTGAAAGTGGGAGAAGTTGGAGGAATTAGAAGATATTAGTCAATTAAATAATTAAGATATTATTTAATTGTGCAAGATGAGAGAATTTAGGATTTTACTTAATCAACTAGCTCATTTAATCAAAAGGGTATGTTAATGGCATTTAATTAAATAATTGAGATCATTTAATCAAATGAGAGGAATTAGGGGATTTAATTAAATAATTTGCATTATTTAATCAAATAGAATGAAAATTAGCATGACATAGGTGAATTAACCTAATAATGTTAATTATCCAATTAATAGAAGAAAATGATGAATTTAATTAAATAATCAAGATTATTTAATTAGATAGATGAAAGTGGTTGAATCAAGATGAAAATGGTGTTAGTAAATCGAATCAAATGCACAATATTGATCAAGACAATTTTATGTGTCTACAGTAAGTAGGGGTAAGTATAGAGAAAAATATAAAGCCTAATGAGGAATCTTATCACAGTATACTATGCTTGTCCAACTCTAACCATGAGCATGAAATAAGTGCCAATGGATGAGAGACAGTAAAAAGGATTGAAATGTGGGATTGGTTTTAAAATAGATCCAAAAGGGGCCATGGGGAGCTTAACAAATAAGAAATCGAATAGGGGAATATGCTACATGAGGAAAGTATCTTCCCTCTAAATGGGGAAAGTAATACCCTTAATAATGGAGGGGATCCCTCTTGAGGGAGAGAATGTATTAAAACAAAAATGAGGAGAAAAATAAGGTAGAGTAGAAAAGGAGTAGGTGAACCCTACCTAAAGAGGAGGGAGAAAGAAGATATGATTCGTAAATACTTTGATAGGTTTATGAAAAGTGAGGAGAATCCAAAAAAATAGACTTTGATGATCTTTAACTACTCAAGCTGGAATGTAAGGGGACCAAAATCCATAGATAGGAAATATATAGTCAAGATAATTCTAAATTAGGACTTGGCCAAGGATGTGGTGTTGTTACAAGAGGTAAAGGAAGTGAACTTTACCGTTGAAAAAAATCTAAAATCTATTTGGAAAGAATCAAGTCAGTTTTTTACCAAACACGAAAGAGGAAAAGGTGGTCATTCATCCCGATTAATTAAAAATATGGAAATTTGGCCTTTTTTCAATATATGCCTCAAATGAATACATAGAGATGAAAAATTTGTGGAAATGAATGTATGTTCTACAATTTATATTCCATGGAGAGTGGGAGGTGATTTCAATATCATTGAAAACAGTAAAGATAAGTATGTTAGCTTAGACATGGGCTGGAAAGGGGAGTAGAAATACTTTTGGTATAAGATGAAAAGAAAACTCAAGCTCATCGACCTTGTGGAGGGAAATAAAAAATAAAACAATAATATTTGGTTTACTTGGAGCATCTTTCAGAAAGGTAACAAAAGAATACACTTTAGGATGGACATGTTCTATGTAAATAGAGAATTCTCTAGCTTCGACAAAGTTGAAGGGGGTGATATAGTTAGAGTGCATCCATACACATTATTGAACCACTACCCTATCAATATAAAG
The DNA here is from genome assembly GCA_007258455.2 of Sequoia sempervirens. NCBI lineage: Eukaryota > Viridiplantae > Streptophyta > Pinopsida > Cupressales > Cupressaceae > Sequoia > Sequoia sempervirens. Next base: position 105,133,570 of record VDFB02000017.1, on the reverse strand, counting down.
ATCATAATTATAAAATAAAAATCCAAAGAAATTAGGAAGGATGGTGATTTTATGTTAAATACAAAAATGTTAGAAGATAATGACTGTAATGAGGGATATTTACTTTTAGGGAAATCAACAAATGGTTGCTAAAAGATATAACGATAATAGAAAGATGGAATAATAATGTTAAAGGCCAGAAAACTATTTTCCAGACTATAGGAAATAAAAAAATTGTGAATTATAGAATAGACGAAAGCGCTTTACAAGAAAAGCTCTTCAATCTAGAGGCTAGCTTGCAAAGGGACCCTAAAAATGAAAATTTGAATGTGGAACTAGGTAAAAAGAAGTTGGAAAAAGAGATAAATGGAACACACAATAATTATCAATGGCTAGGAAGTTGCAAGTTTGTCAAAATATTCTCTCCTCTTATAGTTTGTATTATTCCTTTGTGTGGTTATTCAATAGCTACCAAATAAATGATATTAGAAAAAATAGGCAATTTTAATGGTCTAATGGGAGGGGAAAATTAGAAAGGAAAATAATAAGATGGGAATGATGTTGTCTTGATAAGGGTGCAAGTGGACTAGGGTTAAAAGACCTAAAAAAATAGAGCTTCTTCCTTGCTATTAATTGGATATGTAAAGAAATAAATAGTAACAAACCATAAAAGGTCCTAATAAGGAGTAATATTTAGTTAGCTACCCCAAAAAATGCAAAAGCATGGAAATACCTCCTTTGTGATTTATTATTTGGCAATTTACCAGTGACCCCTATTGGATCCTATGTGTTTGAAAGCCTATGAAAGGCTTGGGAAAAAGTTAGACATTTTTTGAAAAATAGAGAAATGGTTGATAGCAATAGTAATAAAATTTGTCCCTCCAATTCAATCTGATGGAACCTTTATCACAATGGGAAGCCCCTTGTGTTAATACAAGGTTTCTCAATAAAAAGTTGGAATAAGAAAGGTATCAAACTTTTTAAGGATATAATATATAATTCTCACCTCAAAAATTGGGCTTCCCTTAGCTCATAATTTGATTTGCCTCCTTTCCATTGGAGGACTTATACTGTCCTTAGAGAAGAATTTAAAATTGTTCACTACCCAGTAATTTTTGTGCCTAGCAATGAAATCATGGACAATATAAAATAGAGTGATGACTTTGATCGAGAAAAATTAGACCTAAACTATTATACAAGTCACTAATAAGCACACAAGAAATTTTCAAACACTTAAGTGCTAGAAATTAGAATTAAAGGAAAAAAATTGGATCAACATTTTTAAATGAATGTGGAATAAAATTATCGAACCAAAGGAAGTTTCCTTCAAATGGAAGTTTCTATTGCATAAAATTCCAAGTGTTTTCTCCTCTTAATGTATGAAAATATGTGAATTTTGTAGAAAACTTGAAACAATCCATCATATATTCTTCAAGAATGTTTCTTTGCTAAAGAAATTTGGTTCATATTTTGCGCATAACTTGTTAGAGTAAAAGGTATTTTGTAATCAATTATTTATTTAATTATTAGGTTCCCTTTCTAATTACTTAAGCTTACTTAGGTTATGTTCTTTTTATGTCTCGTCATATGATGAGGGCACATGCCATGATCTTGTTTTATCCTCACCTAGGGTTTCTAGGTTAATTATACTTTTATAAGGATTCTCTATTGTATAATCATTATGATGACCATTCATGTAAGGAAGCTAAGGTAGCATAACAACTTCCTACACTAATCGTGAGAGGAGAATAATGATTTTTTTTTATAGATCTTTAAAAGTTATAGAAACTTAAACAAAAATAAACACAAATATCATGCATACCACAACACAATGATTTATGTGGGGAAAACCCTTCCGAGAGAAAACCCCACACTCCAAAATCTGCCCAATATATTATTCAACAATCACAAAGATTACAATATACTTGCAGAGCAAGATTCTCACAGGAGTATCACCACTTAGAAATCCAGAGACAACATGGCTTCTATCAGACTCTCAGAATACATAGCAATACGCAACCGTAATAAAACTCCCTCATAAAATAGGGTTTCCTTCTAGGGCAAGTCAAGCTAATAAAATATAAATCATTAGATATGAGACATAATGATGAAAAATCCATATTTACAATAATAAAGTGTATATAAAATTTGGCTTCTGCGGGTGCTACCTCCAAGCCCCTATTAGGGTGCACTACCCCCAAACCCCTAACCGGGGGGATGATCCCCCAGACCCCTCATGGGGGGGATCCCCCCCACGCCACCCCTGTCATCGTTGACTGAAAAATACCTTATGTATCAACAGTAACTTATGTAATTACAAGGTTGAGACACATTTTATCAACAAATATCCCACTTGTTGAACACCTTGCAAGGACAACAAAAGGGTGTCATCATCATCTCTTAATTTGTAGGGGTTGAAAGGCCCATAATCTTTGAACACCATCTGAATTTATCTGTGCCCATAGGATTAGTTAAAGAATCAACAACATTCATTAAAGTCTCCACCTTAACCAACTTCACCCTGCCATCTTCAACCATATCTCTAGCAAAATGATACTATACATCAATGTACTTGGTCCTGACATGAAATTTTGAGTTCCTAGCTAGACATATCACACTCTAACTATCCCAATAAATTGTTACTACACCTTGTTTTATTCCAATATCTAAACACAGTCTCTTAATCCAAATGGCTTCTTTACAAGTATGAGTAGCTACCATATACTCTACTTCAGTAGTGGACAAAGAAACCATAGCCTGTCACTTACTCATCAAACTAATTGCACAACCAAATAAAGTAAACACATATGCACTGGTGGATATTCTACTATCAACATCACCTACCCAATCTAAATCCACATAACCATGAATATCAAGGGAATTCTCATCTTCAATCATAATACTATGATAACATACAAAATAATCTAAGGTACCACACAAATATCTGAAGACTCTTTTAACTATATCCCAATGAACTCTACAAGGATTAGACATATATCTAAAAAGAACTCCCATTGCTTGGGCAACGTTTGGCCTTGTACACACCATAACATACATGAAAATTCCAACTGCACTTTGGTAAGGCACTCTGCTCATATCTTCCATCTCTAATGGAGATGTTGGACAATCTAAAATAGATAACTTTGTTCTAGTTGAAACAAGAACACACAATGGTCTACTCTTGTGTATCAAACCTTTATAAAATTGAATTGACGTACTTTGGAAAAGCCATAGCTTTCTATTCACTCTATCTCTTCTAATTTCCATCCCAAGAATGTGTTTAGCTCCACCAAGATATTTCATTTCAAATTTAGCAGAAAGTTGAGATTTTAGTTTTGAAATCATACCTTTCTCTTTACCAATAAATAACATATCATTAACATATAATGTATTAAATAGGAAATGATCACCATTAGTATTATAATAAACACAATGATCTGATTTAGAATGCTCAAATCCCAAACTCAACACATATGTATCAAATTTCTGGTACCATATCCTAGGACTCTGTTTTAGGCCATACAAAGATTTCTTCAATTTTCAAACCAATTTACTTTTACCTTTCACCATGTAGTGCTCTAGTTGTGTCATATAAATATCCTCCTCCAAGTCACAATTAAGGAAAGAAGCTTTCACATCCATTTGCTCAACCGTTAAATCATAAGCAACAAAAATAGAAAGCAAAAATCTAATGGATTTCATTTTTGCAATAGGAGAAAATATCACACCATAATCAACACCCTCAACTTGAGAGTAACCTTTTACAACCAACCTAGCTTTGCACTTCTCAATACCTCCATCTGAACCAATATTTTTCTTGAACACCCATTTGCAACCAATAGGTTTTCATCCTTTAGGAAATGGTACAAGATCTCATGTATCATTCTTTTTCAAAGCTTCCATTTCTTCATTCATAGAAATCTTCTAGGATTCTACATCATTCATACCTATAGCCTCTTCTACTGATCTAGGTTCATCCATATTAGTATTCAAAGAAAAAATACATCTCCAATTATCAGATGAATACCTTTCAGGTGGTTGTCTATGCCTTGTAGACCTACGAACAAGTTGAGTTGGAGGTTCTTCCTCTTCTTCTAAAGATTCAGAGCTAGATGATCTCTCCTCAACTTCTTGTCTATCTTTGGGCCTTGATTCAACTTTCTCAAGTGTAGAAGGAAATTGAATCACATCTTCCTATTTACTTTCTTCTGGTTGCAATTTAATTGAAGAAGGCTTAGTTTCTCTAAAAATAACATTTCTACTATATATTATCTTCTGTGTAATAGGATCCAAAAGCTTGTATCCTTTCACACAATAATTGTATCCGATGAAGATACATTTCACAACCTTTTTCTCCAAATTCGTTCGCTTCTCCTTTGGTACATCTGCATATGCCTCACAACCAAAAATTCTAAGATGTCTCAATGAAGGCTTGTGACCCGACCATGCCTCTATAGGCATCTTATTAACAAGAGTTGATGTAGGAGACTTGTTAATTAGGTAACAAGTAGTGGCAAACCCTTTAGCCCAAAACCTTTGTTCTAAACTAGCACCATTCAACATACTCCTAGCCTTCTCCATCAGTGTCATGTTCTTTCTTTCTGCAACTCCATTTTGTTGTGGAGAATATGGAGTTTTCTTTTGTCTATGAATACCAAAATCTTTACAAAATCTATCAAAATCATTAGAGAAAAATTCACCACCATTATTAGTCCTCAAACATTTTATTTTCTTTCTAGTTTGCAAGTCAACCATTGCTTTAAATTATTTAAATTGACTGAAAACTTTGAATTTACTCTTTAGAAAATATACCCATGTCCTTCTACTATAATCATCAATAAATGAAACATAATACGTGGATTCACCAATTGAAGGAACATCTACAAGACCAAACACATTAGAATGAATAAGATCCAGTACACTACAAGATTTATGAGAACTTGAGTAAAACTAAACGTGGTTTTGTTTTCCATAAATGCAATGCTCACAGAAATCAAATTCAAGATTACAATCTGAGACAAACCTTCAACGAGGTATTTATTTTTCAAGGTCCTTAGACCGTTTTCTCCAATGTAACGAAGTCTCTGGTGCCATAACATAGTTTTCTCTGCAAGTAACTTTGATTCAGAAGAAAGAGCACCCTTGGGTACCCAAAATCCATGACCATTTGCTGAAGGTGAAACCCTCACTTCTTCCACAGACTTTCTTTTCATAGAAGTACTATTGCACTCAACAGTGCATGCATCAAGCTTATTTAATGTGCCATATCTAACTCCTCTAGCAATCACCATAGCACCTCTGACCATATTGCATCTTGCATAGAAAATACTACCTACACACCTGCATCTATTAGTTTTCTCACAGATAACCAATTTTGTACTAAACCAAGGATATGCAACACACCATTAATCATTTTTATTCTTCCATCAGGAAATCAGATTTTAACTTTACCACGACCAACAATGTCTAAATGAGAATCATCACCCAAGTACACCTTACCACCATGAAATTATTCATGTTCAGAAAACCAATCTTTATTAAAGGTCATATGGAAAGATGCACCTGAGTCAATTAACCATGCATCATTACCTGCATGAGTTAACAAAGCTGCAATGAATGTGTCACCATCTTCCTTCTCAAACTCAAAATCAAAATCAAATTTCTTCCTTTTCTTCTTCTTTTCTTCTTTGCAGTCCTTACGAACATGTGTAGGCTTACTACAGTTCCAGCAAATAACTTTGGACTTTCCAGTAGACTTAGATCTCCCCTTGGACTTGGATTTTTCATGCTTCTCATTCTTCTTTCCTTTTTCTTTAGGTCTTCCACGAACATTCAGAGCCTCCTTGGCACTAATGGATACCTTCCTCCTCATCTCTTCAGAAAGTAAAGAACCCACCACATCTTTAGTCTTCAATATAATAGAAGTACTCTCAATAGCCATAACAAGAGAATCCCATGAATTAGGAAAATAACAAAGCAAGATCCGACATTTCTCTTCCTCATCCATTTTGACACCAACTAATGCTAATTGAGCCACCAGCATATTGAATGCTTCTAGGTGGTCTGTAATTTGTCCGCCTTCTTCCATTCTTAAGGAATACAATTTCTTCCTTAATAAAATATTGTTCACTAAATATTTGGCTTGATACATCTCACCAAGATTCTTCCATAGTTTTTGTGCAGAGGTCTCTTCATAGACATTGATTAAAATAGAGTCTACCAAGCACAATCTGATTAGACCCTTGGCTTTAAGGTCCATAACATCGTATTGAGTAGCCTAAGTAGGATCTTTAGGCCTTGAAACATTCTCATCAACAACATCCTACAAATCTCGATCTATCAACAGATCCTCCATCTTTAGCTTCCACATTTCAAAATTATTTCTAGAAAATTTCTCCACTTCTATTCTCCCTGATGAACTTTCCATCTAAAAATTCTGGCAACAAGATCACAAAGTTTCTTTTGCACAAGCTCCCACTCAAATATGAATTAGATCAAAAAACCAAAGAACCCACAATTGAAACCAAATGTGATCAAGCTCTGATACCACTTGTAAGGAAGCTAAGGTAGCGAAACAACTTCTTACACTAATCTTGAAAATCCCCACACTCCAAAAGCCACCCAATATATTATTCAACAATCACAAAGATTACAATATACTTCGAGAGCAAGCTTCTCACATGAGTATCACCACTTAGAGATCCAGAGACAATACGACTCCTATCAAATTCTCATAATACATCGCAAGACAAAGCCATAATATAACGCCCTAATAAAATATGGTTGCCTTCTAGGGAAATTCAAGCTAATAAAATGTCGGTTGTCAAATATGAGACATAATGATGAACGGTCCAAATTTACAATAATAAAGTGTATATAAAATTTGGCTTTTGGGGGCATTGCCCCCGAGCCGCCACTGGGGCACACTACCCCCAAACCCCCAGCTGGAGGGATGATCCCCTCCACGCTCCCACCCCATCATCATTGGCTAAACAATACCTTATATCGACAGTAACTTATGTAATTGCAGGGTTGAGACACATTTTCTCAACAATTCATAATGATTCATGCTTGTTTGGATCAATAGCTCTTGGCTTCAATAGATTTGCTATTCTCTCTTTCTATGTTAGGTGTTTGATTGCAGGTTATCCTTGGGAGTTGTGGATTTTATTTTCGCAACTTCAACATGGTATTAGAGCACTATCCAATGGTGCTATTTTTTTCTTATATTTCATTGCTGGTGCATTCTACAGTCTATCAAATTCAAATGTGTTGTTTTCACTCCCAAGCTCATAACTTTTGATCTGTTTCTCTATTTTTTGTGATTCTAGCGACATTGGGACAGTCTCTCAGAGATCTTCACAATAATCCATACACTTTTTTCTAGTTTTCTCTCTAGGTACATTTTATTCATTTTTTGTGTTTTCACACTCTAGTGAATTACTTGGACACTTCAACTCCTGGAAGCTTTTTTTTTACATAGGATGACTTGTTTTAGTTTGTTATATATGTATTTCCATCTCATTTATCTTTTTGCACATTATGAACTTCCATTGTAAGAATTTATCATATGTAAATGCATTGAAATAAAGTGCCTCAACATTGTACATGTATTATTGGGATCTTACACATCATTTTGTGCCTTATTTTACTTGTACTATGATATGAAGTGTCACAGGGGGTCGATGTTTTCCTTTATTTTACTGTCACTCATTTTTCAAGTGATTTTCCTTTCCATGAAAATAGAAAATCACATTGATTCTTGCCTCAAATGTGTGTGCCTTGGTTTGCACACCCTTTATATTTGTAAGTATTTTCAGTTGTACATTGAAATATTCTTGGTTCTTTTTTCGTGCACTTCTTCTTGGCATTCAATTTCAATAGATCTGTCTTGGCTCTCCCTTGTCAGCATTATGGGGTGTTTCTACTATTTATGCTAATGCTTCCTTGGTTTCGTGTTGGAGTGAGCTATGTATCTAGTATTTTTTCCTATATACTAGGTGGATGCAATGACTGCATTTCGATGAGATGAAGAATTTACCATATGGACACTCTTACAAAAGTAATTATTGATTTGTCTAAATTTATCTCTTCTCTAAATAAATGAAATTATTAATTTTATTTATTTATCCCACTTTACACATTCAATAATAATTGATTATTTTAATTAACTATTATTCTCTCATGCAAATCTAAATTTATCTTCTATCTAACACTCTCTTCCACTTCATCTTTCATGCAATCAATCATCTCCATAATTAGCTGAGTTAACTCTATATTTAGCTCACTTATCTTATTAAGCTTTGAATTAACTAATCCATCTATTTTGTCTCAAGCATTCTACACCATTAATTTGATTATCTTGCACCTCTTAATCTACATCGTTTATCATATATGAATTTCTATAAAAGAAAGCTATCAACTTCATTTGAATCCAACCACATTCTTTGAGATTTTTCTTTTATCCATTTACATTGAGCTTATTGCGAATTGAGTACACTTCATATCTAAGAGAAAACAAGCAAAATTGAGAAGAGAAATGGAGGGGAATCAACTTTGGCTTTGAATATGAGGTATTGTTGCTTTATTTTATGAATTCAATTGTCATTTTTTCTCCATTATTAGATTAGGGTCTAATATGACTTGATTTAGATAGTTGTGGTTGCTATCAACAATCTCATGCCTTTCCTTTTGATTTTCCCTATCGACATTTTCAATATTATAGTAGTCATTCTTTGATAGCATTTGTAGCTTCTTCAAGCTTTAGTGGTGCTCTTCATGTTCATCCCTTGTTCCTAATATTTTGGGACAATCTTGTGTAACTAGGAAAAGTCTTCAAGTTAGTTGCAAATAGCATAAAACTAAATACCAATCAACAATAGAGCACAATGGAAAGCGAGAAACATGAAAACATGAAACAAAGTCACCTGGTCTTCAAGCCTCCATTGAATGACCTCCATTGGCCTTCTCCATCTTGCTACAAATTGTATAATTTCCCTCAAATTTGAAGTGCAATCATAGCCTATGATCAAGACAAGAAAAATATTAAAGATTTGCGCTCAAGTATTCAAGTTCTCAAGCATGCTGAAAATAACTATGTGTGTGTCTGAATGTTAAAATAACTCTCTGTGTATAAAATGACTTGGGAGAGAGCCTTTTAAATAATTCCAAATTGAGAATGGATGGACAAGATTAAAAGTTTATAAAAAACCTAAGATAAAAGGCCATGATTCAATGTGATAAGGAGCATTAGGGTTAGGGAAACATTAGGTCAAAGTTAGGGAAAGCTTTGAAATGAAGGGTTGAGATTTAATTGAAAGCATTTGGATCAATGGTGGAGAATAAATGAGATAAGGAAAAGATTTGGCACATAAATGAGGTAGTTGGAAAATCCAATAATAATAGAAATTATTTGATTTATGGAGGAAAGTTGACTTATGAATTAAATAAATATTTAATTCATAAATGGGAATAAGACAGAAGGCAATAAATAATTATTTTAATTATTTATTTTGGTGGGATGGAAAGTGGGTTAAATGAATAATTTTATTTTATTGAAGGATAAATGGTAATGTTATTACATAATTGGAGGGGATAAGGATTGATTAGTGACGTATTTAAATAAATAAATGTAATTTTATTTATTTAAATAATCATGGAGGAATAATTAGGAATTATGACATGATTAAATAATTGAACTATGTGAGGGAGAAGCGTGGTCGTCATAGAAAAATGCAGCTCAAGGGCCTAGGTCATTTTTATGTGTCTACATTTTTCCCCTCTTTGACATAATGTAGTTTATTACATTGTGTCAAAGAAAACAAGTCAAAAATATGCCCTAGTGTGAAAGTAGGGAGAGGAAGGATGATGAGGAGGTAGTGGTATGCCCCCTTGAGAGGACAAGCAGATTCAAAGAACATGAGTGTGCTCTTGAAATGGATGAGAAGACTAGAGGAAGAAGGAATAGAAGAAATGTTAGTGCAAAAGACAAGGATGTTAGGACGAAAAAGGAATACTTCAATATTTTTCCAAATAACATCATAGGCATTGTATAATCATCATTGGGCAGTAAAATGTGACAAATGAATAAAAAACACCATGATATGACATAGACAAAGGTGTGCAAGGTTGTCCACTTGCGAAAAATAGACAGTCATAGACAAGGAATGTCCTAACTCATACTAAGGGCTAAGTTGCTCCAGTCTTTTTGTCAAGACACACCAAAGACAACAATCAAGGAAAAATAGGTCATGAGATGTCATCGCACCTCTAAATCCTTCATGAGACATCCTCGAGGTAGCTAGTAACATGGCCAAGAGACTAAACAATAAAAAGATAAGAAAAAATAGACCAGCAAAATCAACAGCCATTGAATATGTTTGCTAATATTTGTTTGTCAAAGGTTGATTGCTTGACGGTTCAAAAATTTGACGACGTGATAGTCTGAAAGTTTTGATGGTTTGACGATGCACGTCGTCAAGAAGGACACATCCTGAAAAGGCCAATGACTATGTGATGTAGCCTATCGTCAGGAAAGACACACCCTGAAAAGGAAAATGGTATTTTGACAAGGCTCAAGTCCAAGAAGGATGCATCTTGTAGGGGACCATAAAGTGACTAGGTTGACATTGTTTTGGCAATGTGACTAATTTTTGGCTTGATGATTGATTGGACTATGTTGTATGTTGGTTCGCGATTTGAATGTTGACATTCAAATGACTGTCTTGTGTCTGTGTGACTATGTTTGAATTATTTGACCGACATGATGAACCCTAAAGGACTGACCTAGGTGGCCTTGGAGGCTCATCAACTGATGACCTTGCCTACGTTGTGCACTCAGAGATCTCGTTGTTTGATAGGGATGGGACTAACATATTGAAGATGAATCAACATGTTTTGACTTGACCCGACAAACCCTAAGGGACGGGACCTAGGGGGCCTTGGGGGAACATCGATGATGGCCTTGCCTATGTAGCAAATGGACAAAGACCTTATAGTTTGACTGACACCATTATCAAAGATGATAGATTTTATTGAGTGATACAACTAACTCGGTGAAGATAAAATAAATTGTTTAGTGGACGCAAATGATTGATTGACATTAAAGAATTAAAAGACTGACTTAGGTGGTCTCGGGGGTACATCAAATGATGACCTTTCCTACGTAGCAAATGCGCAGAGAGTGCATAGTTCGATTGTTCTAACTATGACTTTACTTTGAATGATTGTGACTCTATTGTTTGTGATTTTTGCAAGTTATTTGGATGTTTTTGTATTTTTCAAAGTTTTTTGATTTTTTTTTGTCTTTTGTCAAATATTTGATTTTTTTGTCTTTTGTCAAATATTAGATTTTTTTTTTTGAGTATTTGAACCTCCAGTGACCAAAGTAGAATCCAATGGAACCAAGTGTTAGGAAATTTTTCCTAGTTAGGTATAGGACTAATCATCAGGGATGAGATGGGATAGGGGTTTATTATGGATGGAAGATGAAGGATAAAGGACGCGAGACGTCAACCACTTGAAAGTCATGATAAAGATGACTAGGCCCTATGATGGATGTCAAATGGGAGATGATAGAGAGTAAAGGTGTTGTGACGGATAAGGGTGGAAGAAAAGGTAGAGTGATAGTAGATGACAAAGTAGAGACTGACTACACATGGCACCTGTTTGCTAGGTTTTCACCATGGTACTTAACCAAAGCGCCACCAACATGGTTTTCACTATTGGCTAGCTTATTTCTCTTTACTATTTTCATTATTTTTTGATTTTTTTGTTGTCACCAAGATGCTTGTTTGTCAGGTTTTCATCAAGGTAATGATTTTTTTGATTTTCCAATGTTTTTTGTATTTTTTTATGGTTTTAGCATGGCTCTCTAAAGCTATGTATAGAATTTGCATGGGTGCAAGCTATTGATAGGCTTTGAAAAAGGTTCCCCTTCAAGTGTGGATAACTGATACACACCGGAACCAAAGGATGTTGTTATGACATATGGACCTAGCCAGTTGGGCTCAAATTTGTCAGGTTTCTCACGTTCTGCTTGATTTTTCAAAATCTCCATCAACACTAAGTCACCAATGTCAAAGTGTCTAATCAAAACCCTTTTATTGTAACTGTGGAAAATGTGGCTTTGATATGCCTGTAGATGAGTCAAGGCCCTCTATCTGCGTTCATCAAGAAATTCTAACTCATGCAACTAGGAGATACAATATTCTTTATCATCAACAAACCCTTTCATGGAGACTTATAGGGAGGGGACTGTGACCTCAATAGGAAGGGTAGCCTCCAAACCAAAGACTAGGGAAAATAGAGTGGCACCAGTGGGTGTGTGGATGCTTGTGCGATATGCTCATAGGGAAGGGTTAAGCTGAATGTGCCAGTCACGACCAACGTCGTTGATATTCTTTTTAAGAATTTTGATTATGGTCTTATTGGATTCCTCAGCTTGGCCATTGCTTTGTGGGTAATATGGTGTGGAAAAACAATGTTGGATGTGGAATTTCTCACATAACTCACGGACATCCTAATTTTTGAACGAATGACCATTGTTAGTGATGATGGTTTGGGGGACACCATATCAACATATGATGTAATTAAGGATGAATTTGGAGATTTGTTTAACAGTAATGTATGTCATAGGATGGATTCAACCCATATCATGAAGTATTCACTGGCAGTGATGATGAACTTATGGCCATTTGATAAGGTGGGATGAATTTTTCCTATGAGGTCAAGTCCCCATTAGGTGAAGGGCCATGATGAAGTGATAGGTTGCAACTCCTGAGTGGGCGCATGAATGAGGTCGTTGTGTATTTGGCATTGTCGACATTTCCGCACAAAGTGATAGGCATCATGCTCCATTGTAGGCCAATAGTATCCCAGTCACATGATCTTTTTAGCTAGGGTTGGGCCACTAGAATGGGCTTTGCATATACCTTCGTGTACTTCGTGTAAGGTAGTTTTTGATTCATTAGTGTCGAGACATCTGAGTAAGGTGTTGTCAAAGCTACATCTATATAAGGTATCACTAATGATGGCATAGCGAGTGTATTTGTGGATGAAGGACTTGCGTTGATTATTGGATAGGTCAGGTGGTAATGCCTAGGAATGTAGATAGTAATAGATATCCTAGTACCAGGGGGAATTAGGGCCAACAAGCTCACATACCATTTCAAAATCAGGGACATCAGAGGCGGGGACCAACAATTGTTCCACTAAGAACTCGTACTGCAACATATTGTTGGGAATATCCAAAAGAGACCCAATGGTGGCCATGGCATCAACTACTTTGTATGAATTCATGGGATTTGGAAAAAAGTAATGTCTGCAAAATACAACTTAAAACTATCAACCATTCTTTTGTATGGGTTCAACTTCTCATCTCTAGTGTCATAGTCATCGTTGACCTGTCAGATGACCAATTGGGAATCACCAAAGACTTGTAGACTTGTAATTTTCCATTTTATAGCCATCCACATTCCTATTAGTAAGGCCTCATATTATGCAATGTTGTTTGTACATGGGAAGGCTATTCTAAATGATTTGGGTATAATGTCACCTTGAGGGGTGACGAATAGAATTCTCGCACCTGATCCATGACTAGTGTATGAGACATCAAAATATAACTTCCATGTTGTGCTAGTGCCTAATATAAGTATTGAATCATTTGGGAAATCAAAAATCAAAGGGTGATCGACTTGTGTGGGTGCATCTGCTAGTTGTTCAGTGATGACTTTTCCTTTTATTGCCTTACATTCCACATACTGAATGTCATATTCACTGAGTATCATGACCCATTTAGCCAATCGTCCTGTTAATGTTGCCCTCCTGAGTAGATATTTCAGGGGATCTATTTTTGCTACAAGCTTAGTCTGATGATTTAACATGTAGTGTCTTAACTTTTGAGTGGCAAAAACCACTGCAAGACAAGCACATTCAATTGGATTGTAGTTAAGATCGTATCCCACCAAAGTGTGGCTAAAATAATAGATTGCTCGTTGCTTCTCCTCATGGTAATTTTGAGCCAATAATGCTCCCAGTGCAGCTGTAGTGGCTGAGATGTACAAAATTAGGTATTTTCCATCAATAGGCGACATTAGGATAGGAGGTGTTAAGAGATACTCTTTAATTTTCTAAAAAGTTGCCTCACAATTATTGGTCCAAATGAAAGGAACTCCCTTGCGTAACAGATATTGAAAAGGTTGACATTTATTTGCAAGTTGTGTAATGAAGAGCCTAATAGACTGGAGTTGGCCTTGTAGTGTTCAGAGTTGACTGATTCCTTTAGGTGGAGGCATGTCTAATATTGCTTTGACTTTTGCCGGGTCTACTTCAATGCATCGACAGAAAACAATGTATCCCAAAATATTTCCTGATGTCATGCCAAGGACACATTTCTTGGGATTTAGGCAGACCTTGTATTCTTCTAACCATTTGAAAATATTGTCCAAGACTCTTAAGTGATCACAACGTGTAAAGGATTTTTCCAAAAGATCATCAACATAGTCTTCCATCAATGTGTGCATGAGATCATGAAATGTGGTGGTCATAGCTCTTTAATAGGTTGCGCTTGCATTTTTCAATCCAAAGGGCATGACATTCCAATAGTACGTACCCCATGGGCAAGTGAATGTTGTCTTGTGTTGGTCTTCAGGAGTGATACAGATCTGATTATACCCCGAGAAGCCACCCATGAGGGACAACATCTCGTAGCCAGCTGTTAGGTCGACTATGATGTCTATATTTGGGAGGAGGAATTCATTCTTTGGACATGATTTGTTCAGGTCTCAAAAATCTATGTAGATACGGATTTGTCCATTCGGTTTGGTCACTGGTACAAGGTTTGAGATCCAATCTGCATAGTCAATAGGTATTATGAAACCAACATCCAATAATTTCTTAAGTTCAACTTTGATTAGCATAACTATTTGAGGGTACATTTTTTGAAGCTTTTGTTTGATCAGCTTTGTGTTTGGATGCAATGGTAGCTGATGTGGAACCAACTTAGGATCCAATCCTGGCATATCAACATAAGACCATGCAAAATTGATTTGGCATTTTGTGAAAAATGCTTGAAACTCCAATTTTTCCTCTTCTATTAGGGATGCTACAAAGAGAACAGTCTTAAGATTATCTCTAGTACCAATTTTGACTTCAATTATGTCTTCGATCAACATTAGGGATCTCTCTTGATTGACAGGGAGAAAGTCCAACCCTCCATCCTTAGGTGCCTCAGAGAGGTTTTCACCCTTGGATACGTCCTTCCTTTTTACTCTTTCTTGGTCAGAAGGTGCCTTACGATTTTCACCTAAAGACCATTCATTTTTTATTTTATTTTTGTCATTTTTGCAAATAGAGGTGGGTCAGTCTCCCCAAAATATGCTACAACATCAAGATCGATAGTGAAGCCAGCCTTATGGTCCCCATGTGGTATTCCCTCTTGTAGTCCCATAAATTCAAAAATGGCCTCATCATTTTCAAATATGTCCAAGGTAGGTGGATCTTATTGGTCCCAATCAATCAATTGTGGGTAAACAAGGGAGATTCCATCATTGATCTTAGTGAAGGATGGGGAAGTAGTTGATAGGGTAAAGATAGAGGTATTATCGGGGTCCCAAAAGGATTCTATCCACACTCTTCTGTTTGTGGTCTTTGGTGGGTCAGGTTCATAAAAGGAGTCAACACGAATATTGATATCCATGAGGTTGGTAAAGGATGGGCGGGGTATGTCAGAATCATGAAATACATGATCAAGCTCATAGTCACTGGTGGTGCAAGAGTCCCACCCATATTCATGAGAGTCGATGTCACCATCATATATATTGACCAGCAGGATCCTCAGATGTCTCAACGTCTTCCAAAGCACCCACATCCTCATTTGAAAGCACCTTAGTACTTGGAGCACCAATCTTAATTGGTACAAACCCTAACCCCGAGTTCTTCAGCCACTTAAGAGGCATCAAGGGTTCTCTCATTCCATTTTTATATATACCAAGTCCACTGATTCCATCATAACCCTACTATTTCATGAGCTCAAAACCTTTTCCATATTGTTTTGTTGGCAGCAGCGACATATCTTCCTCATCTTTGTAAATCCAAGATGAAATATCATCAATGTCTTCATTGTTTACCTCTCCCCATTTTGTGAAGGTGGTGGTGGGAGGAACTTTAAAGATAACTTTGGGTTCTATCTTGAGGCAAGGACTACCATAAGACTTGGGAGACTTGGGTAGTCTTGTGACGCAATAGGTAGTATTCAGTTTATACTCGCCACAAACTTTGTCTTGGATCTTGATTTTGGGGTTGATGGATGGGGTTTTGGATGTGGATGATTTAATGAGGGTAGAGGGATCAATGTAACTGGATGAAGTGGATGTGGTAGTGGATGAGAAAGATTCTCGATTGATAGGAACCTAGCGTTTGAGGACTCACCTTAAATTAGTGCAATACTGGAAGGGATCAGGATTTCCAATGATCATGACTCTGGTGCCATTATATGGAAATTTCAAGCATTGATGATAGGTGGAAGGCATGAATTTCATGGCGTGAATCCAAGGTCTACTGAGGATAAGGTTATATGGAAGTTCAAGATCCAAGACTTGGATTGTGGTGTCCATAGTTGTGGGGCCAACTCCCATAGGGAGTGTGATAACACCCTTGGAAGAGCGTTCTTCATCATCATAGGCCTTGATTACAATACTTTTGGTTGTGTCTACACATGCTTTAGAATAGCCCAATGCCTTGACCAATTTTAAGGTGAAAATTTTCATTCCAACTCCACCATCTACAAGGACTCATCTAACCTTGTGTTGATGGACAAATACTTCAAGGTGCAATGGGTCATTATGGCTAGACTTTTTTGTAGAGTAGTCTTTGTCAAAAAAAGAGACATGGAGTGAATTAGCCAAGTATCAAACCATGGTTTCAAATCAATTGATATCCAGGTCGGTAGCAACGAAGGTTTCCTTCAAAGCCTTATTGAAGAGAGCTTTGTGTTTAGGTGATAGGTGTAACAACTTGAGGATATAAATGTGTGTGGGTGTCTTGCCCAATTGGTCAACAAGATTATATTGGTCTTTAGATTGTGGTTGTTTTGAAGAAGGACTGGATAAAGTAACCTTATCCCTGCGAGTAGTGATAACGCATTCAAGAACCTTTTTTATGGTGATTATGTAGACATATTTATTAGCAACACAGAGGTGATCAATTATCGTTGAATAATCAAAGTCAATCCTGACATAATTGGCCTGATTGTCTGTCTTTCAACCTAAGGTGGAGGGATTTCCCGAACCATGGTCTTGTAATGGATTTTTGAAAATTGTATGGTCTTGGTTGGAAGTTTTGTTGGAATCAAGGAACACTGAGAGGGGGGGTGAATTAGTGTTCTACAAAATTTAACTTTATTAATCTGAACTTTAAACCACTTATAGCATTGAACAAAAAGAAAGATGCAAGAACATAAAGCAATCAACCACAACACCATAACACAAGGATTTTTTTATGTGGAAACCCTGTTAGGGGAAAAACCATAGTGGAGGTCAATCCACAATATGAGTATACTCAATATAAGTGTTTACAAAAGGGGAATGCACATGCATTCAGGCACACTGGCTAGAGCTCACTGCTCAGATACAAAAGGAAGACTCATTGTCTTTAAAAACATTTAGATTAAATCCAGAGGATTTGAACTGAGAGAGTAGCATCTACTATAGCCAGATTATAGTTCTAATTAAGCTCATTTGCAACATTCTTCACACTCTGTCTGATTTTTCTCTTCTGCTCTTGAAACTCTGTCTACCTTAATTCAAATCACCAATCTTCATTCTGCTCAAATGAAACTGTGCGCAATCGATCAATAATCCTTTTGACTTTCGCATTACATCACAACATGCATCAAAATGATATGAACAATTGCTTATATATATCCGCAACTAGAGATTAAATCAAATACATGTTGGCTTCAACAAAATATAAAACATGTTCAAATTGTTGACTCAATCCACAAACAATTATTAATGCACACCAACCAAATTCAGCCAAAACATAGTGAGGACCCAAAACAAAATCCTCGAACATGAAAACAAGTTGGCCTTTTTGCATTGGTAAACATAAAATCAACAAATCAGATTTTCTAACTTGCACACCGATCAATATGAGGCTCTAATATTTAAAGATAACATAGTTCATACATCAAAACACCTTCCCTGAGATCCATAACTCAAAATGATAACAGGAAATCACATATGAATCGATGAACATAGTTATGTTGGATGTTTTGTTCTAACTTTGACAGTTAATCACAAAACTTCAATCTAACTTCTGGTACGAGGAAATACTGAATTTCGAATAGGATTACTAACTAGGGTTGCCATCAATGACAACACCAGATGAATTATGCAGTGTCTCTTGCCAACAATCTCCCCCTTTGGAATTGATGACAACACTTAGTGAAAAATGACAGTGTTAGAATCAGTACCAACATGAATGAATACCCCACAATCCTCAAAACTTCAAAACACAAATCCCCCTAAGATAAATATGACATTTTTCACTTCCTTACACTCCCCCTTTGACATCAATGACAAAGACAGGAAATCCACATACCAAAAAGCATACAAAATTGCTATGAACAAACTACATATGTACAAACTTGTTTTTCAAACTTACATGAACTTGAATATATCTGGAAAATTGTTCTTCAACAGGCTCAAACTAGTGTCCCAACCCTTTTTGAGACTCTCCAGAATAGTCATGTGACCACAAAACAAGTAGGATTGCATCTCTATTGACTCAAAATTTACCGAATCATTGACAACCATAGCATCCTATGCTTCCTTCAATGCACTAAGCATTGTTTCCATTTTAGGACCAATCATTCCTTTGAGCTCACATACCCTTTCAACAATTCTGCCATTTTCATGCTTCAAAATTTTGATTTTTTCAAGTAGGGATATGACTTGACCCTCTTGCTTGCTCACAAAAATAGTTAGAGGATCAAATGCTTGAGAGATATTTGTTAACTGTTTCTCATACTCCTTCATTTTCTTCTCAGTGTCCTTAGTAAATTTAGACAATGATAAGCATGACTTATAGATATTTCCACCCTCAAATATTGCACCTTGAATGTTCTTCACATAGGTAGCTAATAAGGATTTGTCATTAGCTATCATACCTTTTAACCTATTGAAACTTTTTGCATCAAATTCTTTATGAACCTTATCCTTAGCTGAATTTTCAAGAGACTCAAAGTGATTACTTACAAATTTGATGAGCTTCTTCAGCTAACCGGATGGAGAATTGGACTAATCCTTCACATATGTAGGCATGATCTTCTACAGGATACCAGATGCAAGACTTAGCAGCTCACTTTCCTCAATGTGAGATTTCAGTATCTCCTCCCTTGCCTTGGCCTGAGCAAATGATGCTACCTTCAACTTCTGAATGGGAGATAAAGTGGCCAAGTTGATAGGACCTTCAACTAATTTAGGGTCAAACTCCTCCTGTTGTTCTTCTAAAAACTCCTTTACTACCTTTATAGTGTCTCTTTCTTCCACAACAACTTCCTTTACCTTAGCCTTCTTCTCTTCAACCACAGATTCCTACTTTCCTTTAGGAATCTCTATCTCATCAACTGTCACAACTTTAGGAGCTTCAGTCTCCATAGGAATTTTAGTGTCTTTCACATCTAGAGGATTATGAATATCCTTGAATGTGTTTTCTTTCCCTTCTTCAATTTTTAGACTAGATGGAACATTTTCACTATGAGATTCTTTAGAAACAACATTATATCTTTTCTTCAACATAACTGCCTTAAGAATTTTCTTAGTATCTCTTGCAACTTCTTTAGTATGTCCAATCACAATCTTATTCACCCTTGTTTTGCTCTTAAAATCCATTTTTGCATCACTGAGGATTTTCTTCATCTCTTCTATTGACATTACCGAACATAGATCAACAAGTATCCGCTCTCTCATTTGTTCTTCTTCAGTTCTTGCATTTACTCTCATTTCTTAGACTTCATATAAACCTTTAGGAAAATTTGACATTATTTCTATGAGAGTCATATTGAAATTATTTAGATATTTTATTGTAGCTTCCTCAAGAATTCTCTGACCGACACTATCAAAAGTGTCATACCATTCAGAAAGTGGCTTGAGATTACAATCCTTAATTAAAGCTTTTTCCACTTCCTTTATAGACATATTTGATCTATCAATTTTCACCTTCTTCTTTGCTTTCTCTTCATCAGAGGGCTTGTCCTTAGAGAATTTTGATGCTTTTGTGCCCTTTTGCCTAATTTCTCTTACCTCTTCATCAAATTCAGTTTCTTCATCCTCTTCATCTACAACATAGACTCTTGTGCTTTTATCCTTCTTTCTCTTTCCTTCTCTCCCGTATGTCCTAACTTGAGCTTTCACAAGGCTTGATTTCTTTGCAGGACCAAATGAGAGTGCAGAGCTCCTTGTGAATCTAGTTCTGGTAGAGGATGTTGCCAAACTAGTAGACTCAGTTCTAGCAGGCTCTCCTTCTTCAACTTGTTCTATTTTCCTCCTAGCTCCCCTCACTGCTTCAGCTAATATTCCCATGCTTTCTACAAAAACTTCAACTTCCTTTCTCACCTTCTAAACTATCATAGGATTATGTACTTGCATATCTTTCTCTTCAAAGGTACTGTTAAAATAAATATTTGAGCAGCTCCCTTCGGGTTTCTTTTTGTATTGTGTGTGCGCCAGCCTGTGCATCGCCGAGTTTATTCGACTTTCCATCAAGTTTTCATCTACCACTTCGCATACATACTCTTCGCGGCTTCGAATAACGACTTCCTTTTCAGGTCCTGAGGAGCTGCACTAGGCATCCATGTGTCGCACTAGCGGGAGGTTTTATTTTTTATTTCTTTAAAGTCTCTTCGGGTTGCGGAGGGCTTCCGCGGGGCCGTCATTTCTAAAAAGTGTCAAAGGGTCCTACATCATGCTACGTGGTGGTAGATCGCAAGTTTTTCATGTGGGGATGAAATAAACAATTGCAAGCAGCAAAATGCTGCCACGTGTCCTTTACGATGAGCTGATTGAACTTTCCCTCCGCCGTGATAAGGATCTCTGCCCATTGGACACGTGTTGCATCTTCGCAATCTCTCGGCAGCAATGGGAGAAATTTTTGTGCGGGTAGCGAAGGCTACCATGTGCCTTGCGACTGATCTATAGAGTGAGTGATGGGTTGGCTGAAGGAGATAATGCTATTGGGTACCACTTGTCATAGTCATTTGCAGCAGTGGATGACACTTGCTGCCTCGAGCCTGGCTGGGACCACCGCCATCATTACGAGGGATGCACTTGCACCTGGGATGACCGGATGCTGTGTTCTAGCTCGATGCCATTGTAACGGCCTTGGGAATCTTCTAATTCTGGCATCATTGCAGGGGATTGCAGGATCTTTTCTGTTGCAATTCTCCAAAGTGGTGGGAGGTTGTTTTTCCTGCTATATATACTCTCTCTGTCGATGAGAGATGGTCCAAAATTTTTGAGAAAAACATGCTAGTTTTAGAAAAAGACACCAGGCCTCTTTTACTATTTTATTTGCAAGAAACTTTCAAACTGTGCCAATTGTTCGGCCTTTCTATTTTTCATGCTTTGATTAAACTGTAAACTGTGCTCTATACTGTCTTAAGCATTTCATTTGAAAAACTTCTATATATGTTGAATACAAGCTTGCTTACCTAAATCATGTCTAATGACTCTTCTTAGTAGTGAGGATGTATGCAATATTATTTTATGTTAATAAATGAAATGTCTATGCTATAGTTTTAAGTCTCTGACATTTTAGAACACAACAACACCATTCAGGCCTCTAAATCTATGATTTATCGTGCCCATCAGTAATTTTGGCACATCGCCTTAGATTAGACTTTGCTTCATTATATCCATTTCTTTTTCCCTTTCCAAAACCCATTATAGAAGAAGTTGGCTTCTTTAAAAATTTGGAGGTCACTTAGTTTAGCGCAAAGGGTCCCCCTTAAACTGAGTTTCCCATAAGACACTGTTACCTTGTCAATTTTTGGCGTCAACAGTTTGTTGTTTTTCTGGCACGCCCGGTGGGACATGAACTTAACAAAATAGCATTATAGATGGGCGTATGAGCCATCGACCTGTAACTAGATCCCAGACTGTAGATAACCCAGGTTTATTAGTACCTTCACTAGGGACAGTCCAAGTTACAAATCAGTTGGTAACCGTTCCATTTCCACCACCTTTTCCTCTCACCATGTTGTCGGCCCCAAATAGAAACTACTGTAGCATGGGATGCTGGAAGTCCCCTAGTAGCCCCAGTAGCGCCCACTATTTGGGGCGCTATCTCAGTTTCGGCCCTGAAAGCTATTCCCAAATTTGCCGGAGACAACTCAAAAATGCCAGCAGAACATTTGTAGGATGTAGTGGATGTTTGTCTGGTACACGGTATTACAGCACAAAATGTAGCCCTGAGGCTCCTCGCTACGTCCTTCAAAGGCAAGGATCTAGATTGGTACCAAATGCTAACTCCTAATTCAATTTGCACCTGGGATGAGCTCAGAGATCCATTTTATGAAAGGTTCTCAAATGACAGAGATCGTTCTTCGTTATATTATCAGCTATCCGTCATAAAATGAGCCCCCCAAGAGGCTCTGACGAACTTCAATGCCCGATTTCACTCAAATTGGCAGAGGATTCTTGTGACTATCCACCTGACTGCAGAGTTGGCATTCATATTTTATTTGAAGTCCATTAATCTCGACATTTCTGTGATGATCAAGTCTTTGGGAGGAGCCACTCTACCAAATGCTTATGCTACCGGTATCCAAGCCGAGAATTATTTGAAAGATTGCAAAAAATTGCCTCCTCGACCTATTACATCGATATTTCCTGAAATATCAACCTCTGCACAAGAGCCCCTATTGACTAGTGCACCAGCAACTGCCCAGTCAATGTACTCATATGCGGCCGCTCCCGAAAACTTGGCTTCTATATCAGGTTCTTCCAAAGATGAAATAAGCGGCCTCAAGGAGATGTTGCGAACCATGGAAAATGACATAACAACTCTCAAGCAGAACCAAGCATGGCCCGCATGGCCCGCATATCAAAACTATCAAGGTGGGCGGTCTACTTATCAGCAAAATCAGTATCAGGGTGCGCCTTGCACTAATCCACCAACTTCGACTACAAACCAAATAGTGTCGGTGCCTTCTCTATTAACAAGTGCGTCTTCAAGCTCAAGTAGGGAATTAACCGCTGGACAAAAAAATCTGATTGATGACATCAATCCATGGTGCTTCCCCTGCAACGATGCGCATATGCCCCGAAATTGTCCACGTGGCAACTTACAACAGAAGGTGGCGGAGCAACGCAGTCAAGGTACTATAACAGAAAATGGAGGATACGTATATGCCTCGCCAATGGAGAGTGCGGTCCTTACCGTGCAAATGCAAGGAATGTCTTTAGAGGAAGAGTCTGATATTGCTCCTGATCATGCCCTCTTCTCTTGGATGGAAGATGAGGAAATGGTGTTTGCTAATGACACATTCATATCCGAAACACTGCAAGTGCAATCTGACTATAACACACGCTCAAAGAGGAGATTCACAGGTGAGCTTGTTGGTTCACATCTGGATAGTCCGCAATGCAAAGGCATGTCCGATCAAATTCCCGGTGCTCCGACCATCCCTTTATTTTCTCAATCTCAGAAGGAGATTATTATAGCAAGAACCAAAGATCAAAAGTCTCTGAGTTTGCCACCTTTTAATGTGGTAGAGCAATTGAAGAAATCATCTGCTAACGTGTCTTTATGGGACATCCTAGCTATCCCATAACAAAAGACGCTATTGCAAAAGGCGCTTCAAGAGGAGGTCAACCCAACATTAATAGAGCCTTCGGCCAGTGCAGAGGTCGGTTGTCACATACAACCACCAAAGGTGCTTGCAAATGATACAAAGGAATCTCCTGCCGATAACAGAGGTAGGTTGAAACCTCAACCCTTCTTCTTGACTCTCATTGTAGGGAAAAAGCTATTACACAATGCTATGATTGATTTTGGCGCTAGTACAACGGTTATGCCTAAACAGATAGTCGAAGCTTTGGGCCTCACCTATGAACCTATGAAGGGGTTATGCAGCTTGATGGAAACAGAGTTGAAACCGTAGGTGTCATCAAAGTGCTTTCGTTAACTCTATTCGCCTGCCCAAGTATCATAGTTCCGTAGGACACAGTGATCATAGATGTTCCTCCTATGTTTGGTCTCTGTCTATCCCAAGAATTTACTTCAAAGGTGGGCGGATATTTGTCTTTAGATTGGTCACATCTGATACTTAGAACCAAGCATGGCGCAAAAATGAAGATAGAATCAGAGGGTGTACATTCTGAACATGTGGCAGATGAGGCCCTGATCAATTTTGAAGCGGCCCATACTTCTATCACCAAGTAGGAAATGTATAGTGTTGAATTGCTAGAGGAAGATAAGGTGAGTGGAGATCAGAATGATAAAGAAGACGCTCATTTGAGCAAGGACATAAGCGATGACCCTTTCGGGAATTATCATGCTACAAGATTGGGCACATATGTAATTTATGATGAAGACCAGCTGCTTCCAAAGGTCGCCAAAGAATCCGACGGTAACCAAGCAAATGAGCTATGGACATTGTATTTTGATGGAGCAAGAAGCAAAGTAGGTGCTGGGGCAGGGGTATATCTAATATCCCGACAAAATAAAAAGTTATTGAGGTCCTTTCGTTTTCACTTCGCCTATTCAAACAATGAGGTTGAATATGAAGGGTTAGTCCAAGGCCTAAGCATTGCGGAACAAATGGGCATTAAGCAATTGATTGTGTTCAAAGATTCTGAACTGGTAGTTAACCAGGTCTGAGGAATTTCTGCAGCAACAAATGTCCGCATGAGATCCTATCGGCATCGAATCTGGGACCTGATTGAGGGTTTTGAAGCTTTCAACATTCAGACCGTTCCCCGAAGATAAAATAGCAAGGCAGACCGTATGGCCATGATTAGCGCTCAGTTTGATCCTGTCTCTTACTTGCTTCGGAACGAATATTCAGTACGGGTATTAATCCGACTAGCGATCCCTGACAATGATCAGAGTTGGCAAGTCTTTGAAAGTGATGAACACATTGCTTCGTGTATCCAGCACTCAGGGGAGTTCGCCGATCAACTGCAACCAAGGATCGCCAAGGCTTATGAAGGACAAATTATGCAGCTCAAATCAAATAAACTTCTGAAAAGGTTGGTTACTCTCGAAATTTTTTTTGATTGTAATGACGCCCGAAATGATAAGCGGAAGTTCGTGGCAGACAAAAGTGATTATGAGAAACTTCTAATCTTCGATGGTAAGAATCTCCGAGTCGGAAAAGATGTCCCACATCATGATAAAGAAAGGCTCATCGACTTCTACAAAAAGTATGGAATAATGGCCTGGTCCTACGATGATCTAGAGAGTTACGATCCTAGCATCATTCAACACACTATTGAACTAGCAGAAGGTGCAAAACTAGTCTGACAGAAATAGAGGCTAGTCAACCCTAAAGTTGAGGCCCTAATGGCACAAGAGCTAACCAAGCTCATTGATTCACGCATTGTCTTCCAAATCAAGCATAGTACTTGGGTATCGAATCTGGTACCGGTCCGAAAGAAAAATGGTGATATCTGCTTATGTGTGGACTTCTGAGACCTGAACAGAGCATCTCTGAAGGACCACTATCTGTTTCCCTCTATGGAGGCAATCCTACAAACTGTGGCAGGATCGGAAATGTTCTCTCTGTTGGATGGTTTCTCTAGCTATAACCAGATTCGTGTTAAAGAAGAAGATCAGCACAAGACTACATTCACCACGAAGTGGCAAAAATTTGCATATGCTAAAATGCCTTTTGGTTTATCCAATGCAGGGGCAACTTTCCAGTGGGCAATGGACATCGCATTCAGCGAATTGATCAATAAGTTTATTCTAATCTATTTGGATGACCTTACTGGTTTTCTAAATCTAAAGATGATCATTTGATCATTTGGAATTAGTTTTTCAAAAATGCCAAGAATTTGGGGTTTCCCTAAATCCAAAGAAATGTGTATTCGGAGTACCGTAGGGTAAGCTGTTGGGGCATGTTGTGTCTAAAGAAGGTATTTCAATTGACCCCAAATGGGTAAAGGCTATTAAAGAACTTCCCCTTCTGGTAAATAAGAAAGGTGTCCAGTCTTTCTTGGGCAAAGTAAATTTTGTCAGCAAATTTATTTCTGATTTCGCGGGAATGATTAGGCCAATCACCCTAAGGCTGAAAAAAGATCAAGCCTTCAAGTGGACAACGGAAGCTCGAGAGGCTTTTGAACAGGTCAAGGAAGCGATTTCCACAGCCCCGGTGCTGGTTAATCCGAATCAATGCAAAGATTTTATAATGTATGCTTTCAGTAGCGAGTCTAGTATTGCTACTTTTCTAACCCAAAAGGATAGTGAAGGAAAGGGAGAACATCAAGTGGCGTTCTATTCCTGGACCCTAAAAGAATATGAGGTGAATTATAACTTTGTCGAAAGACAGGCCTTTGCAATAGTAAAGGGACTTAAAAAATTTTGCCATCTAATTTCCTGCAACAAAGTTCTGGTATATGTCGCACATTCTAGTGTGCATGAATACATCATGGAGGGAGAGATCACAGAAAAAGGGCTAATTTGATCACCAAGATCCTTGAATATGACATCGAAGTCAGGCCTACTAAGACTATTAAAGGAAGAGGACTGTGTGAGTATATGGCACAAAACGAGGAGGTACCTACCATGGAGGGGCAGCCAGAGCTCATCTTGATAAATGAATCAACATTGAATGGTGATTGGCTGACTGATAGAGTGAGGTTCATGCAAACCAGAAGGTATCCACCAGGCCTCTCATCCCAAAAAAAAAGGTATTATCGGCTTCAGAATTATGGGTATACGCTGATAGAAGGAGTCCTTTTCAAAAGAAATTTCAATGGTGTTCTCTTGCGATGCGTTACTTCAGGGGAGGTGCAGAGGATCCTCGACGCATTCCACAATAGCGACGAGGGTGAACATTTCTTTGCCAAAACTACCACCATCAAGATCATGCAAGCTGGCTATTACTGGCCTACACTTTTCAGTGACTCCCACTCTCTGGTAAGAGGTCGTAAAAAATGCCAGTTCTTCATTGACAAAAGGAAGAATTCAGCAATGCCCCTCAGACCTATAGTGGTAGACGAACCGTTTGCACAATGGGGCCTGGACTTCATCAGAATGATCAACCCAGTTTCTAGTGCTAGACATAAGTGGATTCTAACCGCTACAGACTACTTCACGAGGTGGACAGAAGCTATTCCCCTTAAAGGTGCAACAGAAACAGAGATCGTAGACTTCCTCGAAGAACTAGTGACAAGGTTCGGTCCTCTGAAAATGATCATTTTGGACAACACTAGAGCATTTCTAGGTACAAAGGTATGTCACTTTGCATTAAAGAATTGCATATTCCTTAAAACATCATCAAACTATTACCCACAGGGAAATGGTCTAGCAGAGTCGACGAACAGAAGTTTAGTCCGACTCCTTAAAAAGGTTGGCTCAGAGCACCAGAGGGAATGGCATAAGAATCTTCGAAAAGTGCTCTAAGAAAAATGCATAACTCCTAAGCAAGTCCTTAAGACTTCGCCTTATGAATTGGTATACGGGAAAGAAGCACTGTTACCCATCTCCATGGAGATTCCGACAATACAATTGTTGAAATCTCTTGAGATAAAACAAAATGAAGCCATGGAGGTTTGGCTCGCTGAACTGCTGGAAGTGAGAGAAAAAAGGGAGAATTCCCTAATGGCAATGACAAACCATCAACAGGTGGTCAAACGATGGTTTGACAAGAAGGCTTCCGACCAGGGTCTAAAAAGTGGAGACTTAGTGCTAAAATATGACAGCAGGGCTGCAAAGCCAGGTCAGCACGGTAAGTTTGATAGCCTATGGGAGGGACCCTTTAAAATCATTCGGTGCAAACAACACAACGCTTTTGAGCTGGAGAATATGGAACAGGAACCGTTACGAATTCCGGTCAATGGGATTCATCTTAAGTTATTCCATTAGGCATTAAGCTCAACTTTGTACATATGTAAATAGCACTTTTATTTTCTTTCTCATTTGTTTGGCTGGTTCTTTTTTCTAAAATCAGTTGTCGTTTTGCAAAATTACTCATTATCATTGGCGGGTGAGACACCAGAGTTGCTTTACACAAAATACACTCATGTACGGAGAAATAACATATAAACTTGCAAACCCAGAAAAGCTTAAACACAGAATGAAGGAAGGAACATCGATTTTCTTTAAAATGATAGATATCTATTCATATATTTTCATCAAAAAATGGCTAGGAAGCTATTTTTCAAAATTTACAAGTATTGAGGTATATTATATATGATAGCCTTTCATCAGGCTTATATACAACAGGGAGTTATATTTTTAGCAGGAGGCAAAGGGGTTGTCTATCTGAAGGCATGACTGGTGGCAATTGACGCATTCATTGCAGCGTCCACTTCTTCCTCATCCATGGGCTCCTTGGTGGCACTGGTAGCATCATTTGGCACAACCGCCATTGGCGGTGGAAACACCAGGTTCCTGAAGTTAGTATACCAGTCTATGTCGTAGAAAGGTATCATGTTGTAGCTCTGAAACAAGAAGTGTAGGGCCTGGGTAACCCTCTACTGGTGCTGGTCACGGGTCTGCAAATAGAATCCACTGAGGAATGGTAGCCAAACGATGACAACTTCTTCCTCAATAAAGCAACATAGGTCGCTGGCTGTTGGCAGACTTATCCCATAGGCAGCATGCGCAACGACCTCACCAAGACCATTCAGGTATTTCTTCAGGAAGATTTCTTTCACCAACTTCAGGATCAGTGGCCGGGGAACGCCAATGTCCAGCATGGATGCTACAAAGTGGGAGCATACATCGGTATTCACCCGATACTTATCCTCATATTCTATGCAATCTTTGCCTAAGACCCACTTAATGGCTACCAAAACTAGAGAATGCTTATTCTTTGTCATCCTTTTCAGTCTCCTAGTTGAAATCTCCCCTAGGAACACTGTTTGTGACTTATATGAGATTAGACGAATTGGGGTATCCATTGCCCTAACACTGTCCCTAGGCCTATGAGCTAATGCTGAATTTGTTTACCACCTAACCTATGAAAAGATTTGCTTAAGGCTTAGCTACTGGCCTATCACTTCTCAAAAGCTAAGTATAAATTGCTTACTACTTACTGGCCTATTTATAGAAAAATTGACAAGACCCATGCTAATCCGCCTCTAAAAAACGTGAAGTTATGCTAGCTGCTATCTTGAAAGACGAGTTTGCATTTGCTCACATTTTCGGGCCAGTTACATCCGTGATAGCACGGCTCGATGCGTGCTTAATGAAATGAAGCTGATTAATTAGTTTTAAAAAGGTGGCGCTTGTTGGTGGAGAGACGTATGGCCATAGGCTATTGTGTCATCTCTCAAGCGCGTCCCAAAGCCCAAGGCGATACTCATATCTTTTCAAGCGGTGATCGTTTGCTTGGCATAATCATTCCGGCCGGATATTAATTGCTAGCGCATGTTAACACAGGGTTGGAAAACCAGTTGCAGACTCAAGTTCCAAGGAGATCAGGGCGTATCACACGATCGCCCAAATGCAATAATGAAATCCAGCCACCTCGGAATAGCAATCAGTTCATTTTGCACGAGTTGCAAGATTAATGGTACATGCTGAATTAAATGCAAAAGGCTTACTTTCACCTACCACCCTTGGGAAAGGTTGCTATTATTGCATAAAAAGGCTTCATATTTCAAAGTCTTTTTACAAACACCTAGGATAAGTGCCGAGTTGTTTTATGTCTATCTATCTAGAGCCAAACATAGTCACAATTATCCAGGAACTTGCAGTAATCTTTAGGGAAGGAGAATGTCAGAATCTTTAGCTCAGCGAATGCAGGAGGAAATTAGCCAGGAACTATTCACGGCTATTCGTTCTTCAGTAGAGGTGTATATTTATGAGGATGTGGCATACGCCACACCTGGTATACTTAGCAAGATGAGAAGACCCTACACGGAGGAGCTGGATAGACCCAAGAAATGGAGTAACCAAAAAAAAGTTGAAGAAAAATGGGACAATATCTATGACCCAAGGCTCGCGAAAAACCCTAAGTCCCTCAGAGAGGCAGCTTGTGCAAGGTTATCTGCACCAAGGGTGGACCAATCCACGGCAAGTAGAGTCTGGTATAGTGGTCTCCCACAAGACATGGTCCCATTGGTGCACTATTGCCCAGAAGTGGTCGATGCTTCTATTCAACGTTATAATCCTGATACCCATTACATTGAAGACCGCAACTTAAGGGTGCATATCAGCCCAGAGGCCATCTGACACATGTTATGTATCCCAGATCCAAGTAGGAGGAAGGAGAACATCGAACCTTTTCACCCAAGCAAGGGAGAGAAAATATGGAGGAAGATGAAAACCAACTCGGAGTTCTTGTTAGAGGAGACTAATAAGAAAGGCATCTCAGCCGCTAAAACGCCAAGTATTCCATTGTCTTGCGGTGCATTTCGCAACCATCTCTAGGATGCCATGTCCATGCTGGCCTTTGTATGTGGCTGAGACTTTGATGAGAAGATAGAGGCCTTTCAACTGGGACCGGCGATGCAATTTCGCAAGCAACACGAACTCTTCTGGTATGATTTTGCTGAGTTCATGGTTGAAGAAATGAAACAACAAATTGAGAATTATCAAGCGGAGAAGAAGTTTAGATTTCTTTTCTACCTGGTCCACATGTTTCTGCATCAGAATCCAGATTTCTTCGCCCGATTTTTTCAGCTATCAATTTTTGATGAGCAAAATAAAAGGAAGCCGGTGTCTACATGGACACCTTTCCTTTCCGCATCATATGACTATTATGCATTTGCGGACTATTTCATAGCCCTGGTTTTGAATGATTTGATCAGAGAAGGTGATATTATCCGACTCGATAAGGAGCAGACTGGATTTATGCAGAGCTACACCCCTGCTTGTGACTGGTTCTTAGGCAGGGATTTTACTATCCTCTGAATGCGGGGTTTAACTGACAAACCGTTCCTACTCCCAGCTTGTATTACCGATAGAGTGCTCGCCCTGAAAATATTCTGGCAGGTGTGTGTTATTGATTTCACTTTCTGTAGCAGTGGAAAGGTCAAGAGGAAGGGATTCTTCACTTGTCCAAAGAATTTCAAGTCGGTAACTCTGCTTAAAAAAAATCACACTAGTTGTTAAAGGACAAGTTGACACATCTAGGGTTGGTACTGATAAACGATAAGTGGGAATACAACCCTTTCAATGACTTACCAGAGCCACATATGAAAGTTACCTATGTTTCCTGACCATACTGGGAGAAACGGCTTAATCCACGAACAAATAGAGATGAGGATTTTGTTGAATTAGCGCAAATCCCTACACCAGACACTAGAGGCCCATGGCACAAGTTCTACTTCCTATGGCTATGGCCAAGGATAATGTTCCCATGGAGCACAATATGTACAATAGGTTGAAGAGGGATGAGGAATGAAATGATGAAAAAATAAAAGCTTTCTAGACATATCACCAGGAAGTAGCACAGTTGGATGCTCCTTACAATCAGGCAAAGGATGACCAGGAATTTGAAAGATGGTGGAGGGAAGGCCACCCTAGCCCGAGCTCTAGTATTGATAGGAGCAAAGAGGGGGAGGAATCTGAGGAACATGAAGAGGAAGCAGCGGCATCGTCCTCCTCAGCGCAAAGGGGCAAGGTCTCTAGGCATGCCGCATATGTGGCCACGAACATACGTTTTAATATATCAAGAGGCTCGCATACACTCACTTGGGCCTCTAAACCAGCTAGGCTAATGCCTCAGCAGAAGGATTCGGCTGCCGAAGTTAGTGAGTGTCCGCCTGCGAAAAGACATCACACGGAAAGTATTATCGGAGGGGTTTTGCAAGAACCCGCTAGAGGAGAAACACCCGCTGCTAGCCAGATACCGGAGTTTGTGGGGGAGTCACGAACAATTCTAAAACCACCGTCGACCAATTAACAGGTACATTTCACTCCTTCTTCTCTTGCATTTCATTCCCTCGTATCCGCCCCTGCTCCACTGGCGACTCTTGCCATAAGTCCGAGCCCTCTACCTTCTGCTTTTGGTCCAACTTATTCGGTTGGATTCGCCCAATTTTCGCAGGCCCATCCGCTTGTAATTACTCCTCCGAGTATGCTCATGCCTACCACTGCCGCTTAGACTTTCCTTGCCTCACTTTCGGAAAACGTTCCCCCTGTCGGTGCCCATTCTTTTTCCGCTATGCTTACAGACCCTCTTCCATTGCAACAAGCTGACACTCTGTTAGCAACTCCCCTTTACCGGCCAACGAGCCTTACGGCTAATTTCCTGATTTAGCCACCACAAATGCCTAGCCCTACTGATTGTTCTCAGACCAAACTATAGAACGTGCCACACTTATCTCCACAAACAGTCACTCTCCAGAAAAAGAAAATACATGCACCTATGAAGGTTACCTATCCCTATGCCCTGCCTACTGGAGCTCCTTTTGCAGATGGGCTAGTTTCATCACCAGCCGAATTCATAGCATAGATAGATTGTGGAAAAGAAGCATGCATGAATAGAATGAGGAAATGCAAGGCAAATGATGACAATGCTCCTGTCGAGCCAAGAGTACAAGCTCTGTATGATGAGGCTCGACAAGAATTAAAATTCGCGACCATGTACCCAAGGGTAAGCAAGCCTCAGGGAGAAATGCAACTCGAAGACTATGAGATATATGCTGTTGGACTCGACATGAAGGTAGCCCGGCTACAAGATAAGGTTGAAATCATGGAGGAAACGCAGCGGGTAGTCACTTCCGACTTCCTCAAAACTGGTCGCCAGTTAAAGAAAAATGATGAGTAGCTCCGGGCAGCTAGGGAAAGGGTGAGTTTTCTGGAAACAAAGGAGAAATCCTTAGAGGCAGATATCGCCCGAATGACTGAAAGGGCGTTGGCAGTGGAAAATGAAAGGAATAGGCTTCAGGGAAAAATTGCGAAGACCTAGGTTGTTGACCCAAGCATAATAAAAGAGCTGCAAAGTAAGAACGAGGAAGCGCGGCAAAACCTACGGCAAAAGGATGAAGAGCTTGAGTGCCTCTGCCTTGAGCATAGTCAGGTGATGACACAAAAAGGTGAAGAGTTGGAGTGCCAATAGGCTAAATATGAGCAAGGAATACAAGAGAAAGAGGCCAAATTTAAAGGCCTGAAGACTCAACTAGAAGAAGAGCTCCGAGAGACAAAGAATTCTTTGGAGGAGCAATCAGCAAACCACTCCCGAGTTGAGCAGAATTGGAATAAAGAAATGAGCAACTATGCAGAGCAGCTAGCGTCCGAGAAAAGGAAAAAGGCAGAATTAGCTGAGGCCTTTATTTCAAGAGACGCGGAGATTACTTCGCTTAAAGCCTCTCTGTTGCCTTCCCCTGCCCAACCTGATGTCATTCCGCTAGTTAGGCAATTATACATTTCTTACTAGGAGAAAATCAAGACCTTTTGCCTAACACTATAGCCTACCCTCTGATTTATTGACAAGGCATCAAGGCTCAATCAAGAGGCCCATGATACAATTGAGCAGTTCCCACAATTCATCCTAGAGAAGGTTCCCGAGGCGCGGGACTTGCTCAACAAGCTATACTCCGTCTCTGATGAAATCCTTGCCGGAGCGGGTATTGAGAATCGGGACGCCGCTGCCCAAATGGCAAATAAATTCATTCATTGTCACTCTGCTTTCCAGCAAACTAAGACAACCATGACTTTTCTAGGCAAGGCACTGGATGGCATACAGGGAAGTTTCTCTGAATTAGGTAGGATGGGGTTGCCATCCTCGTTCTTCGAGGATGGCTCTATTGCCATGACTACACAGATTGCTGAGGTTATTGAGCAGAAGGAAAATGACTCGGAAGCTTTCAGGGAGTTCAGTAGCTCCCCAATGGCAGCCGACATTGAAGCAGTCATTCATCCGCTCTCGCAACTGCTTTTCCATATCCAAGCAGGCGCCGGTCTACCTGATGTGCTACCTCACAAGGAAGCTATTAATCTACACGGAGCACAGGGAAATTTGCGCAGCATAGCAAAGCCGTCCGAAAATGAATGGTCACTCTTGCAAGCGGCTATTTCCAAACTTTGACTCTATTAGCCCTATGCATAAAGCTCTAGTCTGCAGCACCAGAGAGATTCTTTTGGGTTCTCCATTCCTTATTCGAAACGCCCCTGATAGTTGCCAAAAGCTATTAAAATAAATATTTGAGTA
Organism: Sequoia sempervirens; assembly: GCA_007258455.2. NCBI lineage: Eukaryota > Viridiplantae > Streptophyta > Pinopsida > Cupressales > Cupressaceae > Sequoia > Sequoia sempervirens. The sequence goes on along the minus strand of VDFB02000017.1, from coordinate 105,099,258 downwards.
GCTCCCTTCGGGTTTCTTTTTGTATTGTGTGTGCCCTAGCTTGTGCGTCGCTGAGTTTATTCAGCTTTCCATCAAGTTTTCATCTACCACTTCACGTACATACTCTTCGCAGCTTCGGATAAGAGCTTCCTTTTCGGGTCCTGAGGAGCTGTGCTGGGTGTCCACATGTTGCACTAATGGGAGGTTTTATTTTTTATTTCTTTAAAGTCTCTTCGGGTTGCGGAGGGCTTCCGTGGGGCCGTCATTTCTAAAAAGTGTCAAAGGGTCCTACATCATGCTACATGGCGCCAGATCGCAAGTTTTTCATGCGGTGATGAAATAAACAACCATGGGTAGCGAAATGCTGCCACACATCCTTTATGATGAGCTAATTGAACTTTCCCTCCACCGTGATAAGGATCTCTGCCCATTGGACACATGTTGCATCTTCGCAATCTCTCGGCAGCAATGGGAGAAGTTTTTGTGCGAGCAGTGAAAGGCTGCCACGTGCCTTGCGACTGATTTGTAGAGCGAGCAATGGGCTGGCTGAAGGAGATAATGCTATTGGGTACCGCTTGTCATAGTCATTTGCAGCGGTGGATGACACTTGCCACCTCGAGCCTGGCTAGGACCACTGCCATCATTATGAGGGATGCACCTGCACCTGGGATGACCGGATGCTGTGTTCTAGCTCGATGTCGTTGTAACGACCTTGAGAATCTTCTGATTTTGGCATCATTGCAGGGGATTGTGGGATCTTTTCTGTTGCAATTCTCCAAAGTGGTGGGAGGTTGTTTTTCCTGCTATATATACTCTCTCTGTCGATGAGAGATGGTCCAAATTTTTTGAGAAAAATACGCTGGTTTTAGAAAAAAACACCATGCCTCTTTTACTATTTTATTTGCAAGAAACTTTCAGACTGTGCCAATTGTTTGGCCTTTCTGTTTTTCATGCTTTTATTAAACTGTAAACTATGTTCTATACTGTCTTAAGCATTTCATTTGAAAAACTTCTTTATATGTTGAATACAAGCTTGCTTACCTAAATCATGTCTAATGACTCTTCTTAGTAGTGAGGATGTATGCAATATTATTTTATGTTAATAAATGAAATGTCTATGCTATAGTTTTAAGTCTCTGACGTTTTGGAACACAACAACACCATTCAGGCCTCTAAATCTATGATTTATCGTGCCCATCAGTAATTTTGGTGCATCGCCTTAGATTATACTTTGCTTGATTATATCTGTTTCCTTTTCCCTTTCCAAAACCCATTATAGAAGAAGCCGACTTCTTTAAAAATCTGGAGGTCACTCAGTTTAGCGCAAAGGGTCCCCCTTAAACTGAGTTTCCCATAAGACACTGTTACCTCATCAATTTTTGGTGTCAACAGGTACCAAACCTTTCTTCTATCGGATCTCGAGGTTTACTCAACAAGTGTTGAGCATATAGCTCCAAATTGTGTTCTTCAACCTCATAACCCATATGCATTATCCAGACTATTCTAGGTTCTGTAGCTTCCATTAAGCACTGATCAATGTCAACCATGAAGCAAATAGTGTCCTTGTATTTTTCAACAATAGATGTAGGAATCCTTTCCCTAGCTTGTATTTCACTCTATTTTTTTTGAAATAACCCCAGATAGTAGTTTTCCTTGCTTTGTTGTCACCAATTCTACAGGTCTGTCACCTTGCCATTGCACTTTACCAACTCCCAAAAATTCATTCATGAAGTAGAAAAATAGACATAACAATAGATTTCTATACTTGAAAGAATTATTCTTGTCCTTCTTGATTTTTCCAAGATTCTCAATTAGTTGGCTCTGGAGTAGCTCACATAGGTCATATTCTGCATTTTCCTTGACCATCTGATAAGCTGCCTAGATTGTAGTACCAGATACAGAGTTATCCCGATTGGAGTGATAGATTTTATAACCAATAACCATAGAAGAAAATCTCACATCCACTTCAATGATGTCATTAATTGCCATGGCTCTCTTGTTGAAAACTGAACCAATTGCCTCAGTAACAGTTTGGTTCTTCACAGATTTCAATGTTGGCAACCCACCGGATGAATTTAGACCAGTAACAATACTTATAGCTTCCTTTGTGATCTTGAAAGGATGGCTTAACCACACGAACTCGACATGTACTCAACTCAATATGTACCAAACCCATTCATTTTCGTCGAACACGGGAAATTTCACAATTTGCATGAACTTCTTCTTCAAAGTTTTGAATTCAGGTTTTAGACAGAGATCTTCTCCCATAATGTGATTTGTATACAGATTTAACAACTGGGAGCTTCCTAACTCTTCAACATTCACATGAATGTATGCCCTAATATCTTCAATATGAAAAACACCATACAAAATGGAAGAAAATGCACCTAATGGTTTTGTCTCAATAGGTTTGAACAAGTGCCATTTAAATTTCAGATGGGGTCTATCCTTAATATCAACAACCAACAGAGCATCCATTTCTAGAATTTTCAAATTCACAAGTTTGTAGATAAATACCTTTCATCGGATTAAAATTTGATTGCCAAATCACCTTCAGACTTTTATCTTTGCCAAAATTTGTTTGCAGATCTCTCCACGCTTCTTCTTCTCAAAATGCAATGTGATAAATGAAAAATAGAAGTATCCTTTTATCATTCACACACCTAAATTTTTGTCGCAATAAATGATTTTTCCCTAGGTCATCCAGAAACCTTGTTTTCATAGACTACCAAAGAAAAGTCTTCTGCGGACCTTCAATATTGCATAAGTTTCCTCCAAAAGAGATCCCAAAACATATGTAGATCATCAATGCAATGGTTCTAATTTTCCACATTCCAATACCGACTACCAACAGGGGGTTAAAATATTTTCTTAAGAGCTCCCCCTAGGCCAAAGGCCTTAAGCTAATTCCCAAAGGAATTTCCAAAACCAAATTTTGGTGTGGAATCATTTCCTTGATCAGAGGCACTCTTCTTCACCCATGCCTTCTTCATTTGCTTCCTAATCTCATATGTGGTAAATTTTCCTTTTCTCTTATCATCCTTTTGCATATTTTTCCTTTGGTTTACTAGACCCTTCCTGCTTCTACAGAATCTTGCAATGTGATCGGGCTTATTACAATTATAACACACCACATTTCTTTGTCTAGACTAGTTATTCCATTGATCTTCTCTTGATTTGAACTGGTTAGCAATATGGCCAAATCAATTGCATGCATAACATTTGACATCTCTATTGAAAAAGTTGTTTGACATATTTTTGTATTCAATTGACATATGACCATAGCTATTGCAATTGAAACACTGATCGGAGAATGATGGACCACTATAATTCATTCTGCTTCTACATTGAGCAACCATATGACCAAATTTACTGCAAACAAAACAATATCCATTGAAAATTTGAGCATTAGGTTGTCTTACCAGATACCTTCTAGCTTTGTTCATCTGATTTTCTTGCCTAAAATTCCTTTGACTAGATCCAAAGCTTTCTCCTTTCTCATATCCAAAACCTCGCTTGTCACTTCTAGTCCTCTGACTTTGAATTAGTTCATCAAGCTTGGTTGAGCTAATCTTTAACTTCTCCTTGTATTCATTTGCAGTAGCAAGTTCATCTCTTAGGGTAATAATCTATCTTTCAAGCTCTTCTTCATTGTTTTTGGAATGCTACAATTCAAGCTCCAACTAATTGAATCCATTAGTAATTCGACTGCATTCTTCATATTTTTCTTTCAAGGACTGAGCAAGATTCTTTTCATTCTTCTTTTTGTCTTCAATCTCCTTGGTCATCCTCATCACAATAGATTCCATCTCATGCTTTAGGACAACATTATTATTGGTAAGATTTTCACATTCTTATGTTTTTTCCTTCAAGGCTTGACTCAGGTGTTCATCTTCCATGCTTTTACTCTCTTTTTGCTTGATTAGATCACATAGTTCCTTTCTCTTTTCCCTTGAATTATTGATTTGATCCTTCAATAATTGAATGAATTTCTCAGCATTCATGAGACTTGCTTGCAATTCCTGGACTTCAAATTTGGACTGATCAAGATCATCTAGTGCCACCAAAAGTTGTTAGAAACTGCTAGAATCCATTGAATCACTTTCTTGGATCTCCCCCAAGCTATTAAACTTCTTCTAAGGAATTAGGCTTTGATACCAATTCTTGGAATCAAGGAACATTGAGAGGGGGGGTGAATTAGTGTTCTACAAAATATAACTTTAAACCACTTATAGCATTGAACCAAAAGAAAGATGAAAGAACACAAAGCAATCAACCACAACACCATAACACAAGGATTTTTTACATGGAAACCCTATTAGGGGAAAAACCACAGTGGAGGTCAATCCACAATATAAGTATACTCAATATAAGTGTTTACAAAAGGGGAACACACATGCATTTAGGAACACTGCCTAGAGCTCACTGCTCAGTTACAAAAGGAAGACTCACTGTCTTAAGAAACATTCAGATTACATCTAGAGGATTTGAATTGAGAGAGTAGCATCTACTAATGCTAGATTACAGTTTTGGTTAAGCTCATTTGCAACATTCTTCACACTCTGTCTGATTCTGTTCTTCTACTCTTGAAACTCTGTCTGTCGTAATTCAGATCACCAATCTTCGTTCTGCTCAAATAAAACTATGCACAATCGATCAATAATCCTTTTGAATTTCACATTACATCACAACATGCATCAAAATGATATGAACAATCGCTTATATATATCTGCGACTAGAGATTAAATCAAATACATGTCGGCTTCAACAAAATATAAAACATGTTCAAACTATTGACTCAATGCATAAACAATTATTAATGCGCACCAATCAAAGTCAGAAAAAACATAGTGAGGGCCCAAAACAAAATCCACGAACATAAAAAACACCTTAAACAATTTTTCCTTGAATATCCGCAACATGCTACATTCATCAAGTCAACCTTTTTGCACTGTTAAACAAAAATCAACAAATTGGATCTTCTAACTTGCACACCAATCAATACGAGGCTCTAAGATTCAAAGATAACATAGTTCATACATCGAAACACCTTCCCTAAGATCCACAACTCAAAATGATAACTAGAAATTACATATGAATCGATGAACACAGTTCTGTCAGATGCTCTGTTCTAACTTTCACAATTAATCACAAAACTTCAATCTGACTTCCAGTACGAGCAAATACTAAAGTGCGGATAGGATTACTAACTAGGGTTTCCATCAATGACAACACCAGATGACTTGTGTAGTGTCTCTTTCCAACAATTTTGTTGTTTTCCTTCAACCTATATGGTACCATTTTCAATTAGGTCTTGGATTATACTCTTCAATTGATGACATGAGGAGGTCTTCTTCCCTTTAAGACAGTGGTAGTCACAAAAGGCATTGTCATCCCACAAAGATGGTTTGAACTATCTTGGGTTGGATGGCTTGGGCTCTTGGAGGTGTATGCCATTTGATTTTATTAGCTTTTTCAAGACAGATTCAATTGGTTCTGGTAAAGGAGTGTATTGTCTCCATGGGTATTGCCTTGGTTGTCTTGGGGGTCCTCATTCTTGAGTATGTTGGACCATGTTAGCTACTTGGTTGGAAACATATGGTGTGTTTTTGTTCAAGTTGGGTGCTTTGAGAGTCAATGTGGGAACTGTTTGATTTACATATTTCGTGTCTACAACTCCATCATTTGTTACATTCTTATTGCGGGACCAAAACTTTCTTTTTTCGTTAGAGGTTTGTTGGTTCTGTATGTTTTTGTTTCCATATGAAAGTTCACCTTGGGAAATTAGGACCTTTTCCAGTTTCATGCCTTTCTCAACTAAGTCTGCAAATGTGGCACAACAATTTTCGTGTAAACGGTGTTTTAACTTTGGCTTGAGATTTTCTACGAACATGTCCACTTTTTGTTTTTCAGGAATCTTGACGGGACATCGACTCACCATAATACGCCATCTTTGGAAGAAAGGAATGAAGGGCTCTGCTTCATCTTGTGTCAAGTGGCATAAGGTAGCAATCGTGACATCATTTTCAATGTTGTAAGCATAATTTTCCATGAATTTATTGGCGAGGTCATCCCATGACTTTATAGATCCTTTAGGTATCAGTTCAAATCATTCAAGTGCAAGCCCAATAAGACTTCTAGGGAAGAGTCTCAAAAGGTAGGAGTGATCATATGTGACATCTGCACAAGCAATGGTGAATTATCGTATGTTCTTGAGAGGATTTCTCTTTCCCTTATACTTGATGAAAGTAGGAATGATATACCCAGGAGGGAAAGGAGGCATGTATATGCTAGTGTCATATGGATAAGGGTGTAAATCATGTGATGAGTACGTCTTCTCGTTTGAAACTTGCATCCCTTCCACTTGCTTTTGTAGGGTAGCCAATTGGGCAGTCAATGTGTCTATTACGAGATTGTTGGAAACATTGTTATGAGGTCCCATATTTGTGTTGTGTGGTCCCATGCTTTTTTGAGTTGACATGTGTTTGTTTGGAACGTTGTGCATATGTAGTGTATTTTGATTGTGGACATGAGTATGAATGTGTGATGTGTAAGTTTTTATGTGAGAAGTGGTTGAGCTATGTTGCATTTGTTGGGTGTGTTTTCCATGGATATTTTGGTTGCCAAAAAGGATTCCTTGTGTGTATCCATATGGTATGTTAAGAGGTTGTGTCATGTGTGATCCTTGTCCTTGTTGAAAAGGGTTATAACCATGTGACATGTTTGTATGTTGACTATGTGGGGCGTGCATGGTTTGTCCATGCAAGGTGTTGGTATTGACATGAGGACCTTGTGACATGGTATTTTTGATTGATTGAGGTGCTTGTGATAGTTTCCTTTTGTTTGATTGAGGTCCTTGGATGAGAACTCGTCTCACCTTAGGTCTACCAAGGATGTTAGATGTGGATGCCCCTATGGACTGAGATGATGACCCAAAGGGAGTAAATTCTGAGCCAAAGGATTGTGTTGTGAATAATGGTTGTGATGTGGTTTGTGTCATGGGATGTGACATAGATTGTGTCACAAAGATGGATGAAGTGTTGGTAGTTTTAGTATTTGGGATTTTTGTTCTAATGGGTATGGAAATTGTAAGTTGTGGGGTAGATTGTCCTTGGCTTGTTTGTGTGTTGTCCTTGGGCAACGTTGTTGCACGTAAGGAATTGACATAAAATCCTTGAGGTAGTTTAACTCCTTCATGTAATAGTTTGGCTAAATATCGTTCAGGGTCCAACATGAAAATTTCATCCACAAGAGAGGCAACATTAGGATTTTGTGCGGCGACCTCTACTTCTTCTATGAACACATTTCCATCTTTGTCTCTAACAAGGAATTGTTTGAAAGGATTGTGTGTCTTTGGTTGTTGATAAGATGTAGACCCCAAGTTGACATGTTCATGACTATCAAGGTTGGGATTGTTGTGAGGATCATTAGTGGTATTGCCAAAGTTGAGTGTGCTAGTGTAATTGTAAAGGTCCTCATCGTCATGAAAGAGATCCATTGCTCAATGTTTCTTTTGCAATCTAGTTTCAACCATATAAGACTTGCTCAAAATTAGGGTGGATGGTATGAGACTAATATTATCTTTTTGGTATTTTTGAAATAAAGTATGCCTAAATGTAATGCAACTATTTTTTTGGTATTTTTGGTATCTTAAGGATGGAAAATGTCTAATGTATGTAACAAGACTAAAGATGATAATAATAATAATGTTGGATGTTATGAAGTCTAGAATGTATGAAGATGCTCTTATAGGTCTAAAATGTTGTGGTATGAAGGATGAAAATGACTAGGAGGTGATGGATACCTATCATGAACTTGAGGGTTTAAACACGTTTGAAAGATGTAAGAATAAGATCACTAACTATCCAAGGGTAAACCAATGTTTCAACTAGGATTGTCAAATGGCCTTTTTCGAGGACAAGTGAAAAGAGTGACAAGGTGAGTTTCCCAACTAGACTTGTGAGTAGGAAATTATTACCAAAATGACAAAGGACAAAGTTAAAAAGTGACTTGGTCAAATGATAATCTTTTGTTGAAGCAATGATTTATGCCAAGGTATAGAGAGTTCTTCTATCCTAAAATCCACAAGGTGTCAAGCCTAAAAGTCTGAAAAAGGTAGCCTAATGTGATGTTGGGATATGTAATTAATGAGGATGCTAAGGTACCTAAAATTGTGACCTACTAATGGAATGATGATATGCAAGGTGAATTGAGCAAGTTTATGGTTTTAAACAGGAATCACAACAAGAAGTTGGTCTAAAAATGGATCTCAAGAGTTTGACTTGATTTTGACTATTTGGTTTGAAAATGTTGCTTGGTGGAATGTTGTGAAGTGTTGCAATTTTTAAGTGTAAGGTTTGTTTGCTTGTTTGTTTGAAAGACACACATAAAACACAAACAAACATACTATTTTTTGAGTTTGATCTTGAAAAACACTTTGAAAACACTTTGCACAACCTAATTGGAAAGGGATTGTATACTTGGTATAGCTCACCGAAATACCCCAGATTAGTTTTGAACACCTCTCCTCGAGAGCAGATAGCTTAGAAGTTTGGTGGCATAGTCTCCCCCTTACAGTGCACTCACTTCTTGGGATCACCAAATTTGAATTCCCCAAAGAGGAATTTGCTATTTCTACTTAAGGGAGTCAGTAGTGAGTATCTTTGGGCATGATACTGTACCCAACACTATACCAAGCAACGGCCGAAAGGTGAGGCTTCTAAAAATAAGAGGGTTCTAGTGAATACTCGGGGACATGGCACCTCACGATTTTCCAACAAGCCACTTAAGGTTTTAATCACTCTACTAGGGGCTCTTATACCTTTAAAAAAGAAGGGTAGGTACCCTATTTCGAATGACACTGCAGGCTAAGGCCTACATACCATGAGAACTTGATAGTTTAGTCTTATCCTTTTATATACTGGTCCAAGTGAAAAATCGGGGAGTCGTTCCTCTTTCGAGGTAGGCCCCTCTAAAGTTAACAAAAGAAAATTGAAAACTTGTTTTTGGTCATCTGAGATCTCATTGAGGTGCGAGGAGAGTGCATACACAAAGCTTTCAATTCACACTCTCAAGATTGTTCATTTTAATTCCAAAATATAAATGTAGGGGTGGTTATACAAAAGGTGTTTCTGATTCTCAAGATCACCAAATGGTGCGAGAGAAAAGCATACGCACCTAGAAACAAAATGAAAACCACAAGACAATGCAAGCACTAGTAAATTTTAAACCCACTTATGATGTCAACTCAAGCACACAAGTTCTTTTTAGGCCCACTAATCACTTTATGTGAAAAAGACACTCAAGATAAAGTAAGGTAGAGCCAGAGCCCTACAAGCACAATTAGTAGTTGTGACCCCCAATCTTTGACAAACAAAAATTTAGGTTGTAAATTTCAAATCTTGGACCTTCAAACCTAAAAAATTAATCTAATCTAGAAATCTAATCTAAAAATTAAAATTTAATCTAATCTAAAAAAATCTAACAAAATGAAGATTTAATCTAAATTAAGAAAGACTAAAATTTAAATTAAATCTAAAAGTCTAAAATTTAATCTAATCTAAAAATTCTAAAAATCTAATCTAAAATTTAAAATTTAATCTAAATTAAAAGTCTAAAATCTAAAAAAAAATTAACTAAAGATCTAATTAAAAATCTAAAATTTAATTAAAGATCTAATAAAAAATTAACTAAAAATTTAAAATTTAATTAAAATCAAAATCAAAATCTAGATTAAAAATTTTAAAATTTAAAAAATCTAATTAAAATCTAAATTGAAAAATCCAGATTAAAAATTTAAATGTAAAATCTAAATTAAATTTAAATAACAAAAATCTAAGTCTAAACTTAACTAAATAAAAATCTAAACTAAATTAAAATCATAAAAGAAAAAAATCTAAACTAAATAAAAATATAAATATAAAGTTAAAACATAAACTAAATGAAACGCAAATAATGCTCTCCAGGCAACTATCAGCTACGAAAAACCATATACACGATTGTGATGAGAATAACATAGAGTTGCGGGTTGACGACTACAAATAGTTGGTTGACGCTGCCAAAATTTATAGAGATGCCTCAGAACGTGAAGAGTTGTAGAGCCATCAAAGGTTGGGAGGAGCACTTAATGTGCGATCTGGGTTGAGGAAATCACCTGTTAGTAGTTGACTAAGCTTGATAGCCACTCCAAATGAATATATACTCATCTGTCAAACATTGTGAAGTGGATCCTCAACAAATGTTGCAATTGTAAGCAAAGAGGAGGACATGAATGCACCCTGCAATCAAGAAACATCTATTACCGAAAGCTTATGAGAAAAATACTCATTAGAGGCAAAGGTTTTAAATGAATACAACACTACCAAAATTTATAGATATGCCACAAGACATGTCGAAGGGCAGTAAAGTCATCAAAAGCCAGAAGTAGCACGCCAACTGGGAGAAGTGAAATGAAAATATTGGCGAAGGAGGCTTTAGACCATGGAACTAAGGAGAAAATATGATTTCACATTTATGATGAGCAAGTGAAAAATAATGGCATGGACGACTAGAGTTGACGCTGAAGAATTAATTTGTAACTTTTATAGCTATTATGAAAGAGATGCACATGAAATTGCAGCTTGATGGGACGCTTCGCTACTAAAATTAATTGCATATGAAATTCTTGTCACACTTATTCCTATATGTTTTGCCATATCTACTTGTATTGCAATCTCATCAACTCATTTATGAAATAAGAATTGCAACTCATTTCTACTCAGTTGTTTCTCCATCTCTTTCGACTCTAGAAAACATCCCTATCAAATTTTATTCTTGTTTTTTTCTAAGCCACAACGTCATGGATATGTGAGGTAGTAGTTTTGAAGGATTTAATGCAGGCGGGGAGTCTTGACGAGGTCTTCTTAAATGTAACGTGGCAATTGACTTTATCCACGACACCCCAATACATTTTGTAGTTGAACTTTCAATTTCTGTGGATTAATATCCTGACAATGTAATCCATCAAATGAAAAAAATATGTAGGATTAATATTCTCCTACGTAGCATAAGAATTATGAGAAATGCACAAATTTTAACTATATCAGAGAAGAATAGATCAACATCATATGGCAGGCACAAAACAAATTCATACACAAATATTACACAGTGGCGATAAAAAGAAAATATACAACCCTTGCATGCTTCAAATTATGCACTCATCTATGCAACCAAATCCAAAATCCCATAAAAAAAGGCAAGGTTGGAAATCTCATGCAAGAAAGTCAAGCCAACAATAAAAGAAAATCGTAAATATATGCATTATTATCATGATCACAAAAGGCTATAGCTCGCCGTGCCTCTCTATTGCTAGCTTGCGCCCAAAACAAAACAGCATGAATAACAAGAAGCTCAAAAGATGAACAATAATTTTCTCAGAATTCTTGGTTGCGGTTGGCCTAAAAGTGCTTATCGGGTGTAAATTCTCTCCATATTTTTAAAAAATATTCATTCAACCAAAAGAAATTAGAGAGATTCAAATAAGGTACAGATTCAATCCAAATAACAAGAAGCTCAAAAGATGAACAATGATTTTCTCAAAATTCCTAGTTGTGGTTGGCATAAAAGTGATTATCGGGTGCAAATTCTCTTCAAATTTTTAAAAAATATTCATTCAACCAAATAAATGAGAGATTCAAATAAGGTGCAGATTCAATCCAAAAACTTTCATCAAACAAAACCTTTTAGTCCATAAAAAATTGTCAGGTTCACCAAATGTAACTAGGAAAAGTCTTCAAGTTAGCTGCAAATAGCATAAAACTAAATCCCAGTCAACAATAGAGCACAATGGAAATCAAGAAACATGAAAACATGAAACAAAGTCACCTGGTCTTCAAGCCTCCATTGGCCTTCTCCATCTTGCTGCAAATTGTATGATTTCCCTCAGATTGGAAGTGCAATCATAGCCTATGATCAAGACAAGCAAAATATTGAAGAGTTGTGCTCAAGTATTCAAGTTCTCAAGCATGCTGAAAATAACTTTGTGTGTGTCTGAATGTCTGAATAACTCTCTATGTATAAAATGATTTGGGAGAGAGCCTTTTAAAGAATTCCAAATTGAGAATGGATGGCCAAGATTAAAAGTTTATAAAAACCTAAGATCAAAGGCCATGATTCAATGTGATAAGGAGCATTAGGGTTAGAGAAATATTAAGTCAAATATAGGGCAAGCTTTGAAATGAAGGGTTGAGATTTAATTGAAAACAAATAGATCAATGGTGGAGAATAAATGAGATAAGGAAAAGATTTGACACATAAATGAGGTAGTTGGAAAATCTAATAATAATAGAAATTATTTGATTTATGGAGGAAAGTTGACTTATGAATTAAATAAATTTTTAATTCATAAATGGGAATAAGACATAAGGCAATAAATAATTATTTTAATTATTTATTTGGTGGGATGGAAAGTGGGTTAAATGAATAATTTTATTTGATTGAAGGATAAATGATAATGTTATTAAATAATTGGAGGGGATAAGGATTGATTAGTGATGTATCTAAATAAATAAATGTAATTTACTTATTTAAATAATCATGGAGGAATAATTAGGAGTTATGACATGATTAAATAATTGTCAAATTATGTGAGGGAGAAGCGTGGTCGTCATAGAAAAATGCAGCTCGAGGGCCTAGGTCATTTTTATGTGTCTACATCTTGTTTAGAGGATTCTTAGTCCTTCACTTGTATTTCTTTCTTTTGGAGAGTTTTCTCCCACTAGATTTTTCTTCTTTTCTCCGATTGTGAGAGATTTGATTGTTTATACATGGTACCTCACCCGACTTTGTTTGTCGGGACCCATCATACATTCACCTTTAGAGTATTGAGCTTCTCATTAAGTTTCACTTAAGGGGGGTGTTAGAGTAAAAGGTATATTTTCTAAATAATTATTTATTTAATTATTAGGTTCATTTTCCTCTAATTACTTGAGCTTACTTAGGTCATGTTCTTTTTATGTCTCATGTCATATTAGATTATAGCGCATAAGTAAAGTGATGCCATGTAAAAAGAAATGGCTAGACTTAAACTTGCACACATATAGCACATGAGGAATAAGTCTTAATACATTTAAGACTGTGCACATAAGCCAATATGGATTGAATCAATAACAAGAATTGGTAACATTCATACATGTTGAATTTGTCAAACTTGCACATGAATAAAGGGCACATAAGTATGAATTGTTGGCGCCATATTATGGGAGGTATGAAACAAGAAGAAGTCTATTTTTGTGCCTTAAAACCAACACATAGCTTTGTGAAGGCAAGAGACTTGGTCTTCATCCATGAACTAGCTGAGGTAGTCGACTTATATTGCAATAGAGAAACTTGTAGGTTGCATTTTTTATGTTTGATTCATTGTTGTCAACTAGATAAGAGCGACTTATCTTCAACAGAGAAGTTGGGTTGTATATGTGTTAGTAAACCAATGTTTTAAGTATCCACATCTCACTCCGTAAGCCTAGTCGATGCATTTAGAATAGGAAGGTGGAAAAATTAGTAGCTTAATTGTAGCATTAAGATGCTCAGGTTTTTATATAAATAGAGGCATTCTCTCTACCTTTGGTTACACTTTTCCATTTTGATTTCTTCATTTGTTGTTTTGTTGTAGTTTTTTTTGCAAGCATATTTTAGAGAGGTTTTGCGAGAAAGAGTGTTGTTTTTGCATTTGCAATTGTTGAGAGTTTTTGGTGAGAGGATAGAGTTTGGTGATAGGTTGAGTTTAGAAGGAGTAGCAAGCTGATTTGTGGAGGTTGAGATTGGAAACCAGTATCATCAGTTTGGCTATATTTCTAGGCATGCTGATTTCTATTACTCTATTCTTTTAATTTGAATGATATTTGTTTAAGAATGCCTTTGTTTGGGAAAGGATAGTTTTAATTCATGTTATGTTTTCTTTATGAACTTTTTTTATTTCTTACTTTGGTTAAGCTTGCATGATTCTTGAAAGAGTCTAGTTTTGGTGAAACCTCGTTATGCAGATATACATATATACCATATATATTAGATTTTGAGTGGTTATGTTGCTATTAGGAACTATATCAAGTTAATACTATACAAATATTGCATAAGTTGTGAAGTATGAAATATGAAGTTGTTTTGAATTACTTTAGTAGGAATGTCAGTTTGAACATGGGTTGTTAGCTTGGTTATTCTTGGGGTTAGGATAATCCATGGGAAAGGTTGTAACCTAGTTAGTCAATATATCTTGTCATCACATTTTTAATTGGAATGTATGTTATGTGGGTAAGAGTATGAATGGTAAAATACCAAATTGAGCTAAGGGTGGGTGAACATAGGACCTACACTTGAAGTACTGGGTGTTGAATTCTTTGTCCAAAGTAGTGTAAGTAGCAACTGTTTGCACTATTAGTTCACTATGATCTAGGGATGTAAACTAGGTAGAGAATGTAATACATGTAGGTTGTAGTCAATGTATGGTAGCTCTAGATTTGTAAGACACAATACCATGCTCAAGAAGGCTAGTATTATGAGGTTACCAAACTAATCTCTTCATCAAAGGGTAGGGCCATCTTACCAGTTAGGTAGATGTGTGGGGGATCATAGTGAGTTCGTGGTTGGTGGAAAAAGGACTTGAGTGATTCTCTCCCTCATATAGTTGGCGACCAATATTTGAGGATGTATGCTAGCAAGGACATCTGGACCATTTGTATCTTTGATTCATTAAGCTTATGAAATCTATGTATGTAATCATGTATCTCTATACTTAAATGAAAAATTGTAAATGGAAAATATTATCATGAAATTATGTAATATGGATTCGTTACTTGGAATTTTGTAATGCAATGAGAAAGTTTGAAATGATTTTGGATCAATGTGCATTTTTTAATTTGATTTGAAAAGAAAAAAATTATTGATTAAGTGTTAGTATCATAAGCTATTCACATGTGGGTAAAACATAGTAAAATCAATGGGTAGAACAATTGGCATATTACATTTGATTATTTTGATACACAATGGTGTAAATATACAAATTTAGTGCATCTAACATAATTACATTTTATTGCAAAGAAAAGGCATGTAATCAAATTTAACTCATTATCAATTTACTTAAATAATTTTTAAGTAGGGATCTAAGGTTATTTTTGAAACATATCTACAAATAATAGTGTTGTATAATCTATTTTGAATGTTATTCCATAGAAAATATGCCAATGTGGGAAATTAGACTTTATCACAAATCTAAATCCATACTAAAAGTTCAAACTATGGCTTGCTTCGAGGCACTTATAATTTATTTAATTTATTGTAGCCTATCCAAGAGTAAACCAAATCTCATGGGAATTTAACTTGAATAATTTTACTGGTAAACTTATATTCACATTAAAAGGACAATTTTTAAACACCTTTTTGAGTTACTTCTAAGACTAGTAGGTTGTTAACTTGTTTACATATTCAATAGCAAAACAATGCACAAATCAACATTGGTTTGGGTGATAAATATCTATTTTGTTAGAATACCCAATTAAATCCTATTATGCCATCATAAAATAAGACTAATGGGAGAGATCCTATGGGTTGTATTCAAACTCAATCAAATCCTCGGGATAATTATTCCCATCATCATGTGTAATCCCCATGCTGGCGAGATTTCTTAGCCTCCATCCACCAACTTCCCCTATTAGATATTTTCTCCTTCGCAAGATAAACATAGTGTCATAGAGATGACCAATTGATGCTTAACCCAAGCCTCAACTACCAAAATCTAGTTTGTTCTTATAAACATTTGTGCTCAATTTCTCAACTTGCTTAATATTACAGGTTGGATTTAGTCAAGGTCTAGTCTCCATCCATATATTATCAACCTAAGCGGCTTGGGGTTGACATCATTCAATATTTTGAGCTAAATATTTTCCTAATTTTTTTTTATCTAGATCCTATAAAAAGTGGTAATGAGAAAACTAGATTGTTGTTGGAGAGTACTAAACACGTCATTAAATTCTAATTGGTATTTGACTTGTTCTTTGTAAAATTATTTTTATGATTAAAATGGTACCAATTATTAACTCTATATTTTTCCTTAAAAATGATTGTGCCTTTGATTGCACTAGTCTTCAGTTTGGCTAGCACCAAAATGGTATGCACTTAAAATTGAGATAAGGCTTCACTAATAAGACATACAAGTAACTGGCCCAAAACACATTTTATTTCCATCTCATTATTATTGGCATAAATTGTTCTTGGTTGTTCTTATGTAGATGTCAAGAATACCTATACATATTCAACCCTTTTATAAACAATATTTATATTTTAAGAAAAAATACTCCTGTAATATGTTAGAGATAACATAAATTGCAATTGATGCTTACTTGTAATAAAATTAAGAGGAGAATGAGGCGATGTGAATTTAGAAATAAATAAATTATTTAGGAAAAACTTTAAAAGTGCATATGCAAGGGACTAACAACTGTACTTGCAAAATTGGAATGAAACTTCCATATCACAATGGTGGTCTAATGAAAACTAAATATACTAATATTTTATTTTTTAGTACATAACTATTCAAAATATTTATATTTCTCATGGTTTTGTTAGATTATGGTTGTGGTATAATGTATGAGTTATGCACGTACTTTTGTGAAGGCTATTTCATTTGTAAAATTACTCAATTGTTTACAATTTTTTGATATGCTACCTTGGTTTTTCCAAATAAATCTAGTTGTTGGTTTGAGTATCCATCAAAGAAAATAATTAAATAATATTTTTTCCAACATGTACGAAACATATTGGAAGGAAAGGTTTTATGTGGATTAGGTAGAGAGGATGAAAGAAGAAAAAAGTTATTAGGATGTGCAAAAGAACATTGTCCCAATATCTTATATAAAACAATTATTTTACTTGTATGTCATATAATAATAATAATTATATGTCAAAATTTCTAAGGTAGATTATATTTGAGATTCATTGGTGCTTAATAACGCTTTTATTGTAGCCCACAAGTTGTCTTACCAATTAGTGACAACGAAGTGGTTTGGGGTATGTTATCTCACTAGTGTATAAAATTAGTATCACCATTCAATATAAATTTTGTTTCTAGAGATATTCACTCCATTATGATTTTGAAAATTAAATATTTGAGCAATAGTTATGTATTATCTCTCTGTACATTTGTAGAGTGAAATATATGATTGTTTAGTTTTAACATTGTTAGATTAATCATGCATTAGCTAATAATTAATTAATATTTTAAAATTAATTATTATTATAATTTATTCTCATACACTTAAGCTAAACTTATGAGTGCTTTTGTGCTTTTATTAGTTGAGCTATTATTAGGTCATTATATCTTATTGCATGTGATGTTGACACTTGTCATGATCTAATCCTTTCTCATTTAGGGTTTTTCTCTTATAAGAATTCAACTGTCATTGTATTATCCCTCTTTCATTCTTGAATTTTGTATGCTTTTTTGGATCTATAGTTCTTGGCCTCCATAAGTTTTCTATTCTCTATTTTTGCGACAAGTGTTTGATTACAGGCAATCCTTGGGAAAAGTGGAGTTGATTTTTCCCAAGTTCAACATGGTATTGAAGCGTGAATTTAGTGAACCCCTTCTTGATTTATGAGGATTTTTCTTCATCAAGGGTTACAAACTTTAGATTTGAATTCTCCATTTTTTTTCTTACAATTTTTTGAGGTGGGCAATTTTAAGGTGCATTTTGTTATGAAAAGGACCTCATTGTTAGATTCAAGAGGCTAATTTGATGAATTTTGACTATAAATTTTTTCCAATTTTTTCATTAGGAGCTTTTGAGGCAATTTTTTTCCTAGAGTCATACGACCCTGGCACACAAATACAAAAAATATAAAAAAGTCAACACAAGGTGCCTTTTTTTAATAAATTTCCATTTTTTAGCAAGATTTTAAAATAAAAAAGTGCAAGTTTAAATTTTAATTGGGGGGGGGGGTGCAATTTATAAATTTCCTACACTTAGGGTACATGTAGTACCCTAGCGGTAGGCTTGCATCAAGTCGACCATATGGTCAGGGCCCCAACTTCACTGTTCGATGACGTTCATAAATCCCTCAACAACACTCAATAAGACTAATGAATCTTTTCAATAGCTATGTCGAAAACACAACGAAATATTCCACTTTTATTTCAGCATGCAAACCTTTACTTGGCACCAACGAGTTTTTTGGCAATTGTGACTTTTATGGGGGAATCTCAAGAATATTTCAATGCATATTTTTTCTTGGGGGTTGATTATTTTTGGTAGACCCTTTAAACCCTATTTATACCCTAAAGGAGGTGTTTTTTTTCCCATAACTTGGGAAAATGAGATATTGTCAAAAATTTGGTTCTGTCAACTTTCCAATGGTGTGGGTCTCATCACCATTTTTATTGCTGGTGAATTCTACAATTTTTTTAAATCAGAGGTGTTGTTTTCACTCCCAAGCTCATAAATCTTGACCAGTTTCTATGTTTTTCATAATTCTAGTGACATTAGGACAACCTTTCAGAGCTCTTCATAGCCATTGATGCCATTTTTCTAGATTGCTTTACAGGTATATTTTATTCAATTTTTGGTGTTTTCACACTTTAGTGAATTACTTGATAGTCTTAGCTCATGGGAACTTTTCGTTTGCATGGGATGGTTGGTTTTTGGTTGTTCTACATAAATTTCAATTTTTGTCCTATTTGGGCATTGTAGACATCTTTTTCACACACATTCTCTTTTGTAGATACACTAAGATAAAGTGTCATTCCGATATATACTTTTTAGAGATTTTGTACATCTTGTTGTGCCTTTTGTACTTGCATTATGATATAAAGTGCCATGGGGGGGTTGATGTTTTCCTTTGGTTTACCATCACACCTTTTTCAAGTGAGTGTCCCTTCCATGACAACAGTGAATCCTAGTGATTCTTTCCTCATGTGTGTGTGCCTTAGTTTGCACACCCTTTATTTGTAGGTTGTTGAACTCCTACATGCACTTATTGGTTTCACATAGTTTCAGTGTACCCATCATGGCTTTCCCTTGTCAGCATTATGGGGAGTTTCTATTGTTGGTATTAATGCTTCTTTGGTTTTGTTTTGGGAGTGATCTATGTATCTAGTTCTTGTTCCTATGTACTAGTCGGATGCAACATACAGTAGTGGTTGGTTTCCCATGCATTTTGATGAGATGAATAATTTACCATATGGACACTCTTGCATTCCTATTTATGGAGGTTCTTCATTTCAACATTATATCAGTCATCATTCAACAACAGTCTACAAATTCTTTGTGCTTCAATGATGTTCTATATGTTCCTCTTTTTTGGGAGATTATTTTGGTTGGAGGCTTCTTAGTCCTTCACCTTTATTTGGAGGATTTTTTCAATCCTTCATTCATCTTTCTTTCTTTTGGAAAGTATTTTTTCCCATGAGGTTTTCTCCTTTTCTCTAGTTTTGAGAGATCTTTTGTTTGTATATGGGTACCTCATCGGGCCTTGTTTATCGAAACCCATCATATATTCTCTTTTTAGGGCTTTTTAGCTACTCACTATGTTCATCTTAAGGGGGTGTTAGAGTAATCATGCATTAGCTAATAATTAATTAATTATTAGTCTAATTTATTCTTATACAGTTAAGCTAAACTTAAGAGTGCTTTTATGTTTTTATTAGTTGAGCTATTATTAGGTCATTATGTCTCATTGCATGAGATGTTGACACTTATCATGATCTAATCCCTTTATCATTTATGGTTTTGATCTTATAAGAACTCAACCCTCATTGTATTATCTCTCTTCTTTCTTGGATTCTATATGATTTTTTGGATCTATAGTTCTTGACCTTCATAACTTTTCTATTCTCTCTTTTTGTGATAGGTGTTTGATTGTAGGTGATCCTTGGGAGTTGAGTTAATTTTCCCAAAATTAACAAACATCAATTTGAAAATCCTCAGTGTAGTGTCATGGCATAAATTTTGACCAAGGAACATGGTTAGGAAGAAAAAATTATTTATCCTGCTACTTTTTTTTTTGTTTAAAGGACAACACTTGGGCCATTTAGAAATATGAAATTAGGTGTAGCAACACATTTCAAATGAAAAATTGGAAGATTAAAGTTGTTTGGAATGGTTCCAAGCCAACAACACTTGAATATTGGCTTCTCATAAGGTGACAATTATTGACAAAGAAAACCCTTATTAATTATTTAGAGTGTAATATCATATCATCAAGTTTAAGTTTAGGGAAAATATCACTAATTAAATACCCTATAATGATTGATGTCAGTGTTATCATAAACTATGGTTGATTTATATCAAGTCATGCCATTTTATTTACTTAAAACTAAGTTGAATTCAATATCTTGAAAAATCAAAGACTAATGAAGGATAATTGAAAAATGAAGAAAAATGAAATGAATAAAATGTGTTAACTAAAATTATGGATTAGTATATGAAAGAATGCAACACATATATATGTGGCTCCTTCCCAACAACTCCAATTCACCACAAGTAATTATAATAATTTTGAAAACCATTATAATAAATGAGTAAACTGTTTAACTAATGAAAAGAGAAAACATCAAATCTTGTTAAAACACGATTTCTCACCATCCAATCTTGATGGAAATACTCTATATCAAGCATTTGATGTTGGAATTAATCTATAAAATTTTGAGGAAATAAATCTCTCACCATCCAATCTAGATGGCAGTGAATCTTTTGCCTAAGAGGAGCTCGTATCTTCAATTGATACTAACCATTATTTTACTTATTGTATCACAGATACCAACATCTCAAACTTTCATGGTTGGAAGGCTACTGTTCAAGTCTTTGAAGCATAGGAATAGGGAGAATATTTAGTGAAATGGAATTTTGAGATCAATCTTATTGTTGGCCATTCTAAAGAATTTGAAATTGATGGTTTTAATTTACATACTTCTATATTTTAATTTTTTTTTTAGAAGCATTTACATTATTCTTTAAAAATATCTAAATTTATAATCATAACCCTAGAATAAAAATAATTGTATTGGTCTTTCTCCTACTCCTATCAATCCCTCTTAAAACTACAAAACTACAACAATTTAGGTCACATGCCACAAGTAAACAAGTTTACTCTTAGTCTTCTAAATAAATTGTCAATTTGATTTATAATATATTTTTTAATTTATGTCTCGTACGAATATCATTTGATATTTATTTTTAAAAGAATTTTGAAATTATATCTCCATCTGTAAAATATTCTTATGTCTATAATATCACCATCCCTCAAAATAAAACTACAAATATAATATTTGATACATAAAATAAAATAAAATATATAATTTTATTTTAAATATTATTCATTTTCTAAACACTCTAACTTGTTAATTTACCTATATTTTTATACACTAAAATTTCAAAACCTTAATATTTAGAGACGAAAGTCCTACATAATTCCATTGACTTTTAGAAATTAGTCTTAACAACTTGATTAGTCACATTAGTGATGTGTGGAGCATAGAGAGACATGTCTTAGACTAGACATGGATGATGCATATAGATTTGGGTGATGATACAAGCATTCACAAATACACATGGCGTCATCATTGCACAAATATGTATGTTGAGATCTTAATGATGATAGGAATTAAGTAGGTGGGAAGTGTGCATTGGCACAGAGGGATAATGGCGTATGGTTGAGGCTCACAGGCTACATCCTACACCATCTCTATTATTGAATTTAGTGGGTTGTCTCTCATGAATTAACCAAGTTCAAATCCATTTCGATAGCGACCTTCAGTGATGGTTTGAAATGCAGTCAAGCCTTGTTCGGCCAAAAGAAAGGTCCAAATGGAGGATGAGGAGGATGACTTGTCTTCACAAGGGAATTCCTCCAAATCCAAGAGATACAGGGCAAATGGGAATGAGCTGAGAAGAAAGAAAAGGAGTTCAATACATAATTTTTTTGTCGTCAATTTAAAAGGGGTTTCGCAGCCGGGAATTGATGATTTGAAGTGATTTGAGAGCAAGCTGCCAAGAAAAGTACCTATTTTATGATAAAATGGTCTGAGGACTAGGAGATGTGCTTGATGAATGCCATTTTGGACATGCGCACGCTAGATGGGGAGGTTAACATGGTGGAATTTTACCAATGGGTGAGGGAGTAGCTCCGGCTTGAGGTGAGTGCATCTCAACTATATGAGAAATTGAGGAGGAATAAGAAAAGATTCTGGTCTATGGTTAAGAAAAGGAAAGAGGGAAAGTTAGCTATAAAATGTGCTCATGAAGAGACCATGTTTTTGTTGTGGGAGAAACTTTGGGGCACCATCGAAGCTGAAAAGCCTAATCCTGAAGAAAAGGAGGCTAAGAGGTCTAGCCCTAATGAGATTCAGGCCAAAAATTCCAACCCTCTAGGAGTTGAGATATCAAACCCTAACTCTACCTCCCCAAGAGAAGATACTCTAAATCCTAATTCTGCTGAAAACTCTAGGTCCCCAAGCAAAGACACTCTAAACTCTAATTCTACCAAAAACCTCAAAAATAGAGAAAATAGGGCTATAAACACTAGTTTTGTTGAAGACCCTGCTATAAACCTTGATTCTACTGTAAATCCTAACTTTGCTGCAAACCTTAAGCATATGGAAAACAAGGCTAAACAGTCCCCACGGGAAGAAATTCATGAGGAGAATGCAAACCCTAATTTTACTGCAAGCCCTAAGCATATGGAAAATAAGGCTAAAGGATCTCTGTGAGAAGAAAGCCATGGGGAGAATACCCATTTACATGAGGAGAGTATACACCAAGAAATACACATGGAAAACACAAGAGTAAATGGTCTTTTTGTTGAGAAGTCGCCATATCAAGAAATCCATGTGGGAAATGGAAGAGAAACTGGACTTCCTCAGACTAAGTTCAGGGGTTTGGAGTCGAGAATCAAAACATTTATTGAGAGCTCGATCAAGGGGATTGAGACAAGACTTGAAGCAACTATTCAGAACTTGGTTGGTTGTGTTGTTACTGCTGTTGGTACATCAAACTTTAAATCCTTGGAAGAGTTTTGTAGGGAATTGAGGAAGGGAAATGATGCGTTGTTGAATGTATCAAGAACATTGAAAGACTTGATGCATGGTGTGGATTCTATTGAGGAGTTTCCTAGTTTGGATGTTGCGGAAGCCTGCCAATTGCAGCAACAATGGCACAAGATTAAGCTTCAGCAACTCAAGACATTTTCGGAAGGCTTGGAATTGTTGAATAATCAATATAAGTTCATGAAAAGTGTTCGAAATTGAAAATGAGAGCAATGAGTCTTAGAATATCATGGCCAGCTGGGTCATAGAATATCATTGCCAAATTTTTGAGTAGATGCTTTTATAAAATTTGTTTGATATCCAGATATATTTGATGAGGGTGGGAAAAAGTTAGTATAGTTCTTGTCTTTTTCAGTGGTGTTTAATCCAATTTTTCTAGGTGTGCTAGAAGGTTGTAATGGTTTATCTCTCTTAACGTATTGTAATGTTAGCTTGGGATTTGAACTCAACACCTTATAGGTGCTTACTATATAAAAAAGGTAGTATAGTTACGTAAATAATTGTGCATGTTTTTTTTTAATTGACAGTGGACGTGATGTTTCCACAGACCACAGATCATGTGAATACATAAGTATACTTCTAGAAATAACTGTGTAAGTATTTTTTCATTACAACTAACCTATTATTAATAATTTTACTTCAAGCCATGGCATACTGAGCGTGGCAGATTCAATCCCCTTGGTTTAGTATGTATTTTATATAAGGACTCACAACACATGGCTTTTGATGAAATGTGTACACCTTTCTATTTATGTGTAGGCTGATGGGATTTTGGATCTAAATGTTGGCTTGAGAATGAAGTGAGTTTGATTTATTTTGATAATGGCAATCACCTAGCTAACGCACACAATTGATGAACTTTCAATTTGAATGTGCTATGCCTTACATACATCTCCACATGTTGTTATGCATTATATTCATCTACACAATAGGATTTTTTGATCACGATCTTTGTTAAATGATCATAAAATATATATCATCATTGATGTTAAATGATGTAGGAATGTTAGATGGCCACAAGTAGTCATAGTGATATTGCCATTCACATTAAAAATGTGAAGGTTTTTAAATTCCTAAAGTGCAAAATGTTGGGTAGTGGAAGCATCTAGGTCGATATGTTTTTGTTTTATATACCACGATTATGTGTACCCTTTCTTGTAGACACATTTGTGTGAAAAGGATGTGGAATGTTACACCATTTTTTTCACTCCTTTTTATTGCAATGTATAGTGTTTTACCAAGTGGATGAAAGAGTATGTGCTCCAATTTCGTTGAAATGCAAAAGAACTATCAACCTATGAAGACAAATGAGCTATCAATCTATGAAGACAAAGTCGAAATGTAGTTTTTGATTATGGAAAAAGAAAAAGTAGAAATATAGTTATATATTATAAAAATTAAAGAATTATAAATGAAAGTTGAGATTTTAAAGATTATACAATAAAATTTATTAAATTTATTTTTGATAAAATTTTGATTGGAGGGGTTATAGCTGTTGGAATAGTCGGATATGAAAGTACCACCAATTATGAGCATTCTTCTTAGGCTTATCATGAAGAGTCTCAATACTTCACTATTTGACTGTACAAAATCAATGAACTTATACATGATTGAATCTTGTAAATCAAGATAGGTGAAGATTTTATGAAATGTTGTTTTTGTACCCTTTATCAACTTCAACATCTCTATATGGTACAATCTTTGTTGGCATAAAAAGAATATTAACACTAGTATTTTGGATTCAATGCAAATACAAGAATATGTAGTAGGGCGGTCATTGTGTTCAATTTTTTTCAATAATTGTATGTATTTATTTGATGCAATCAGACTTCCATTTCAAGCAAAGTTTGTCCATGTAAGCATAACAAATCATGTTTAAATTGGGCTCAATGAACCTAAGGAGATGCTCCACATGATTCTATCAAGATTAATCTAAGATCATCCACTTAATATGTGTTTCCCTCTTAGTGTTGTTTTTCCTTCACATGGGCCAAGTTTGGCTTATCACCATACTAGAAAGTGTCTCTCAAACTTTCACAAGTCATCTCAAAATGATTGTGTTAGAAAAAAAATGGGTCTTAACAATCTTTTAAAAAATAAAAGATAAAATAATTAAAAATAAACTTTACAAAAGAATTAGAATAAAAAATAAAATTATGGTTTAAGTAATTAATTTTAAAAATACAAAACCAAGTAACTAGAGTGAAACTAAAATATAAAATTTTATATTATTTCACTTACCCTCAATAGCTTCACTTTTGAAAAATAATGTAAAAATGTCTTGTGATGAGGTGGTTAGTGATAAATAATTGTATGTCCTTAACCTCTGCATAACTCTTTGAGCCAATCAATTTTATTTTCAATATTTTGTAGCATAAGATTAAGAAAATGGACCAAAGAAGGTGCTAAAAAATGTGACTATTATTCCTCAACCAATAACTTGCATGTCATGTCAAATCTATGTAAATTTAATTTAAGTTACAAACACATGTTTAATAATGGTTAATGGAAATTTTCATTGCATAGAGTTTTCTTTTTATCGGTAATAATATATTGCTTTATTGATATAAAAATATATGTCAAATTACATCAGCTTCTTTCCTTCTTGTCAGACCTTCTACCATCTAAAAATTCATCTATTGTAAACCCAGTTTCGCAAAAAATTACAGAAAACCGACATTAACGTTCACTGTCAAACCCATACATCAGTTTCAAACTCAAAAATTATGCTTAAAATTTATACATAGTTTTTCAAAGAAATACTAACTACCCTGGGTGATCCCACAAAGCTAGTTTACAATTTCTGGGAGATTCTGTTTTTTGTTGAAATCGCATATTTTTAGAAAATATAATGATTTAAGTCTTAAAAATTTCCATTTAGAGCATTCCAATTGAATATGGTTTGATCGAACTACCTTAGATCAAACCCCCTTGGATAGAACCCTGCTAGTTTTAAACCATACCTGTAACAGAGTCTCCTTTACACTTATCAAAATGTTGATAAAAAACCAGTTTTGATTTACCTTTTGGGGATCAAATGAATTCATTTAATTTTTTTTTTGTAATTATGTAGTCCTTATTATAAGCTTCCCAAAAGTATAATTTTAAATAAATTTAATTTTATTATTATATTTATTTTTTATTTCTTGTGAATGTAGGTTTTTCACCGAAAATCCAGCTCTTTGTTCTGCACATGTGGAAAAATAGAAGATTATCAAAAAAAAAATTGAAAAATGAGTGCACCAGATATTAAAGTCTTTGATCCAACAAAAAAAATAAAATTGAATTTCGATACATACAAAAAAAGTTGTGTTATACAATCCGCCTATGTCTGAATTGTAATTGGTTTGTCTTCAAAACTTGATTAAAGATTTTTTTTTCAATAAAACACTATAAAACCAATTGGAAGCACTAGATATTTTAGTTACAAATCTAAATTAAAAAAAAAAAAGAATTTTATCCTTCATGGAAAAAAAATTATGTGTTATACGGTGAGCATCACTCCTTAAAAATGGTGTTTACTAAAAAAAAATAGTTTTTGAAGGAGATGGAAAATGAAGTGCAATCTGATTCCAATTTTTTTTTTTAAATTTTTTTAGATTCTACAGACAAAATGTCACAAATCACTAGTTTGCATCATCTTCAAATTCCTCATGGTTTAGCTACTATAGGTGCCTGAAAGTGAAGATTTAGTTAGAAAAAATCAGTTCAATGTCCAATTTGGCCAAAAATTGTAAACTAGCATTGTGGGATCACCTCCTGTCAATCGACACCACCTTCCCTGTATTTCCCATAATTTGAGACCCAAAATTTTTGCAACAGGAAAACAAAAAGTTCAAAATTCATATTAGAGATTCTTTTACTGGTATGCCCTAGACGAGCTACCCGCCATTGCTTCTTCTTTGACCTCAATAAGCTTTTTCTTCTTTCTAAGTCACAGCTCCTTCCACTCCAGCCGCTCTGCTTCAACTTTTTCTTGCTCTATTATTGCCTCTACCTCCATTAATTCCACAAATAGTTTTAGCGCTTTCCACCCACGTGTTGCATCCTCTCTCCAATTGGCTTTACACCTTCCTTCCAGCCATCTCACAAAGGGAGCACATTGTTCGGCTTCTTCATCCTCCTCATTCTCAAATCCCTCACTAATGTCTATACCTACTCCTGGAATGGCCCATTCCAAGATTGTGTCCATACCGTCCAGGTAGTCTTCATGCACCAGAGCCTTCATCACCCCTTTCACAATTTGTCAGATCTCCTAAATATAAGCCCCAAGCCATTATTAATGAATAAATATCCATATTCCTCCTGTACCTATGCTTGAGTTCACCAAACCCTTTCCCCAGTATTAATTGAACTGCTTGCACTAATCTTTCATTGTTGTACATGAATATTCCTTTCAGTCGCTTTGTCGATGCTTCACCATAGAAAGGGAGAGCTATTTCCTCGTTGTGAGCAAAAAAATAGCCTCCATCTTCTCTGTAACTCCAGACCCACCACCTCCTTTCCACCATTTCTGCATGTATTTTTCACCACAATGGAAGAAGCCTCGAGAAGGAAATACCTCAAACGCTTAATAAAATTTAATTCACATCCTTCACCATAAATGATAGGCATACAACCAATGCCACCACCTGACTCCTCACACATTCTCTCAATCACTTCATGATTTGGAGAGCATTCAATTACACCTTGCATTGATTTCTACAAGTGTACCATCGTTCTTGATGCTATCTCTTTTAAGTTTAAATGCCTAAAGTTTTCAATTCTTGTTTCACCAACATCTTTAAATGATAAAGCCCATTTTGATAATGTATTTTCCCCTGTATTTCCCATTCGCCTAATATGACTTACATAAAAGTCATCAAAGGCTGCTAACTCCTCTCTAATTTTTCCAATTATGTTCTATAAATGCCAGGCTCCCGTGCTCCCTTTCATCACTACTTGGATAATTACTAGGGAATCACCCTCCAAGTGAACTTTCATAGCCCCTAGTGTTTTGCCAAGCCTGAAAATTGTTAGTGTTGCCAAGGCTTCAGCTGTGTTATTGGTTGCTTCCTCTAGCTTCCTAGCTCCTAGAGCTAATACATTACCACTCCAATCTCTAACAATAAATCTTGCTCCTGATGGTCCAGGGTTTCCTTTAAAATCCCCATAAAAATTCAATTTCCACCATCCCTCCTTCAGCCTTTCCCAACTAACCTCCACTAGACCTTTGGACATTGGATTTACCCAACTAGGCCCCTTAATGGGCCTGAGGCGAATTCCCAGCCATTGGGCCTGAATTCGCTTATCCTCCAAAGAAAAGGGGACCATTAGATTAAAGAACTATGATGTAGCTGCCCCAACTACTTCCTCAATGACATGATTTATTCTAAATTTTAATCTTTCTAATGACTTCCTTTTCTAAGAATATTTGTCTATTTCTTTCCTTCCAAATCTCCCAAACTACAATAGATGGGCTTACCTTCCATATACAAGAAAGAGTTGATTTTTTCTGCTGCAAATGCCACCCCTCAAAAACTTTTTTCAAAGTATCCGATAAAGGGGCCAACCACCCCAGCGAGCTCAACACCATTACCCAACACGACTAGGCCAACTTGCAATGTAACACTAATGATCCATCGATTCCTCTACTTCTACACACAAAACACACCTAGAAGGTCCACAAAATCCCAATCATTTTCTTCTTTCCCCTATTAGGATATGACCTCGAATGACTAGCCATGCAAATGTTCTTGTTTTAGGTAGGAATTCCTTCCCCCAACATAATTCAGCTGGCCATTCCTCACATCTTGCTCCTGTGTCCAGGAAATGGTATCCTAATTTAATCGAGTACCTTCCATCAGTAGCACCACACCAGATGACACTGTCCTCTTTATTGGATCTTAATATCTTTCGGGAGTAAAAAATTCCCTGCATGAGAGCTCGTTGCCTGTCTGAAATCTCTACATTTTGAAGGGACTTCCACCCCCAATCACCACCCAGCGCATCCTCTTTATATTCCAAATAGTCACTAACCTTTTCACCCCAATGTTGGGTGAACCATTGCCTTAAATCCTGCAACTCTCCATTTTCTTTCAAAGTTGGAAACCTTGCCTAAGAATCATACCAAAACTTGGCCTTTGAACCATTTCCAATTTGCCATGTTATATGATCTACTGTCACTTGTCGACAACAGATAAAGAAATTACAAATTACTGATCCAGAAGGGGGATTACACATTGTAAGAATCCTATTTTCTTCCATGGAGTCTAAATACTTAGCTTTCAAAATTCTAACCCACAGTTGAGAGTTGGATATAAATGTTCCACACCAAAATTTCCCCCAAAGTTTCATTCAACAAATTCCAATCCCGCAGCCTGCACCTCCTTTACCTTTCGCCATACAAATCTTCTCCCATGAGAGAAGGGGAATCTTGTCCTGGTTGTCTGCCCCATTCCAGAAAAAATTTCTCATTCTTTTCCCAAAGACCCAAAGAATTTTAAAATTTTCTTTGGTATTCTAAGGCACATCATTGAGAAGACTGGAATTGTAGATATGATAGATTTTAACATCAAGATTCTAGCCGAAGTTAGCCATCTTCTCTTCCACCCATCCATCCATTTTAAACAACAATCCACCAGCTCCTTCCCTATTGTAGACTTGCTTGCCCCTCCAAATAGAGGAATACCCAGATATTTTCCTTGTAGAGAACCCATCTTCATGCCAAGGATTGAACAAATTTCCTTTTGTTTATGACCGTTAGTATAAGAAGAAGAAAATTTCAGATTATCTCCAATTTATGCATTATCTAGAGGCTGTGATATATTTAGCTAAAACTTCTTTCATTATCCTTGCTTCCCTAAAGGAAGCTTCCCCCATCAAAAGGGTGTCATCAACAAACTGTAAGTGTGAGAGAGGGTATACACCTTCCGCTACCTGAATACCTTTCCAAAGTCCAACTTGCCTCTCTTTTGCAATCAACCTTCCCAATACTACAACCATTATTATAAACAAGAAAGGCTAGATTGGGTCCCCTTTCCTTAATCCCTTCTCTAACTCAAAAAATCCTTGAGGTCTTCCATTCGCTAGAACTAAAAAGCGAGGGGTCTTAATACAACTTTCAACCCAATTTACCCAAGCCTCACAAAATCCAAACTTCTTGAGAACCAATAACAAGAAATCTCTGTTTACTTCATCATATTCCTTTCTGTCCAGGCTAACCGAATGGAATGAATCACTTCATGGGAAAAAATGACACCTTCATATATGGATCAATTCGGTGAAAAACCACTCTATTAAGGGAAAATCACTATATCAAGAACCCTTTTCAGCCTATTAGCCATAACCTTTGAAATAAAATTATACACTATATTACAAAGAGAAATGGGCCTCAAATTAGTGAAAGACACAATTTCATCTTTCTTGGGCACAAGGGAAATAAAGGTATTGTTAAAATCTTTTAATAAAAAACCACCAGATTTGGATTCCTTACTGACTTCCCAAAGATCATGGGCCACCACATCCCACCATTTCTGGAAAAAAGGCATTGGAAATCCATTAGGACCAAGTGATTTATCACCACCAAGACTAAAGAGGGCAGTTTTAACTTCTTCCAATGTCACAACCTTTGTTAGTTTTCAATTTTGGGCTTCTGAAACACACGAGGTGTTGACATCCAGATTTACATATGTTTGTGATGAATCATTCTGAGAGCATCTAAAGGCTTCTAAAAAAAATCATACTGCTTCATTGTAAATTTCATCCTATTCTATAAGGATATTTCGAAATTTGTCCTGAATTGAGAGAATTTTGTTACATGATCTCCTGACCTTGGCCGAATTATGATAAAAATTTGTATTACGATCACCCTCCTTAAGCCAAGTCTCTCCTAATTTCTGCCTCCAAAAGATTTCTTCTCTTGCTAAGATTTCTGCATATTGTTTGTTTAGATCCTTTTCTTTGAGAAAATCCTCCTCACTCATACCCCCTTCAATGGCATTGGAATGCAAATCCCCTAATTCCTACTCAAATCTGAGCTTTTTTGAGAAGATGTTTTTAAAAACCTCTTTATTCCATTTCTTCAACTGTTCCTTAATATATTGCAATTTTTTAAAGAAAACAAAGGATTTGTTCCCAACCCTTAGCTACACATTAGACCACCAAGCAACAACTAGCTCCAAGAACCCTTCCTCTCTTAATCACTTTTTCTCAAATTTAAAAGGGAAATGATCTGTACAACATCCTCTTGAATTATAATGCTAATTGGATAATGATCAAAGCTCGTAATAGGGAGTATATCTGCCTAAAAGGTCCATTGAAAATTTGTCTAATTTCTAGCTAAGAAGAATCTATCTAGTTTTTCAGCAATGTTTAGAAAATCTCTTCTCCTGTTTATCTAGGTATAATCGCCTTTCCTAAACTATATTTCAAAAAAGCCATTATTCGCCACAAAGTCACTAAAGTCCCTCTGCTTTTGATTTAGCCATCCAATACCACATTTTTTTTCACACAGTCATAGGATTGCATTAAAGTCACCCCCCAAAAGAAACAACTGTCCATCGTTCAAAGAAATCACCTCAAAAATAACATTCCACACATTTCTCATTTCAATAATATTATTTGGCCCATAGACATTTATAATGTAGAAACTTGACAATAGTTGCTTAGATAAAACATTAACCCATTGCCATGATTTCTCTAAATGGATTACCTGGATCTCTACAATCGCCTCTTTGTGTAAGATACCTATGCCTCTAGAAGCTCCTTCTTCTTCCACACCAACAATTTTCTAATTTCCAAACCTCTTCCTAAAAGAGCCTAAATCAACTCCATTGAGCTTTAATTCCTATAACAAAACAATATCTGGTCTCATTTGATCAAAAAAAATCTTGATCAAATGAATCTTGTCAGGGGCATTGTAGCCCTTGACATTAAATGATAGGACCTTCATAGCTCCTGAGAAAAGGTATAGCCTTTTCCCGATCTTAATTTTTTTTTACCTGTTGCACTGCCAACAATTTCCAATTTCACTCGCATTGGTTTTGGCCCTCTTTTCTTCTTTTCACCCGCCTTCACCTTCACTTGCTTAGCGAAGGTTTGTTCAAGTGTTCTCCTCTCAAAATTCCCATTTCCACATTGATACCCAATTCATCCCTTCCTCTTGTTTAATCATCTGATGACAAATCTGAATCTAAGTCTTCAAAAAGGCCCCCCTCCTCTCTAGCCTCCTCAAAAGAGCTCTCCAAATTTTGAATTGGAGAAATTTGGATCTTTAAAAATGGGATCTTCGATTTTAAAGTTATCATCCACATTCATTTTTTTAACTGCAAGTGGATTTCTTAAGGAGTCCTGCCTACTCTCCATCTCCTCCCTTGGTTTCTCCCCCCTCAATTTTCTCTGACAATCATTACTTTCTCTTCTGGGGTTTGTAGGGAAAGTCAAATAAAACTCACCAGCTTCAACACTCTATCTCTTAGAAACCTCTTTGCTCAGGGTCATCTCTTTGTGACTATTCGCTTTCTTTGGACTACTAACCTACACATTATCCAACTTTCCCTTGCAACTATTTCCTAGAAGATCAACATTCTGTCATCCACTTTATCCATAAACAAAGATTCTTTCTCTTTCTTCTGGCTAACCAATCATCATTCTGAAGAGTCAAGACTCTTCTGGGAAAGTTTAGGTTTGGAGTTGAGAACGTCAACACTCCTACCAAAATCAATAGAAGTCCAACCCGGTGTCTTCAACACCTCCATTTCCTGGCTCCTTGACCATAAATCCACATTTAAGTTTGGGTTTCTCAAATTCCAATCCTCCTAGATAGGTTGGTCTCATGCTTTCGACATAGCCTTTAAAAAATCACTGTCCTCTGCTTGAAAGGTCCTTTGTTTTACTAACAGTAGATTAGTTAGGGCATTTTTCCCTAACCCCTTGCCTTTATCTAGATGTTTGCATTTCCCAAAAGGATGCCCTACTCCTTTATAAATAGAGCACATTTCAATCACTTCCTCAACCTCAATCCCTTGTTTCTAAATACCCTCTCCAGTTTTGAGTTCCACCATTTTGGGAAGAGGATGCTCTGCCTTCCAGGGAATACATATTTTCCCATACATACTATAATCTTTATTTTCTATAGCTTCATCCGCTTTAACAAATGTGCCAAGTTTATTACTAATTGACTTTAGGGTTTCCTCATCCCAATATTCATGAGGGAGATTATATAACTGAATCCAAATCGACACCTCTGTTATACTTTCAGTTTTAGGGTTAAAATTCAAAGTCCATTCTTTAAGAGAGAAACCCTTACCTCCCATCAGGAAAGGGCCACTATTGAAAATCTATTCTTTATCCTTTGCAGTCGGACATATAACCAGGTAAAAACCATTGGGTAGAGTTTTTAAAACGGTTGCCTCACCCCAATTTTATTACACTAGTATCTGACTTGACTAAAAGTTGGCCAAGGTTGACTCCATTTCATGACAAAATCCTTTTCCTTAAAGAGACTCACTAAATTGTTCCAGGATTTACCATCAACCATAAGAGAAACAACTATGGTATGCTCCAAGTTAGGGTTTACCTTTTTCATCTGTCGGGAAACTGTCTGTGACTTTGGTCTCCAAAACTTTCTTTCTACCTTTCAAAATTCCACTGGAGCCAGCAGTCACATTTTAGCGTAACCCAATCTATTCCTTGTGTCGAAAACCTACTGAGTTGCTTTATCATTCTCATGGTTGTGAGCATTTTTTCCATTGTTTGTTGGAGCCTTCCATGCTTACTGTGGTGCTCGCCTTGGCGAGTTTTGAGATTTACCACCATTCCTTTGGTTATAAGGCCACCTGCTTGGATCTCTTCTTGGCCTTCAACCACCCTGGGGCTTGCGAGAACCCTGATCCCTCCTTCGCTCTGCCATTCCAAACTCTTACTGTTCTATTCTAACTAACATTTATTGGTAAGCAGATTTAGGTTGAAATAAAAAGAAAATATTACATAGATTATTTTTTATATCACTTCCCATTTACAAAAATTTCTACCCATTCTCTCTTTTTATTTTTTTTGTAGATAGTTGAAGCAACTTATAGTTTATGCAAAAATATTAATTGAATCCCATTGTCTAAATATTTACTTTTCATCCTAGTTGAGAAAATCCATATACTCTGACATGCATACTCATGTTATATTTGCACACATCTCAAAGTGGAGGCAAAATTTTACATTGAAATTAGAGATTCATGCCACTTCCCATTTAGTATTAAGCCTGCCTTAATAGGGAGTCTTAATGCAATAAAATATCAACAATTGACACAATCTTGCATTGGGGTTGGTCCATGGCATGATTCCTATCTATACCCATTCCATCCTTATTTACAATCATTCTCGTACATTCACCATTATTGCACCCTCATTTGACCTTATTTCCACATAATCATTCCATGCCTTGAAATTATCATTTAACACTAAGGTTCATTTCTATGCTTCTTAGGAACATGAGATTGAACTTTAGATTTGAACTCACATTCAAATTCCAATTTTCTTTCCCTTTTCTAGAGTTGTTACAAACCAAATTGGTACACGGTACTTTTAGGTAGTTGAAACATTCCTTGCCTCACACTTGAAAATAAATTTGAACTTCCAACCGAAATTTCCATTTAAAAGGATGGAAAAATATTGCCTTGATTTCAAGAATCTAATAGCTCTAAAACCTTGATATCCTTAGATCCAATTTTTTATTGTTGTGAAAGATTGAAGCAAGAATTGTCAGGGGATTAGTTTTGGTTTGTCTCATTTAAAAAAAATCAATTTTGGTAGGGTTTCGTAATACTTTCTCTACAAAGTCTGCCCATTTTTCTCATTGGAATCTTTGATAGCATGACACAATTTGTGCAAAATCTTGAGGTAAGTCACTTTCCATGGTTTTATTGAGGTTTTTTTAGGGAATCTGTATGAATTTGGATAATTATTTGTTGTGTTTTATTTCATTCTAAAATAATTTTGTTACATGTTTAAATGAAGTCACTAGTTTTGTGGTTTCATTTATTGTTTCCATATAGATATTATCATAATACCTAGTGTTACATCCCTATTGTATTCTCATTTAAAGGTATTTTGAAGTGAAATGAAGAGTTTATTTGACAATTTTTTTTATTTTTGTTTTCCTTGTTAAGGTTATTTTATGATATTTTTACCAATATAATTATTAAGTTAGTACTGAATGGATGTTAGCTATTGCTAATGATGCAAAAAAAATAGTTTCCAAAGCTATTTTCACATAGATTGAATAGTTCACAAATCTTATACATCATATAGCATATTTCTTCATAGTTTTTTTTATTATATTGGCTCTTGGTACTTTAAATACCAAATAACGCAAGAGATTGGTGCCACACCAAAAAAATTTAAATTTTTTCTTGAATAAGTAACAAACAACTTGGTTTTCCAGATGGTTGGTTGCTTAGTCAGGATTTAGTGGTATGGTTATGTACCGATGTGCTTTCAATATTATTACACTTTTATGAAACTACACATATATGTTACATTAACAAAAGAAATGGTGCTACTTTTGAGAGATCATCTTTCCATAGAAAAATAGAACTTGCATCTTTGGTTTTGCATCAATTTGTAATGATTCAACATCCTTTTAGAAGAAATTCTATGCATGATTGTGTTTGGTAGGTATCTCCTTAAAATATTGGATTTTTGTAAATGCAAATAAGAATTCTCTCTCTAAAAATTTGATTCACGTCTTTAGTATGCAAACAAAAATTGTATAGTTTGAAATTTATCTTTTATTGTCTCCAATCTTCCAAATTTCTTATCCTAGTGTTATTTTCCTATAAGACACACAAAGGGTCTCCTATAATCTACTTTTTATGCACCCCTAAAAGGTTTTAATTGGCTTTCACTATAGAAAGGTGAACAACAATGCCTCTTATTAAATGCCATTTAACACATCTATTATCTATGAGCATTAACTTCTTAAGTCTTGTCTTGGTTTAGTTTGTTTTCCCAATTGTCAATATAATACCTCAACATGCACAAAAGTGTTTTTTTGAATGGTTTCAAAATATCATTGGTATCTACATAGATTAACCATAGGGTCTTGATGGTGGTAAATAAGTTTGTCTCTTGGTCTATCTTTGGTAATGATCAGAAAGTGTAAGCTAGAGGTGGTTGCAATATGACTCCTATATTTTCATTTTACAATTTATGATAAACCACAATACAATGATCAAGTAGGTGGTGTTTTTACAATAGAACAAGTTTACCAATTTTCTTGTATATATAACAAAATACCATAATCCCCCAATTGAAAGTATGCAAACCATTACGGATTTGTGAAGTTGTCCTTGTGGAAAATGGTTGTTTCTATTCTTGGGAATGGCTATGTGACCCTTAGAACTCGGGGGTGGATTGAATCTCAATCCTATGGTTGGGAGGAGAGTCATTGGCACATGTTTTTTTTTTTGGTTGTATTTATCTTATAGGTTTGCAAATTGAAGATGGAAACCAAATGAGAGTTATTCACATTCAAGTTGGAAGAAAAAGAGTTGTGGAATAGGGGAACTTCCAAGTTTTCAAGAATGTAGTGATGTTATGATTAGAACACATCATATTTACTAGCAAGTAGAATTCAAATAATGTGAAGTGTGATTGTTCTCTAATAGTCTCTATTATGCATAGGAAGTGATTTATTGGCACTTGCCTCTAATGCACAAGGTTCTATTTGCTTAAGTTCTAAACTTGTTAGAAATGGAATTTTGGAAAATGGAATTCATATGTTGTAATGGAACTACAAGAATCTAAATGAGGCTTATAGATAGGTATTTCTTATAAATTTAAGAAGTTGAAGTAAACAAATTTTACTACTTAATCCAAATTTTGAAGCCGTACTTAGTTTGCAATTGAATACAAAATTTAATTTTATAATTTGTTAGATAGGCTAGAGAGAAGATAGTATGTTTTCTCTTATTGTTCAAATATATGTATAGGCCCACATTAAAGACTAATATGTGCAAAAAGTTAGCGTTGGAAGAATTTCATGAAATTATAAACGCAAGAAATTTTGAACTAGTTAATTAATGAGTAGACTCATTTAATCATTAAATCAATAAATAGAGCATAACTATAATATCAATCTTTGAAGGGCTACAACGAGAACCTAATGACAAAGTTCACCAATTCCTGGAGGAAGGGAAGTGTTACCATTGGAGCAGTGAAGTTTGAGGTCATGACAAGATTCATAGTTGAAGCAACTGGTCTACAAAATCAAGGGATTAAAGTTGCAAAGAAAAGTGGGGCGGACTATTAGAAGTTCGTCGACAAATTCCTGCATGAAGGGGAGAACCTCAAAAGATTCCAAAACGACTATGCTAGGTTGGAACTCCCTCCTCCCTTTGCTTTAGTTAGCTTGTTTGTTATGCGGTATTTTACTTTAGAGGGAAGGTATATGTTGGTACATGCATACCATTTTCCCTTGCTAAATCACATTCGACATGGTGAGCTCGAGTAAATTTACCCTTTTACTTGTTGGCTTCCCTGCAACTCAATATTGAGAAGGGTGCTCGTCCTCCCCTTCACCAAGGTCTAATGTTAACCCTATATAAGTATGCTTTGGCACTGAATCCTCACGACAGCCCTTTGGCAGGTAGAAATGATAATCCCAACTGCATTGAAGAGGATAATGAGGAACAACCTGTAGATGAAAATCCTATTTTTGTAGAAATCCCTGCTGAGGAACCTAACCCGCGCTTGCCTCTTGTTGTTGTCACTAGGAGGGTGATAATTCCTGCAAAGAGCCAGTCCCTTGTGGCCAATGTTTCCAACCCCTCAACTCCTGTGTCATAGAAGAGTGAGGAAAAAAGAGTTTATGAAATTGAGCTTATCATAGCTACACCGAAGAAAAGAAAACACTTGCCTTTATTGTTGGAACTTCCCAAGGCAAAGAAACCCAAAAGAGATATAAACCCTAGGGATGTCATTAATATTTCTAAGTAAGGAAAACATAATGAGGAGGCGAAGGAGACTTTGCAGGGGCAAGGGAGTGGAGGTAGAAGGTCTACCCGCCTAGTAAAAGCAACCTCGAAGGACAAAAAAGGCAAACAAAAAATGACTATGTGATGAGGAAGACCTGGATTATGAAGAGTTTGAAGCCTAGGAGGAAGAAGATTTTGAGGATATGGATTTTGAGGACTTAGCTTATGAAATGGGGAAGAAGGATCAGAGGAGAAAAAGGAAGTGGAAGAGGAGGAACAAATTGAGCAATTTGAGGAACAAAAGAATGATGTTGAAAATGTGCAAGATGCAGGGGATATGGGTATGGAGATTAAAACAAAGAACTCAAGCAATGAATTCTTAAAGAGTAGAATAACTTTTCTGTAGGTTCAGTTTGAAGAAATGGAAAAGGCATTAGTTACGGGTAAAAGCACAAAGTTGTGTCACACTTTCAACCAACTTATCGACACAACTAAATTTTAGTATTTCTAACCAAAAATTAATTTTGGTCAAACATATGATCTAGTAAGATTCATTCTAGCTAAGTTAGGTACTTCCACAACTTTTTCAACTAAAATTGTTGGCTAAAAATATATGGAGCATCACTTTGAGTCCTATTTACCAAAAAAATAAAATTATTTGAAAAACTTGAAGTTTCAATAACTCCTACTAATATAAATAACATTTTTTTAAAAATATAAAAAATACCCTTTTGTAGATCCATAAGTATAGTTTTCAAAAATATATTTATTTTAATAGTTTAATTATTATTTATATTTTATTTTTTATTTTTACTAAAATTAGGTTATCAACACAAAATATTAGGTTCATTACCATGCCAAGGAAAAATACTAAATTTAACTTATTAAATTTTTTTGAAAAGAATATGATGCACTAGATAAAAGAATCTATTTCAAGATGGTATATTTTTTTTTCCATTTTAGATAAATATTTAATATGAAAGTTGATGTCCCATGGAAACAACTATTTTTTGATTCACACACGTTTTAATATTTATTTAAAAATATATATTTATCAAAAATTGGAATAAAATGTATACATAAACTAAAGTTTCAAGTTATAAACACACACAAAAAAATTGAAAGAAAAAAAAAATTACTATAAAAAGTTTGACGTCTCATGCAACTTCATTTTTCAACATTTTATCAGCAACTAAATTATAGTGTTAATTTATTAAAAACAACTTTAAAATAATTTTTTTTTTTTTTTTTTTAAATATAAACATTAAATATACTAAAAAACACATATTTTACTAGTTTACATCATTTCAAAATTCAAAACATATATGCCACTTTTTTGTGATTCAAGTTTAAAAGTTGGATTAGTGTTGGTTGTTTCCTTTATAAAGTGTGACACAACTTTGTGCTTTTACCCTATTTTAATGAAGGTAACTAACAAATTGATGAGGAGGGCGATGTTGGGAGTTGCTTCTGGAGAATCCAAAATTACCAAGAAGCTGAGGAAATAGGAGAAGCCTGGTATCTTGAAGATGTTGGATGAGTTTGAGGGACCTAACTGGAGAGAATACATCTCTCTCATGGGCGAATATGGGGACCTGCTGAAGAAAGCCAATTAATGGCTTTTAGTTGCTGCTTTGATGACTAAGAATTTTTTTTTGTCCTTTTGTTTCATAATCTCATACTGTTATTTTTTAATAGCTATGCTTTGGTGGAATACCACTTGGGGCATTGTTGACTTAATTAATGGTTTATGTAGTTTTAAGTTTGCTAGTAGAAACTTATTGATTTTTTATTATAACCGAATGGACCATGGTTACAATGTTAAATGATGGCTTGCATGCTAATCTGGTTGTTGTTTTTTGGTTCTTGCTGGTGGTGTTGTTTCCCACCTTTTTTCAGTTCCTTTTTGTCTGCTTGTTGTAACCATGGGATCAAGGCCCTTCCCTGCTTATCTAATCAAAAACTATAATCTCAATGAACTATTAATTACTTATATATATATATTCTTAAAATAAAAAAATAAAAAAATTTAAGATTGTATCTATGCTTAAACATAAAAGAAAAATATGAAAAAGGAGGATATCTGGTTTTTTGTCGTCCAAGCCTTAGATTGTCAGTGGTGGTAGAGGGGCTCCCCATGGGGGGGCCTTAGCCAACTTGGACTACAACCCCATGATGGTCCTTTGGACCCATGGGGGGCCTCAACCAACTTGGACTATGACCCCATGGTGGTCCTTTGGACCCATTGGGGGCCTCAACCAACCTAGACCACGACCCCATGATGGTCCTTTGAACCCATGGGGATCACCCTATCAACCCGTCTTTGAATAATGCACAGAAAAATTTAAAAAAACTAGTAAACATTATATTCAAAATGTTAAATAATATAAAAAGATATGTATGTATGTTAGAAGAACTATAATAGTTGGTTATTTCAATCTACTGAGGGATGCATAGAGTAACCGTTGAACCAGGAAGTTGGGTCAACAATCAAAATAATTTTGAGATTCTTATATCATGTCAAATATGAATTATGAATAGAGAGATGCTCATCTTTCTGCTAGGTTTGCAAATTCACTCAACCAGTTTTTATCATACGTGGGTTTAATTCTAGAATAGTAGGAAAAATAGAATTACATTTCAATCCTGTGCATCTCGGTGAGAAAGAGAAAATGTGAATTTGTCGAAATTAATGGAGGAAGAGCAATAGTTAGTAATAGGGTTGGTTTGTAGGAATTAGTTTTTTTTTTTAAAAAAAATTAAAGAGTTTAGTATCTACTTTGAAGTAGATCTCATTAATCTTCGAAGGAATTTTATCTATTTAATTTTAGAATAGTAAAGATAAGTGTTTTTTTTTCATAAAAGATGTATTCACAAATGAAAATTATCTCATGACGATACATATTTTAAATATGGAGTGTAAAATTATTTTCTTTATAGTTGGATATTTTGATAATTATTATCTGTATTTTCTCTAGACTATGAGTTTCATATGAGTACATATGTTTGTTAATCTATTCATAGCAATATTCATATTATATTTAACTTATTATAAAGGTATGAATTATCATCATCATTATTGTTATTATTACCTTGCTAAGTTGATTTAGGATAATATAAGAAGTAATCCAGGGTAAAATCTTAACCGACGTTAGAATTATTAATACCTTTTAATTCTCTTTAATAACCTTTAGAGTTATCACTTGACAACTTAATTCTAAGAACTATCCAAATTTAAATTGTTGATCATCTTTTTCCTTCATCATCAGTTTTGGGTCTTTTACCAATCATAAATCAATGGATAGGTATCGTGCTCTCACTCTTCATGTAATTTAAATTCATTTCGACATATTGATAAGTTGATAATGATTCCAAAACTAATATAAGTTCAATTCAGCAATAAAAGGTGAATACCTTGTAGATACTTAATTCTTTGTCTAAATTCATTAATGGATAGTTATCTTGTTTATTGTATGTTGTACCCAAACCAAATTTTTTGCTTCATTAAGGCATTTTGCTTAAAAGAGTCTAAACCTTCTTAAAATGATGTCAAAACACTGTTTTGGGCAAATCAAGTATGGACTTTGTGTCAGTTTGATGTTAGAAGGATATTGGTGAAAATTGTAAAAATTGAAAATTAGGGTTTTCAAGCACCCCTATTTCAGGCCATGAAACCCTAAAAATTGGAACTTGTCAGAATGGACTGAAAATTGTTTTGATTGGCTTATTTTGCTTCACGATCAGAATGGTAAAGTTAGTTTCAGTTAAAAATTAGTTTAAGTCTAGTGGGTAGTTTTCGCTTTTTCAGATGGAGAATTAGGATTTTTGAGATTGTCAATGGCATATGGATGGAGACCAAATGTTTAAATCTAAGCTTAAAACACTCAAATGAAGAATCTGTGGTGATATAAGTGCAAAATAGAGCTTTTTCTCAGAGGTGATTTTTCGCTAGGATGAAAATCATCAAAAAATTTCTAACTTTGGAGCACCAGAGCCGCTGGAGGCCAGGGGCGCCCTATTTTTTGAAGGCCTAGATTTTAGTTTTGAGGTTTGTTACTTCCAAGAAGACTTGTTAGGAATACTTCCAGCTTCACGATGAGCTATCTAGCCAGCCTAAAAGATATGTCTAGCACCTGATACGGGAGATTCAACAAGGAATGAGGGGAATGTAAAACATTGGAAGGAAAAGCACAACTTTTGCAAAAGGTGCCCATCTTTTTGAGGGATCATATGAAGGTTTTTGAACAAATGCCACCTAGGATGTTTGTCTCACATTTGATCAAGCTTCAAAATGCATCTATCAGCAGGTGAATCTGAGTTGTTGAACTATCAGGGCTAGAGGTCAAACACGAGGTTAAATCTTGGTCAGAATGACAAGGAAAAAGCAAAAGCGCCCATGTTGGCCAGGGGTGCCCAAGGTTTTGGAGCCTTGAATGTTTTCTTTCTGGTGATCTCAGGTGTTCATCCTATCCGTGTTACATCTAGCTTTCCATTGCATATCTCTGTCAAGTCAGAAGGCGAGTTGCCAACCTGCAGCTGGAGTTTAAGTAGATTTTTAGCTAGTTTTGAAAATGGCTCTCTAGAGCAAAAAGTGCCCCTGGAGGCCAGGGGTGCCCTTGATTTTGAGCTAACAAATGTTGAAATTTGATGAAGTGTTCCCTTGAAGCTGTTATGCAGAATGGAGCTAGCTCCGTAGTGAGGCAGTTACCCAGTCCTAAAGTTTTGCCAAACATGAAATGTGAGGAGGTCAATTTTACCTTCATAAGTGTTGAAAATGATGAGAATTTGACTAAGTCTAGGGAAAAGCACAATTTTTGCTAAGGGCGCTTGGATTTTTGAAGACTCGGATCTTAGTTTTATGAATTGCAGTCTCAAGGAGTGACTTTGTTAATTTTGATCCTACTCTTCAACGCAACTGTCAGCCAATTGATTGGTGATGGTAGGCAAACAGAATCAGTGATTGAACAAAGGCTCTGGAGAGGGTTGAAAATCAAAATTTTCATTAAAATGACTGTCTAGAAAAACACCTAAAGTCAAAGGTTGAATTTTTGAACTCAAGACGACTAGGTGCCCATGAAAGGTGGGATTTAAATTTTATTTAAGTATTTAAATAATTTGAATTTGAATACATTATAAAAAGGGACAATTTTTAATTTGCATGTTGAGTTAACTAATTTGCATGTTGAGTTAA
Organism: Sequoia sempervirens; assembly: GCA_007258455.2. NCBI lineage: Eukaryota > Viridiplantae > Streptophyta > Pinopsida > Cupressales > Cupressaceae > Sequoia > Sequoia sempervirens. Next base: position 105,056,072 of record VDFB02000017.1, on the reverse strand, counting down.
CTGGATTGCATGGAAAATTTAATTGAATTAATTAAAGTTGTGCCCTATTTAGGGTGAATTTAACATTTAGTTACCTTTTTTTGAAGTCCCAGATAGAGTAAAGTCAAATATTTTGAAGTCCAATGATGAGGTGTGCTTATTGCATGAAGGATGGATGATTTTAGACTTAATTTTCTTTATTTAAGTCTTCATATGCACCATTATTCTCATACAAAGTTCAAAGAACAGGAAATTTTCTTGAGCAATTAAAGATTCAAAGGTGCTTTGAGTTCAATTTTTCAGTGCCGGGTCCAGATTGTTCAAAAGATCAATTTTCCAGAGTTAGAATTTTCAGTACATGTAGGTTTCAACGAATCTCAGTCAAGCATAGGTGATTTTCTATAGAAGCATAATGAACAAAAAAAAACTTTTATCTTTTGTATAATTTCTTCTATTCTCATCTTAGGTTTTCTTCACATGTTAAATAAAACAACAGAATATTCAGAAACTGATCATTTGGGTTCACATATTTCAGCATCAACAACAAAACCCATGTCTTAGATTTTCTTCGAGAAAATTTCCTCACAGCTTTATTCTAAAGCTCTGCGCTTTTTTCCAAGAATTCCTTTGCATGTGGGTCAAAAACACTTCTTTTTCAAAATCAAGTTATCTGGGTTTCCTTAGAATTTCATTTCCTACAAAACCCATGTTCCAAATTTTCTCGGGAAAAATTTCCCTGAGTGAGCTCTAGAACCCCTATTTTTCTCGATTGAAAAGATTTTGCATGGCTAGCTAAAACCTACTTTTTCAAATTTTTATTTATCTAGGTTTGCTTAGAATTCGATTATGCACAAAACCCACGTTTCAAAAAAATTCTATTTTTTTTTTCCCGCAACAAGCTATTTTTAGCCTTATCCAGAGCTTTTTTAGCCTTTTCGGAAAGTTGTCTAAACATACCCAACTTCACAGTCAAAAGTCCTTATTTTCAAAATGTAGTTCAATCTCATAGATTATAAGACCAAGTCGGTCCTGATGCATGACTTTGTGAAAAATTTAGACACAAACTTAGGTCGTTTCTATCTAGTAGTAAATTTGAACAGTTTGGAGGGCGTTAGCAACAGTACATTGAATAATCTTGAACGTTCTAAGTTGCTGGCAGCAGTTTCTATTCCCATCATAGCTTTCAATCTTGAGTTTGTTCTTGCTTGTATCAAGCATTATGACTCATCTACACAAAAAATCAGATCAGTTGATGGGAGAGTCATCTGCAGCCTTAAGCTAAGGGACGTGGAAAAGTGCTTTGCTATTCCTCCTCGTTTAGACAATTTAACTGTAGTCATTGAGGCTTGTGAGAAGATATGGTATGAAGATCAAGAGCGTTCATAGAGGAAATTTTCTCAGAGATGGTTGAAAATACAAAAGAGTAACATGCATAAAAAGGTTGGTCATGATGAATTCAAGGATGTTGTTGTTTTGATAACTCTACTCAATCAAGTTACAGGTCAGAAGGAGGCTAGTGTTTCTGACCATGGATGTTTTACATTATTTCTAGGATCCTAGATGGTTCAAAGCACTTTGACTAGGCCATGTTGATCAGTGAGTTCCTTCACCAACAAATTACTGGATTCCTCAAAATTCATGATTTTCACATGGTGTCTTACTTGGTCTACTTGGTTGCATCTCAAGGCAATTTGAGCACCTGAAGACTAACATGAATCTTAGTGTTCAGCATATTCATGAGTATTACTCTTAGTTGGATTTTTCTAAAGTTGAACAAGATTTTAGGGTGGTGAATAATCACTTTTTCATTAAGACAGTTAGGGATCTCGACAACGAAATGCACATCTGGATTTCACTAGAGGAAAAATCAATGATGGAGAGTTGGGCAGATTGGTTCATTCAATTCCACACTTCACATATATCTGAGTGTATGGTTACGTTAGAGAGCCTCTGATGTTACCTAGGTACCCATCAAACAAAGTTCTTTTCATGGATTTTCTCAGACAAGCTCAACATGTTCACTCTTTTCTTCATAGTCGCCATAAGTCAATAGTTTCCTTTCCTTTTAGATGGGGTTTTTTCACATGTAGGACTATGACTGATTGCAAGTTTATGACAATTGAGCTTGAAAAATTCAACCTCAAGTACCACATCGAGAGGCATTCTTATAATCCTTTGGTTCATTATGCAGGTAGGTTAGAGCGAGGTATTGCACATAAGCTGAAACTTGAGGATTTTTGGGCTAATTGTGAGGATGAATATGAAGTCCGTCGCCATCACTACTGTAGACTTACTATTACTCAGATTGTTGATTATTTATCAGAGGATGTTGAGAGTCTTTCAGATGATGACAGAGAGGTTCTACTTAGTTCATATGTTAAAGATCAAGTTGCTCACCAGCCACTTTTCTCGCCAGCCACTTCACTCGCCAGATTGGTATACCAAGGAGAGTACTTCCATTGAGAACGTGTCTAAATCAGTTATCAAAACTAGCAAGTAGTTCTCAGAGACTAAGAGAAGGCACAAGTCAGTTCCAGTCATGGAGCTTCCAGTAGGGTTTTCATCATTACCTTCTACTTCGAGGTCAAGGCCTCGGGTCAAGGTTATCTAGAGGCCACTTGAAGGGGTTAGACTTAGCAGAAACACAAAGGGGAGGAGTACTGGAAAATAGAAGCAAAAACATATAGAAAGGGCACCTAAAGTTCCAGTAGAGACAGTCATATAGGCTGAACCATATCTTTCACCTCCTAGTTCTCCATGTTCACCACATTCACATCCTATTGATATAGACTCAAAGCCAGAACCACCAATTCAAGGAGCATCAAAGATAGTTGATCTACCATAGGTTGATACAACAATAGTAGTCTCTCCTCGTGCTGATAATATTTCTCATCCATGTTGGCTCAAGAGATCTTTGGGAAGACAGAGGCGAGAGCCTTCATATCACCTTGATTTGTCTGAGTTTGGAGACCCTTATCAGGGAAGGTTGAATAAGAAAATCAAGAAGCAGGTGCATGTTGAGAAGACTCCAGAATTAGAGATAGTCATAAAAGTTGCTACGCCACTAGAGGGTGAGAGCCTGGATGAAGTTGAGGTTAGTGACTTCACCTTCATCAAAGTGAATCTTGGAAGGACCACTCGAGAGACAGACGTGAGCCTTCTCAAGATTGTCACAAATAATCTAGAGGAGCGTGTCATGAAGGAAGAAGAAGAGAAAGCACTTCTTAAGGCTGAAATTGGGAAACTTTGACAATAAATTTCTGATCTTGTTCATGGAACTCTGAATAGAGCACCTATTCTTCCACAAAGTACACCTACAAAACAACAAAAGTTGGATCAGTTAGTCAATCATGGTGAACTTCTAGACAACTGGGTTGAGAACTTCATTGTTATAGGTTGGCATCTTCTCACAGAGTTATATCAATTGAGGTGTGATGCACATGGACTTCATCAGGGAATCCAACAACTTGAGATTGTAGTGGTAGATGACATGGCAAAGGATCACATTCTCATATCCCAATTAGTAGTTGCATATGATGCCATGGAGGAAGATGAAGAGAAAAGAAAAATATTCGTTTGGAGAGAGCAACACCTTTTCAAGATGGAGACATTCGAGAGCATCTCTGCTAGGTTGAATACACTTAGAGAAAGCATTATTGGAGCTCTCGCACTCATCAATGGCTTTTTCACTCATATCCCATGTTGTTATCTTCTTGAAGATGACACTTATGTTGAACTTGATGTAGTACAAGCCGAGTTTGAGAAGCTGATTCGTGATAATCTTGAAGGAGATCCTATGGAATCTAAGTTGGATCACATCTCAGTGATGACAACTAGTTTCAAAAAGGCAACTGAAGAGGTCAAAGAATGCATGAAAACGATCAAGGATAGTGACAAAGAGTTGAATAGGAAGGTTATCATCGTAGACAACGTCAAAGTACTAGAGGATGGATCAATCAACCAGTTCTTGGATGAGGTGGTAGACCGTGATGAATGGGAGTGATCAGTCAGTTGTGACCTGCAATTATTTTCAAGGATAGAGTCAAGAGCAACAGTTAACCTGACATTTATTCTTGAGTTCTTATTGCTGATTTCATGCACACACATATCTTCCTTGGAATTATCTTCACAGGATTTTAGACTTTGAGTTAGGACTTTAGTTTTTATTTCAATAAGGACGTGCATGTTGCACATGTCCAGTTTAGTTGAGTCCTATTCCAGTTAATTGATGGTAGCTTTCTAGTTAACTATATAGTTTGCTTTATTTAGGGTTTAGCAATAAAAATCTTGTGTGCTTGCAAGACTGTAGTTGACTCAAGGTTATTTTAGGGTTCCCTACACCTTTTGATGTCTATAAAAAAGAGCTTTTGGATCATTTGTAATTAACTTTTGCACAAGATAGTAATATATGTTGTGCCCACCTTGCCTGTAATATTGTTGATTTTGTATCTATTCACGAACTTTTATTATGATGATGAATTGTTGTGCCACCTTGCCTTCATGTTATTATTGTGATATGGGTTCATCTTAGTTAAATATGGTGGCTAGTTGATCATTTATTGTATGTGTGCTTCACTTATGCAATTTGTTGTCCTAGTTGGCTATCCTTTGTTTGTTTTAATAAGGCTATTCAGATGAGTGAATAGTTGTGCCACCTTTCCCTCATGTTGCAAATCTATACTTAAAGCTTATCGTTTGATGTGTGTGTCAATAAGCTTATTCAGCCAAGAAAATTGTTGTGTCACCTTGCATTCATGTTGTAAAGTTGTACCCACATTATCGTATATTTGTTGTTTCTAATAAACTTCTTCCCAACCGAGCAAATAGTTGTGCCACCTTGCCTTCACATTGTGAATCTATACCTGAATTTTATCGTATAAAAAAATTCCTGCTCTGTTTCCTCATGCTCTATTTTCTTGAGGAGATTTGATAGATTAAAGCTTTGTTTTAGTTGTAGTTAGAGATCTGTGAAACCAGAAAATCCTTAGCTGCAACGTTCGTGGTTTTTCTTGAACCTTGTGCCAATTCCAACTAAGAAAAGAAAGATAGGAATTATATTACTTTACTTTTCCAAGCATTTTCAGCAGATGAGGGAGCTTCCCATCCTAATTTGAAGAGAATTCATTACGTAGTGTGCATAGTTTTCCATACCAACTTGCACTATAGAGGGGCTAATTGTTACGCCAACATTTTTTTGGTGCCCACTGTGGGGCACGAGGCAAGAAAAATTCATAAAAAGCTTCAACACTTTATGTCACGGGAATGACCATTTGGAATTGTACTACTCCAGTTCAACAACCAGGACTTACTTTGGCCATCATACAACTGAATTTTGTTTTCATTGAAGGGGAGCAACCGGATATATTTAGTAGCCTACACAGTTTTATCTTTGAAAATCATACATCAACTACTCAGTGGAGAAACACAACTACTACTCTAGACAAAGAAGAAGAAAGAGCAGATCTTGCAACCAATAGACCAGTTTTTCCACCACTTGCGTAGAATTGAGCATCTTAGTGTACCGAGTATATACAAGAAGGAGAAATAATCCTCCTATCCAAGAAGAACCAATGTTTCAAGAGGTTCCTGAACATTTCCTTAAAGAATTTCTAGAAGAATCTTTGGTCCCAGCTGAAGCAATGGCCGACAACAATGAAAACTGCAACAGTTGAAACGAAAGGAACGCAAGATGTCCTAATCCATTACCATGGGGTGACAATATTGGACCGTTGGCTTTGGTAGCACATCATGAACTACCCAAGGGATCGTGAAAGCATTTTCCCCGATTCCATGGTGATGGGTCTAGACACCCTGATGAACCATTTCAGCATTCACAACGACTTGTTCCATTTTGCATGTTTCACATGAAGACATCGTCATTTTTCTCATTGTAGAGACTCTTGAGAATAATGTTGTAGAATAGTTCAATCATCTTGAACCAAACATTATTACAAATTGGGAAAACATGAGTGAGAAATTCTTTGCATGATTCAAGCCCGCCAAGGACAACCATCAATTATTTGTACAACTCTCAAACTCAAAGATAGAGGCACATGAACCAATGAGGGAGTTTGTAGTAAGGTTTAACCACCTTGTCACATGTATTTACCATACTCTCAATCCATCTAATGAGATTTTGATGAGTAGCTTCATTAATGCACTACCGTCCAAAATATCCTTTTTCTTTAAGATAGGTCATGAAGATAATCTATAGCTCGTACAAGAAGAAGCTATCAAGCTTGAAGATAACATGATTATGACGGGAAAGATGAAGAATGATATCAAACTGCTTGTTCAAGCGTTTGTTGATCCATTGCTATAGAAGGTAGCTAATGAGGTGACCATTCTCAAAAGGCAGTCACCTATTCAAGGGAAGCAAGCCATGCCCGTACCACCACCATATCAACCTCATCAACAATACCAGCCAAATAGGAATAACTTCCAACCATTGAACAATTACAAGCCAAGGTTTCTGCAAGGACAACCAAGATAGATGAATGATGCTGAGAAGGTTATAGTCTACTGCACTTTCCATGACTCTAATGAGCACACTGGAGCCACATGTCCATAAAATCAAAGAATGAATTAGTTCATGGGATTTGTTGATACTACTAGTCCAAGCACAGGCTTTGTACCTTCACCAAGTTTGAATGTTGTCTTACCACAGATGGACAAATTTGATGGTGACTCCACAATGGGGTACTTCGATAGAGAACCCGTTAATGAACAAGAAGAAGAAGAATACCACCAATTTTCTCTTGCAGCTAATCATGAGAACATTTCATTACCTGTGTTCACACGTGTGCAACACTTCAAAGCACATAAAGAAGAAGAGGAAAAGAAGAATAAAAATGAAAAGGGAAAGGATGTGCCTTCCACTTCCAATCCCAAATTTTTGGTGTCAATAAATTCTTGTACCTAGTTAATTCATTACTAGGGGACTTATTTACACATGTTAAGTTTACTTAGGTCCTAGGAAGGAATATTTCTAGAAGGTGTTAGTTGTCATTAGTTGTTCTTTTGATGACTACTACATATGAACCTAGGTAAGTGTGATTATTTGTCTCATGTCATATGATTAAGACACTTGTCATAATCCTATGACATCTTGCATCTCACCTTGGCTATATAACCAAGGGGTCTTTCATTGTACACAATCATCTCATATCATTGAATCATATTGATAAGAATGCAGTTTATTCTTGTCACATTTCTTTCTCTCTCTTTTGCTTTCCATTTGGTCTCAAGATCTTGGCAGCCATAGCCAATTCTAACATGGTATCAGAGCAGGTTGGGTGCCATTGGAGAGTCTTTTTTTGAAGAGAGTTACTAGATTTGGGGGTGTTCCATTTGTGGCTCTTTATTCAGGTTCATATCGGATCTTGTTGGTGCAAATATAAGCTCACCATTGCGTCTGGAAGGTTCGAGAAAGTTGATTTTTCCTTTTGTTTCGTCCAAATTGGACTTATGAGGCCAAATCTATGAGGGTTTAAGCTGAAGTGTGGTTGCCAGATCTAGAAGGTAGCTGCAATTTTGGAGCATTTTGGGTCAAATCTAACCCTGCCATCGTGTCCAAAAGAGCTAAAAACCCTAAGATTGACTGCCAAATCGTCTAAATCGAAGTTGTATGGTGAGGCAAAAAAAAAATTCCCAAAGAGTCGTACGACCCCCCAGGTCATCATAATTATGCCCGGTACAATTTTTGAAAAAATAAAAAAAATTAGTTGGAAAAATTTGAAATTTTTTTATGAAAAATTAATTGTCGTAAATTTTTGGTGTATTTTCTTTGTAAAAGATTTGTAAAAAAAATCGCAGACTTAATAGTCTACAGTATTGCAGACATATTGTCTGCACAAAAGGTACTTTATACCCTGCACAACCCATTCATATTCTGCCACGCAGCAAGCCAAGTCCCGCGAGCCCCCCACAATCAACGGCGGATAGGGTTAAAGAATCCGACCGACTACATTTAAAGTCTGGACCTCATATAATCCAACGGTCTATCCAAAGTCACTAGGATCCGTTTTCAATCAACCAATGATAATAAAGTAATCGACGAGCAAAAAAAATCCAGCATTTGTTAAAATCTGGCGAGCATTCAAAATTTGGCTAACAAAATTTGAATATTCCGGCCGTAAAAAGGCATATTCCGTGTAGGTCCGTCGGCCAAGTGACGTCTAACTCAATGTCAAATTTAAGCCCAGAAAACAAAGTATATTCTATCACAGGGGTATATTATTTTTTGACGGCCATCTGGACGTCAAATTTAATTTGTAATTTTTCTGACGTTAGCGCCCTTAAATTTTTTTCTCCCCCCTCACGGTTTGCATTTTGGTTTTCATAAGCAAATTTTGAAGCTCAATATCTTAGTCATACGAGCTCCTTTTTCAGTGCAATTTTTTTTTATTTGGGCTAATTTTTCGTGCTCTACACAGTGGTGCAATCCATTTTTGGTTTTGTTATCTGGTTTTTCCAGAAATTGCAGATTCTCACAGGTGTTGCTACTTTGTCCTCATTTTGGTAACATTTTTGGGTGCAATTTTTTTTGAAAGTGCATGATTTTTCATGTAATTTTCAGTGGTATGATCAAATTTACCTCATTTTGTACCAAAAATTGTACTTGATTATGTGGCCTATTTTGGCATTTGCATGTACCAAGATCAAAGTCCACTTTGCTATTTTTGGCAAGTGGCAATTGTAAACACACTAAATATAAAGTGCCAAATCAGATATTGCTTGGGGGGTTTCTTGATTGAGTAATTTGGGGGGGTAATCTTGTAGTGATTGGTTGCATTCTTTTGCTTAGTTTGTGTTCTTGCAATGGGGAAATCTCAAATTGAACTCCTAAATCCACATAATTATGCTACATGGAGAAAATCAGTATGGAACTATCTCATGATGAAAGGTCTAATAGGTCATCTAAAGGATACAATTCCAAAACCTACTGATGCTAAAGAATTGACAAAGTGGGAGATTGATCGTGAGAAAACACTTGGATGCATATGTTCATTAGTCTCATTTTATTTACAATTTCATATTGAATCATGCAATACACCTAAAGAGGCATGTGAGACTTTTGAAAAATTGTATGGTAAAACATATAAGATTAGGGGATATCATATTGATAATGATTTGAAGAATCTTGATCCTAAATTTTTTGACCACATCCAAGACTACATCTCCAAAATCAAGCAACTAAGAACATAGTTGAAGGAATGCAACATTGAAAAAGAGGATTTACAGTTGATTCTAAATGTGTTATCCAAGCTTGGTCCTGAGTATTCAATATTTGTTTCTTGCTTTCATACCCATCGAATTTCTATGGGAACATCATATGTTGATCCTAAATTTGATGAATTTTCAAATCTCTTAATTCAATAGGAAGCTAAGTTAATGAACATGGGTCTAATCAAGTCTTCCAAGTCACATGCATTGGTGGCAAGTGAGTCTAAGGGACAAAAAGAATCAAGGAATCTTGATAACAAGCAAAAGAAGAAAAAGAACAAGCCTCATAAAGAATCAAAATCCTCATCCTCAAAAGGAGAATCATCAAAGAAGGAGAGGCCTTTTTGTGCATATTGTAAGAAGGATGGACATGAAGAACACTATTGTTATAAGAAGGACATTGATGAGTTGAAAAATATTCTCAAAAAGAATCACATTGATTTTCTTTCTAGAATGTTTGAATCTTCTTCTCCTTCTACTTCAAAATAGTCTAAAAAGGACAGAGGTCAAGCATCTACATTAGGAAATAAAGGTCAAGCTCTTTGTGCTTTTTTAGGTCCAGGATCAGGGAGATGGCTTCTAGATTCAGAAGCATCTCATCATATGGCATCTTCACAGACTATATTCTCTTCATTTCATCCTTGTACTATGTCTCCTTTCTTGATGGGAAACAATACATACATGAGTGTAACATGGAAGGGATCTATTACCTTTGGGGACAATAGTTTTTAGGATGTTTTGTGTGTTCCTCATTTGACAAACAATCTTCTTTCCATATATCAGATTACACATGGTGGAGATGGGAGGATTGTGGAGTTCATACCCAATTCAGTCATCATTCAAGACTTGGAGAGTAGAGAGATCATTGCTACTGGGGTGGTTGATCATTCATCTTAGTTGTATACCTTTGACATGGATTTTTATTTTAATGGTGACATTGTTCTTTCGACTGTTGATATGAACCATGATTCAAAGGAGACATTTGGCTTCTTGAACTTGGGAGTACTCACATCAGATCCAGTTCTTGAGTCATGCATTCTATCTCCTCCACCTATTGTTGTAGTTGATGATGTTTTTGATTGCACAGTTTGGGTTCCTTGTGATTCAATGCAACAAGAAATACATCATCTTCTAGATATGGCTACGTTGGATGACTTCTTGACAGGTATTTCAAACTTGTTTGTGGTCTCATCTTGCAGATTTGGAGGACATCATTGATAACAATCATCTTCTCTTTGATGGAGAATAACCTTCTTCAATTGTTGTGAGGGAACACCTTGACCCTCTTGTTCATTCTCTACATGATCATTCTTTGCAGATTGGCGTGAGTGTGGATACTTTTGGACAACATTTGGAGGAGGCTTCTTTGTCTTCAGAGGGGATATTATCATCTTTGGATCATGTTCTACATTCATCTCTACTAGATGTTGGATTGTCCTCTTCAACAGTGTGGCCTAGAATTCCAATTTGGAGTGTGTCAGCTTTCAACATCAACATGGAGACACTTGAGCATACTTCAGAGACATCATCATACACCATTCATCATCTTGGCATCTTGCATACATCGATGGTTTTTTTTCTTCCTAAGGGGAGGAACGTTGTTCGACGAGATTGGATCATCTTCAACATTCAATGTCGAGCTTCTACCATCATTGCAGAAGACTCAACATTGAGGGGGGGCTACCTTGTCTCTCTTCTACTTCTCTCTTATGGGGGGATCTTTTTCCTCACATGGGATTTTTACCTTCTCATACATCATTGAGAGCATTTCTTTTTTGTATTTCATCTCTCTTTTGGGGAGGAGTTTTATCCCATTGGGTTTTCTCCTTTTCTCTATTTGTGAGATATTTCATTTGCGTGTACATGGGTACCTAACATGGCCTAGTAGCTAGGACCCATTTTTGCATCTTTGTGTCATTTGCATAATAATCTGCTACTCCCTAAGTTGCACTTAAGGGGGGGTGTTGGTGTAAATAAAGTCTTGTACCTAGTTAATTCATTACTAGGGGACTTATTTACACATGTTAAGTTTACTTAGGTCCTAGGAAGGAATCTTTCTAGAAGGTGTTAGTTGTCATTAGTTGTTCTTTTGATGACTACTACATGTGAACCTAGGTAAGTGTGATTAGTACATCATGTCATATAATTAAGACACTTGTCATAATCCTATGAAATCTTGCATCTCACCTTGGCTATATAACCAAGGGGTCTCTCATTGTACACAATCATCTCATATCATTAAATCATATTGATAAGAATGCAGTTTATTCTTGTCACATTTCTTTCTCTCTCTTGTGCTTTCCATTTGGTCTCAAGATCTTGGCAGCCATAGCCAATTCTAACACAAATCTTCAAAAGAGAACATCATGCCGATTGCTCAAGATTCATCTTCAGCAAACTTCGACATTGTGTCTTCCATGATGAAGACGAAGGTACAAATCTCACAACTAGAGTATCTTTAGGATCATCCAGAGTAGTTGGAAAGAATCCTGAAAGTTGTAAAGAAGAAGGATGCAATCTAGCCTACACTGCTAGAGTCATCCGTGCCACCAAAAGAAAATCCAAAACCATTCTATATATCTTTGTATATAGGGGGTTTTAAAATCAGTAATTGTATCATAGATAGTAGAGCTTCAAAAAATGTTATGCCCCTATAGATAATGAATGTGTTGGGACTATCGTGTGTATGCAACCTAAAATGGTCACCTAGACTTTGGGCCCCATTTATTTAATTTGTCAACATCAACTTTTTGAATCAATGATTGTCACATTTTCAAATCAAATTTCTTAGTCAATTCATAGCTATTTCAAATGTTTCAATTTTCCCTAAGGTTTGAATGTTTCATTAATTTTATTTAATCAAAAGAAATAAATCCCTTTTAATAAATAAAATAATGTTATTTAATTGAAGTTAATATTACTTAAATAAAATGATGCTATTTAATTAAATCTATTTTTAATTAAATAATTTTATTTTATTTTATTAATATTCATTTCTAAATTACATAATCTTATTTTTATTTTATTAAAGAGATATTATCATCTTAAATTAAATTAAATAAAATGAAATATCCTCTCAAGAATATCCCGTGGATGAAAAAGGAAACAAATCAAAAAGGGAAATAAACTAAAAAGAATTCCAATCAAGATTTGTTTCTATTTTTCTATTTATCCCACATTGCTTCTGAATTTGCCTTCAATTCTACTTTTGCCTATAAAATGAGCCTCTCATTCTCATTTCAAAAAGATCACGAATTTTTACATCAGACTTATGCTGCAAATTTGAATTTTATCATTTGAGATTACATTAGTTTGATTATATAAGCATCTTATTTTTAGAGCATATAGTTTAATATTGCATTTTAACTTAATCTTCATAGTAAATTAATTTGCAAAATAATTCATTTATGGCATTGCATGTAGATTAATTTTTATTTCGATAAATTAGTTTGGTTTATTGCATTTACATCCATTTAGATTAGTTTTCATTGTTGCATTGCAAGAACAGGATTCATGAAGATTAGCATTCTTGCTTCTCCTCTTTGAATCTCTCGTTCCGAGATTGTATTTGCAGGGGTAACAGGGTTAATCTGAGAGCCACAATATCAATCCCTGCTCTTCTCGGATAGAGAGCTGTGAATTGATTTGCAAGGACTCATTATTGAGTATCCTTGCATGCAAGGATTCACAGAAGTATAACATATTTTCAGTTATACATCATGCACCAGAACTTAGGAAAAGTGTTACTCACTTGAGTCAAAGCCGATGTCATTGGTCGGCCAATTAAAGGATGAACAAGTCAGGCTAGCGTCTTGTCCTAAGAAGAAAATAATGATGACTATCTTGGTAGCAAAAATTCCTACTAGTTATGGAATGTTACTCAACATGAGCTTCTGCAAAGACCTCAGAGGAAAGATACAATTGGATTGGTCATATGTGACAATTCCATTGAAGAAGGGCACTTTCAAGTTGGAACTTAAGGCAAAGGCAATGTTTATGGTGGTGAAGTCCCAGGACCCATAGGCACAACTATTATATCAAGACATGGGTCTAGGCACATAGGCTATGGTGTCAGAGGTAATTGAAGATTGTTGAAAGTTTGTACTTTCCCTTTCCACGGAATTATCATATGAAGAATCAAAGATGTGGATGATGCAGTTTGACGGAAGTTGCTCGACATAAGGCTTAGGAGCGGGAGTAGTGATTATTTCTCCCAAAGGTCATTTATATCCATTCACATATAGGTTGCAATTTGAATGCTCCAATAACACTGCCGAATATGAGGCGCTTTAATTAGGTCTCAAGAATGTGAAATATATGGGGATCAAATTGCTTAAAGTTGAAGGAGACACAAAGCTGATTGTTAAACAAGTTAGGGAGCAGTTTCATGTTCGAAATAATCACCTTCAATCTTACAGGTAGAGGGTGTGGAATGCAATCGAATGGTTCAATGCATTTCACATCAAATACATTCCGAGAACATACAATAGCAAAGCTGATACCCTTGCAGTATCAGTCACTCTTTTCATTCCACACTCTAACTTTTGTCAAAATTCTTTTGTTATTGAATTGATCTACAAACTAGTTGTACCAGACAACTGGAAATTCCTCGATGATGATGATGATATTGAAGAATTTATCATCATGGGGGATAACTACAAAGAGTTTTTATTTGAAGGAAGTACCGCTCCTTTTAAGGAATCACTTGCTAAAGACTCTCAAGCTACAAAATCCGAGATTATACAACTGAAAGGAAATCAAATTCCCAAGGGTTTTGTGTCTTTAGAGGGTATTTTTGACTGGCATAACCAATACATTCACGATCAGAGAATGTTAGGTGTTAACACTTCTGCAAAGCATTGAAAAGTAAACATTGACACTGAAGACAAGCCTCAAATTGCTAATCTAGGAAAGTGTTGTACTACAAAAGAAGCTGAGAAGTTTACCACCTTGTTCAAACAATACAAGGATGTATTTTCCTAGTCTTACGAATACTTGAAGGTCTTCACACTCGTAGAATTGTGACACACAATTTCTCTGAAGTCTGATGTCAAGCCTTTAAAGAAAAAGCAGAGACATAATCTGTGAATCCAAGATACTATCTATGTGGAGATTCAAAAGATGGTCGACTTGAAGATAATATTTCAAATTCATCACTCCACCTAGGCATCCAATACAGTTCCTGTGTGCAAAAAGAATGGTGAGATCAGAATTTGCGTGGATTTCAAGAACTTGAATCAGTCATCCTTGAAGGACAATTACCAATTACCAATCATGGAGCATACCTTATAGACAGTCACCGGATCAGAGATGCTATCACTTGATGATTTTTCTGGTTACAATCAGATTGTCGTGGCAGAGGAGGATCAAATAAAGACATCTTTCACCATGCCATGGGGAACGTTTGTTTATGAGAGAATGCCTTTCAACCTTATCAATGCCAATGCTACTTTTTAGAGGGCCATTGATTTGGCATTTGGGTATCTCGAGAACAAGATAATAGTCGTCTATCTTGATGACTTGACCATTTTTTCAGATAAATGGGAAGACCACTTTTCACACCTGGTGAAAGTTTTCGAAAGATGCAAGTATGATGGGATATCATTGAATCTAAAGAAGACCATCTTTGTAGTGACAGAGGGCAAGATACTTGGCCACATTGTTTCCAAAGAGGGGACTAGAATTGACCCAAATCGGACGGAATCAATCAGAAACCTGTCTCTTCCAACAAAAAGAAAGCAAGTGCAATTCTTTTTTGGTAAAGTTAAATTTATCTAAAGGTTTGTACTTGATTTCTCAGAGCTGACAAAGGAGATTTCAACAATGATGAAAAATATGTCCACTTTCATATGGACGGAAAAAGGAAAACATGCCTTTATTAAAATCAAAGAAGCTATTACTAATGCACTAGTGTTGGTACAACTTGACTTTCAGAAGGATTTTATCCTTTATTGTTATGCATCAGAACACACGCTGTCTACTATATTGAATCAGAAGTTTAGTGAAGAAGGGGAATCTCCAATTGCTTTCATGAGCACTAGTTTCAAGGATAGTGAATCACACTATTCTCAGATTGAGAAGAATGCATATACTGTTGTTAGAGCTATCAAGAATTTTAGGTTCTATCTTTTGAATTCACATACAACGATGTTTGTCATTGATCTAGCAGTTAAAAGTGTGCCGACTCAACAGGAGATGGGCATGAAAAGAGGAAAATGGATTGCAAAAGTTCAAGAGTATGATCTAGAAATCAAGCTGACCAAGCTCGTTTGTGGGCAAGGTCTTTGTCAATATTTGGAAGAGGATAGAGATCAAAAGCATCAGAGCAATGATGGAATTGAACTTGAGCAAGAAATTGAAGAGGACCTTCCTTTGGTCCTCTTTGTTGATTTTGCAGAGGAATGGTACACACCCTTGTGGTATTATTCAAATTATGGAGAATGTCCACATCACGTGGACAAACATCAAAAGAGAACATTGAAGTTGAAAGCACAAAACTTCATGCTTATTAATAACGTTCTATACAAACGTGGCCTTGATGGAAATTTTCTTTTATGCATCTGAAGGGACCAACAACAGAGGTTGTTAGAAGCTTTTCATAGTCAAGCATGCTAAGGACACTTTTCGTCGAGGGTCACTACATTCAAAAGCCTGTGAGCACAATTTTATTGTGTAGGTCCTATCAACCTAAGTTCTAGTAAGGGGCATGTTTATGTCCTGACAACAAAAAAATATTTCATGAAATGGGTTGAGGCAATTCCTACCAAACGAGCTACTTCCGAAGTTGTTTGCGACTTTCTGAAGGAGAACATCATTTCACGCTTCAAAGTGCCTCGTAAAGTTGTGACCAATAATGCAACGTGTTTCTCGTCAGAGGAACTTCTAAATTTTTGTTTTGATCATGGAATCATGATGTCACATTCATCATATTATTACCCTCAGGGTAATGGACAGGCTGAGTCATCAAATAAGAACATAGTCACAATTGTGCGTAAGTTGATTGATTCAAATAAACGGGTTGGGCACTCAAAGTTATACGACACTCTTTGGGCTAATAGAATCACTCCCAAAAGAGCCATTGGTGCCTCGCCTTTTATACTTTTGTATGGTACAAAAGAAATTTTTCCCATCATATTGGAGTTGTCTGCCTTACAACTAGCATCTACATTGGAAGATGAAGAGTTCAGAGACCCTATTCGGAAGCGGATGTTGTACCTGATGAAACCTAAAGAAGAAAGGGTAGAGGTTGTTGATAAAATCACTCAGCATCAGGAGCGAGTGAAGAAGATTTTTGACAAGAAGGCTCGTCAGAGGGACTTTGAAATCAGAGATGAAGTCCTTTTGTGGGACAAAAGACATGAACCTAAAGGAATGCATGGAAAGTTTGATTCCTTATGGTTAGGGACCTTTCAGATCCATGAATCTGCAGGAGAACACATACATTCTCTCGCATCAGGATGGAAGGCTTTCCCCGCTTCCTTATAGCGAGCAATATCTCAAAAAATTCAACCCTCTAGGGGAGGAGTGATCTTTTTGTAAATAATTTTACTATGTTTTATCATTATGTCATAATGTGTTTCCCCATTCTGTGATGTTATGTCATGTTTTAGGTGATTTTAGGTAGTCTTCTTTTAGGTGATAATTAGGAAAGTTAATGTTTTTTTTTAGGTGATTAGGGAAAGTCCTGACTCCATATGCCCAATTGATAAGCCATTAGTCTACAAAACACATAGAATCTCAGTTCTCCTATGCCATAAGTATCTAACATGGTCACCAAACGGAGCCTAATGTTGTACCCAAACCAAAATTTTTGCTTCATTAAAGCATTTTGCTTAAAAGAGTCTAAACCTTGTTGAAATGATGTCAAAAAAATATTTTTGGGAAAATCAAGTATGGACTTTGTGTTAGTTTGATGTTAGAAGGATACTAGTGAAATTTGAAAAAAATGAAAATTAGGGTTTTCAAGCACCCCTATTTTAGGCCATGAAACCCTAAAAATTGGAACTTGTTAGAATGGAATGAAAATTGTTTTGATTGACTTATTTTGATTCATGATCATAATGGTGAAGTTAGTTTCAATTAAAACTCAGTTTAAGTTTGGTGAGTAGTTTTCACTTTTTCAAATGGAAAATTATAATTTTTAAGATCGTAAATGGTAGATGGCCGGAGACCAAATTTTGAAATCTAATCTTAAAATGCTCAAATGAAGAATCTATGGCGAGATAAGTGCAAAATAGAGCTTTGTCTCAGAGGATATTTTTTGCTAGGATGAAAATCATCAAAAAATTTCTAACTTTGGAGCACCAGAGCCCCTGGAGGCTAGGGGCGCCCTAGTTTTTGAAGGCCTAGATTTCAGTTTTGAGGTTTGTTACTTCCAATGAGACTTGTCAGGAATACTGTTAGGTTCGCAATGAGCTATCTAGCTAGCCTGAAAGATGTCTCTAGCACCTGATACGGGAGATTCAATGAGGAACGAGGGGAAAGTAAAAATGACTGACTGGAAGGAAATGCACAACTTTTGCAAAAGGAACCCATCTATTTGAGGGATCGGATGAAGGTTTTTTACCAAATGCCACCTAGGATGTTTGTCTTACATTTGATCAGGCTTCGCAACACATCCGTCATTGGGTGAATCTGAGTTGTTGAACTGCCAAGGTCAGAGGTCAAACACAAGGTTAAATCTTGGTCAGAATGACAAGGAAAAAGCAAAAGCACCCTCGTTGGACAGGGGCACCAAAGGTTTTGGAGCCTTGAATGTTTTCTTTTTGGTGATCTCGGGTGTTCATCCTGTCTGTGTTACATTCAACTTTCCATTGCATATCTCTATTGGATCAGAAGGCGAGTTGTCAGCTCGCAGCTAGAGTTTAAGTAGATTTTTAGCCAATTTTGAAAATGGTTATCTTTGGAGCAAAAAGCACCCCCGGAGGCCAGGGGCGCCCTTGATTTTGAGCTATCAAATGTTGAAATTTGATGAAGTGTTCCCTTGAATTTTGTGTGCAGAATGGAGCTAGCTTCGCAGTGAGCCAGTTATCCAATCCTAAATTTTTTCCAAACACGAAATGTGAGGAGTGACTAAGTCTGGAAAAACACCTAAAGTCAAAGGTTGAATTTTTGAACTCAAGATGACTAGGCGCCCATGAAAGGTGGGATTTTAATATTATTTAAATATTTAAATAATTCGACTTTGAATAAATTGCAAAAAGGGACGATTTTTAATTTGCATGCTGAGTTAACTAATTTGCATGTTTAGTTAACTAGATTGCATGGAAAATTTAATTGAATTAATTAAAGTTGCACCTTATTTAGGGTGAATTTAACATTTAGTTACCTTTTTTTCAAGTCCTACATAGAGTAAAGTCGAATATTTTGAGGTTCAATGATGAGGTACGCTTATTGCATGAAGGATGAACAATTTTAGACTAATTTTCTTTATTTAAGTCTTCATATGTGCCATTATTCTCATACCAAGTTTAGAGAAAAGGAAAATTTATTGAGCAATTAAAGATTCAAAGATTCTTTGAGTTCAATTTTTTAGTGTCGGGTCCAGATATTTCAGAAGATCGATTTTCCAGAGTTAAATTTTTTAGTACATGCAAGTTTCAGCGAATCTTAGTCAAGCATAGGTGATTTTCTATAGAAGCGGAATGAACAAAAAAAAACTTCTATCTTTTGTCTAATTTCCTCTATTCTCGTCTTAGGTATTCTTTACATGTCATAGAAAATGGAAAAATATTCAAAAACTAATCATCTAGCTTCACATATTTCAACATCAGCAATAAAACCCACATCTTAGATTTTCTTTGAGAAAATTGCCCCACAGCTTTATTCTAAAGCTCTGTGCTTTTTTTTGAGAATTCCTTTGCATGTTGGTCAAAAACACTTCTTTTTCAAAATCGAGTTATCTATGTTTTCTTAGAATTTCATTGCCTACAAAACCCATGTTCCAAATTTTCTCGGGAAAAATTTCCCCGAGTGAGCTCTAGAACCCTTATTTTTCTCAACTGAAAAGATTTTGCATGGCTAGCTAAAACCCGCTTTTTTGAATTTTTATTGATCTTGGTTTGCTTAGAATTTGATTCTATACAAAACCCATGTTTCAGAAAAATTCTAAATTTTTTTCCCACAACAAGCTATTTTTAGCCTTATCTTGAGCTTTTTTAGCCTTTTCGAAAAGTTGTCTGAACATACCCAACTTCTCAATCAAAAGTCCTCATTTTCAAAATGAAATTCAATCTCATAGATTATAAGACCAAGTTGGTCCTGATGCATGACTTTGTGAAAACTTCAGACCCAGACTTAGGTTGTGTCTATTCAGTAGTAAATTTGAACAGTTTGGAGCGTGTTAGCAGTAGTACACTGAAGAATCTTGAACGTTCCAGGTTGCTGGCAACAACGTCTATTCCCACCAAAAATTTTGATCTCGAGTTTGTTCTTGCTTGTATCAAGCATTATGACTCATCTATATGGCAAATAAAATCAGTTGATAGGAGAGTCATCTATAGCCTTAAGCTAAGGAACGTGGAAAAGTGCTTTGCTATTCCTCCTCATTCAAACAATTTCATTGTAGTCATTGAGGCTTGTGAGAAGATATGGTATGAAGATCAAGAGCATTCACAGAGGAAAGTTCCTCATAGATGGTTGAAAATACATAAGACTAACATGCCCAAAAAGGTTGGTCGCGATGAATTCAAGGATGAAGTTGTTGTTTTGATAACTCTACCCAATCGAGTTACAGGTCAGGAGGAGGCTAGTGTTTTCCGACCATGGATGTTTTACATTATTTCTTGGATCCTAGATGGTTCAAAGCACTTTGACTAGGCCATGTTGATCAGCGAGTTCCTTCACCAGCAAATTACTGGATTCCTCAAAATCCATGAGTTTCACATAGTGTCTTACTTGGTTTACTTGGCTGCATCTGAAGGCAATTTTGGGCACCTGAAGACTAACAGGAGTCTTGGTGTTCAACATATTCATGAGTATTACTCTCAGTTGGAGTTTTCTAAAGCTGAACAGGATTTCAAGGTGGTGAATAATCACTTTTTCATGAAGATAGTCAGGGATCTTGACAATGAAATGCACATTTGGATTTCACTAGAGGAAAAATCAGCGATGGAGAGTTGGGCGGATTGGTTCATTCAATTCCCCACTTTCACATATATCTGAGTATATGGTTATGTCAGAGAGCCTCTGATGTTACCTAGGTACCTGTCAGACAAAGTTCTTTCCATGGAGTTTCTCAGACAAGCTCAACATGTTCACTCTTTTCTTTGCAGTCACCATAAGTCAGCAGTTTCCTTTCCTTTCGGATGGGGTATTTTCACATGCAGGACTGCGGCTGATTGCAAGTTTATGACGACCGAGCTTGAGAAATTCAACCTCAAGTACAACATTGAGAGGCGTTCTTATTATCCTTTGGGTCCTTATGTAGCCAGGTTAGAGTGAGGGATTGCACATAAGCTGACACTTGAGGATTTTTGGGCTAATTGTGAGGATGAATTTGAAGTTCGTCGCCGTCACTACTACAGACTTACTATTACTTAGATTGCTGATTATTTATCAGAGGATGCTGAGGATCTATCAAATGATGACTAAGAGGTTTTACTTCATTCATATGTTAAAGATCAAATTTCTCTCTAACCACTTCGCTCGCCAGATTGGTATGCTAGGGAGAGTACTTCCATTAAGGACGTGTCTAAATCAGTTATCAAAACCAGCAAGCAGTTCCTAGAGAGTAAGAGAAGGTGCAAGTCAGTTCCAGTCATGGAGCCACCAATAAGGTTTTCATCATTACCTTATACTTTGAGGTCAAGGCCTTGGGTCAAGGTTATCCTGAAGCGGCCTAAAGAGATTAGACTTAGCGAAAACACAAAGGGGAGGAGTACTAGAAAATGGAAGTAGAAATAGGTAGAAAGGGTGCATGAAGTTCCAGTAGAGACAGTCATACAGGCTGAACCACATATTTCACCTCCTAGTTCGCCATGTTCATCACGTTCGCATCCTATTGATATAGACTCATATTTGGAACCGCCAGTTCAAGGAGCGTTAGAGACAGTTGATCCACCACAGGTTGATACAACATCAATAGTCTCTTCTTGAGCTAATAATATTTCTCATCCATGTTGGCTCGAGAGATCTTTGGGAAGATAGAGGCAAGAGCCTTCATATCACCTTTATTTTTTTGAGTTTGGGGACCCTTACCAGGGAAGGTTGAACAAGAAAATCAAGAAGCAAGTACATGTTGAGAAGACTCTAGAATCAAAGATCATCATAGAAATTGCTACACCACCAGAGGGTAAGAGCCTGGATGAAGTTGAGGTTGGTGACTTCACCTTCGTCAAAGTGAATCTTGGCAGGACCACTCGAGAGACAGACGTGAGCCTTCTCAAGATTGTCACAAATAATCTAGAGGAGCGTGTCATGAAGGATAGAGAAGATAAAGCACTTCTTAAGGCTGAAATTCAGAAACTTCAAAAATATATTTATGATCTTGTTCATGGAAATCCGAATAGAGCACCTGTTCTTCCACAAAGTACACCTGTAGAACAACAGAAGTTGGATCAGTTAGTCAATCATGGTAAACTTCTGCAACTAGGTTGAGAACTTCATTGTTACAAGTCAACATCTTCTCACAAAGTTATATTAGTTGAGGAGTGATGTGCATGGACTTCGTTAGGGAATCCAACAACTCGAGATTGTAGTGGCAAAAGGCATAGAAAAGGATCGCATTCTCATATCCTAGTTAGCAGTTGCATATGATGCCATGGAGGAAGATGAAGAGAAAAGGAAAATATTCACTTGGAGAGAGCAACACCTTTTTAGGATGGAGACATTCGAGAGGATCTCTGTTAGGTTGAATACACTGAGTGAAAGCGTTATCAGAGCTTTCACACTCATCAGTGGCTTTGTCACTCAGATCCTGTGTCATTATCTTCTTGAGGATGGAACTTATGTTGAACTTGATGTAGTACAAGCCGAGTTTGAGAAGCTGATTCATGATAATCTCGAAGGAGATCTTGTGGCATCTAAGTTGGATCACATCTTAGTGATAACAACTAGTTTCAAAAAGGAAACTAAAGAGGTCAAAGAATGCATGCAAATGATCAAGGATGGTGACAAAGAGTTGAATAGGTCTTAGGTTATCATCGTAGATAGCGTCAAAGTACTAAAGGATGGAGCAATCAACTAGTTCCTAGACGAGGTGATAGACTGTGATGAATGGGAGTGATCAGTCAGTTGTGACCTGCAGTTATTTTCAAGGATAGAGTCAAGAGCAATAGTTAACTCGATATTCAGTCTTAAGTTCTTATTTTTGATTTCATGCACACACATATCTTCATTGGAATTATCTTCGTAGGAGTTTAAAATTTCAGTTAGGACTTTAGTTTTTATTTTAATAAGGACGTGCATGTTGCACATGTCTAGTTCAGTTGAGTCCTATTCCGGTTAACTGATGGTAGCTTTCCAGTTAATTGTACAGTTTGCTTTATTTAGGGTTTAGCAATAAAAATCTTGCATGCTTGCAATATTTTAGATGACTCAGGGTGATTTTAGGGTTCCCTACACCTTTTGATGTCTATAAATAATAGCTTTTGGCTCATTTGTAATTAACTTTTGCACGAGATAGTAATATATGTTGTGCCCACCTTGCCTGTAATATTGCTGATTTTGTATTTGTTCATGAACTTTTATTATGATGATGAATTGTTGTGCCACCTTTCCTTGCTATTATTGTGATATGGGTTCATCTTAGTTAAATATAGTGGCTAGTTGATCATTTATTGTATGTGTGTTTTGTCTATGCAATTTGTTGTCCTAGTTGGCTATCCTTTGTTTGTTTTAATAAGCCTATTTAGATGGGTGAATTGTTGTGCCACCTTGCCCTCATGTTGCAAATTTGTACTTAAAGCTTATCGTTTGATGTGTGTGTCAATAAGCTTATTTAGCCAAGTAAATTGTTGTGCCACCTTTCCTTCATGTTGTAAAGTTGTACCCAGTTTATCGTATATCTGTTGTTTCTAATAAACTTCTTCCCAGCTGAGCAAATAGTTGTTCCACCTTGCCTAAATGTTGTGAATTTGTACCTAAATTTTATCGTATAAGAAAATTCCTGCTCCATTTCCTCATGCTCTGTTTTGTTGAGGAGATTGGATAGATTAAAACTTTAGTTTAGTTGTAGTTAGAGATCTGTGAAACCAGAAAATCCTTAGCTACAACGTTCGTGGTTTTTCTTAAACCTTGTGCCTCTTGCAACTGAGAACAAAAAGAAGGAATTATATTACTTTACTCCTCCAAGCATTTTCAGCATATGAGGGACCTTCCCATCCTAATTTGAAGAGAACTCATTACATAGTTTGCATAGTTGTCAGTACCAACTTGCACTCTAGAGGTGCTAATTGTTACACCAACAATGTATCAATCCCTTGCAATAATAGTTTGCTTAGTGAAATTTGGAAAAAATGATTGTTATGCATTTTATTGGTGCAACACATTAAGCAACTTTAATTGGGAAGAAATATTCTCCATTAAGCAGTGTAGATAAATATACTAAAATATTTTCATAATGGTTCTCAATAGAGAGTTGATTGGAAGAACAAATCTATCCCTTATGTAAAGACTTACATAGATGTCTAAACCAATAAGGTTGTCTCTGTATTAGTAAATGGTAAGTTATTAGTTGGTAAAGCTATTAGCAATAATAGTACCCTGTGAATTATGATGCTAACTATATTACAAGTAAATTTTGGAATCGGTAAGATTAGTAAATATTTATAACTAACAATAATATTAAGAGTGAAGTTGGTAATACTATATTTAGTAATAAAATAAGGATACTATTAAGTATAAATATTATGAGTGACATTAACATTGAATTCAGTACAATAAGGGTGGTATTAAGAAATAAAATATTAATATTGAGTGTTAAAGATAATATTATTATAATCTATACTTATTAAGAAAATAATAGTGTCAATATTAATGATGTTAGGGAATATAAATATTAAAAGGGAATGGTAAGGAATATGGGTATTTATAATACTAATATGACTGTTATTAAAATAAATATCATAAGGGATATTTAATACTAATCTTATCATTAGTATGTTATCATGTTCGTGTGTGGTTAGTAATTATTAGTGTTTATACGTTTTTGTTTAATTTTGTTTAAAAAAATTGGTGGTTGTATATTGTTTAGTTGTGTAAAGTTTGGGCCATGACACCTTCCCAATCACAAAACTAGATTTATGATCTATATGATAACTATCTATTTAATAAGATTGGAAAATAAATCCACCTTATTTACAACAATAAATATTTACTACTTACAAAAAAATTAAAATATCATGTATAACTTAGTAAAGAAGGTCCCATGGTCACACTAGTCTTTGTGTTCACCTTACTTTGTGCAAATAAGTTGTTTGTGAAGACACCTAAAATTGACCATATTTGGTCAGTTTTCCCTTAATTCGACCAATTTTTCTATCATCTATATTAATTAAATAATACCATATTATTTAATTAATATTCAATTATCTCAACCTTCATCCTAGTATTTTTCTTCTGTTATCCATCAATCCTAGTCTAAATTAAATAATTACCTTTAATTATTTACCTCCATCCCTTATCCCTTTCCTCAAAAAATTAAATAAATAGTCTATTTATTTAATTCCCCTCTATATGTCCCATCTTCCAACATCTTTTCATTAAATACTAATCTAATCCTAATCCCCCCAAAGTGGTTGCACACACTTAATCCATTATTAATTAGGTCAATTCTCACCCACATCATGCACATGGCCTTTGTACCATGTCACATGGGTCTTTTCCCCTCCAAGGTATTATCTTCTTCAAATCACACCTCATGGTGCCACTTCCATGAGGTGAGATATCTTAACCATCATCCACCCTTGATCTCCATCCAAAAAGCTCAACCATCCATTTCTATCTCCCCTCTATCACACACACACGTATATCACACTTAACGATTTTCATATATGTCTCACTCATTTTCACTTGGTGCACTGTTATATTGCTAAAATCACTAGGAGCACACATCCAATTGACAATCTTGGGAAAATATACTCTGAGAGGCTCAACATAGTTCATTTTCATTCGATTCTAAATGTTGGTTTGATATTTCTATGCTTGATATTGAGTGTTTCATTTGATTTTGTGTTGCTTAGTTTTTATTGTTTAAATCATTCACTTGGCACAAATTTCATGTGTACATTTTTTGGCATGCCCGATAGGACCCACATCACGGGTCAATTAATCAAAATTGAGGTGATCTCTATCTAGGTGAATGAATTAAGTAAATGGGAAAACTCACTCCCAGTTGGACAATTCCGCAACCTTTTGGGTGGCTTTGTAGTGTTAGCGTAGGTTTTTTATTTTCCTCATGTTAGGGAATGTTTATTTTTCCTACACACATTATTAAACTTAGGTTATATTAGAATGGTTACGATGAGGACATGTGGCATAAATCCATCATTCACATGTGTCACTCACACCCACTTTTGGGTAGTTGAGTCTAACACCCTCTTTTGGATTTATTAGCCACCTCCCATAACCATTTATTTGTCCTTACTTGAGTAGACTAGTTATCATAACATAAAATTTAGAACATACCTTATTTTCACTCAAGGTTGTATTAAGTTGTTTGCTTATCCGAGTGTATAGAATGGTAAAACTATCAAAAACTATAATATTAAATCCATAAAAATAAAATATACTTCATTAGTTTTTCAATATCTCCTTTTTGGTATTCTTTGGATGAAGCACCAAGATCCCACACCATCATGGATGAGAAATTTCGAAGTTGAGAGGAAGGTTCCACTTTCCACTTTGTAATCTCATCTTTTCATCATAGTTAGAATACCTCTCATGACAAAAAAATATTGTGATGACATAATGTGAAGATGATGCAAAACATTCTTGATACTACTATGCTTATTTCTTGAGCTACAATCTCAAAGGAAACCAAAGTGTTTACATTCTTTTACCATAATAGGATTTTTTGGGATTTTATTAACTTATCAAACCTTTAGTTCAAACTAAATATTCTCCTTGAATGCATATCCATCCACAATGCTACTCTAAAAATTAATTAAAGGATCTCCATTTGGAAGTTTGAAAAATAGTTCATAATTTGGCATATCTTCCTTCATCTTGAACTCTTCACATCCATCAAGTAATACCTTTTCCTCTTTAAAATAACTAATGTTTTGTTGACACATGAAAATATTAGAAGTGAAATAAATACCTTTTAATATAAAAGGATTTTTACCTTTAACTTGCATGGTAAAATCTTTCTATTTTTCCTCATTGATTTTCTCACTTTCTTGTAGCTCTAGTTCGATATTTTCTTCCTCTTTTATGAATGATTCTTTTTTATTTTTCTCCCCGATCTCCTCTTTAACAACTTTTAAGTTTTATTTCTCATCTCTCGACCTCCTTATGTTGTTACATAGGCCTCTTTTGTTTGGATACTTGTCTTTGAGTAAGTTCAAGCAATCATCAAAGAACAAATTATATTTGACACTATCAGACATCCTTTGATAATCATCAAAGATTCATAAGGCTTCAAGTTTGTACCCTCATATGTCCTTTTGTATCTTCATAATCTACTTTTAAAGAGGATATTAATACCCTCTCCTCTCAAATGCTATCTTAATACCCTACAAGATGACAAGATATTAGCTCTAATACCACTATAATAAGTCAATTGAATTTTTCATTATGAATTTTTGGATCTGATATTGAATGGTAATCACATTTCAACAAATTTCATAAAAAGCATCACAAACAACTAGCTAGTCAACATTATAGATACATCGAGAATGACCAAAAATCTTGTTACTTATTAAATCATATGATTATTATTTTTACATGAATAAGGACTATTATAATAGTCAAAACCCCAACAACAATACAAATTTAAGATCTAGAACATAAACAACAACTTCTACACAAATTAAATCATATGATTATTATTTTTACATGAATAAGCGACTGTTTTTGCACCAACGATCTCCATTGAGGACATGTTTTCTAGCTACCAAAGGCAACGATTACAAGTAGATGAGATTTTGGGACCAGGATGCATTGCATTGCAAGGTTGTGGCCCCCATCTACCCATCGATCTCATCTATACTTTTAATTACCACTAGAAGAGATTGTTTAAAGTAGCAACTCTTAGATGGTGATGCTTCCTTCTTTTCTCCTAAATTAGAGACATGCTATGATTCTATGATCTCATCTATACTTTTAATTACCACTAGAAGAGATTGTTTAAAGTAGCAACTCTTAGATGGTGATGCTTCCTTCTTTTCTCCTAAATTAGAGACATGCTATGATTCTATGATCTCATCTATACTTTTAATTTTTTAGGGTACTAAACCACTAGAAGAGATTGTTTAAAGTAGCAACTCTTAGATGGTGATGCTTCCTTCTTTTCTCCTAAATTAGAGACATGCTATGTTTCTATCATCTCAAGTAAATACAAGGGACTCGGCTACCCTCTTATTACACTTGAGAGCATAGTGTTAGGACATGGATTCGATTCACATATCCATTTGGGCTCGGGCGATGCAAAACTTTGAAAATTCAATCGAAATCTCCCGTTTGCAAATGAATCACTCAAATTGAGTATTCCATGATGCAAATTCGTATTTTTTTCTATATATGTTAAATGAGGGGAATATGAAAAGTTTACCAGCAGCAAGGTTTTTGTTTCTTTATTTTTGGTGTTTTATCCATTTAGTGGCGAGTTTCTTAAGTGGGCGAGCTGGTCTGAATTCGCTAGGGCTCATTTGATGAGTTTTATGGGGGTTCTAGTCAACAGTCCCAAAAATATACTTTAGAGTCTTTTTGGAGTACAATATTCCATATTACTTGATGTCAAAGCCAAAATCTCGACCATGCCCGCAATCCACATTTAGATGGAGACCACTTACACTTAAAGTGGAAGGGGGAGACAATCAATTGAACTTGGTAGGGCTCATTTATGTTTACCTCCACATTTTTTCATGTTCCTAATGTGTCCATGCCAAAACCATCTACTCAAATGGTGTTCATTGGTGTTCTAATGAGCTTAGGTCTCCTTAGCCTCCCAAGTGGTTGTCAAAATGATATTTAGGTCCGCACCTAGATCTACTACGATATGTTTAACTTTATTATTATTAAGATTTGCAGTGATTAATAAAGGACCATTCTTACAATTTTGGTCTTCTGCTATTTGGTGAACCTATTGTTGCTTTTATTTATTCCAATATCTTACCATTTGTTTTAATTTTACTAGAAGATCTTTTTGTTGGGCTAATGAGGCTAAATTTTTCAACATCATTACTTCTTCTTTTGAAAAGCGGGATATTTCATCATTTTGTTGTTGTCTAATTTGTTTTTTTGCTTTCTCCACTATTTTATCATGTTGCTTTTTTGGTCAAAATTAATCATATTTTTCTTCCTTCGGTTTTGATTCTTCATTAATTTCTTTAATCTCCCTTCTATGACTTCCGGTATATGGTCCCTATCTAGTTAATACTATGATTTTATTCTTCTTTGTTCTATATTTCTTCTTTTTTCTTATTTACAGTGGTTGTTCTTCCCCATAATAGTCTTCATTTGATTTGTCAAATAACTAGTTATATTTCCTTTGACAACTTTTGGCCCTTTATGATATTCTTCTAATTACTTTGGCCCCTTTGTGATCTTGCAACTCATCACTTCTATACTGTGGTGTATTTTGATAGTATTGTTTTCCCTTATCACATCTGAATATATCATGTGAATCATCTCCACAAAAAGGACATTTCCTTCTCTTCTCTATCCAACATTCTAGGCATAATGGCCTATTGTTTTGCAACTTTGTAACATGTGGTATCGTTTCTTTGGAATTTTTTCTATCACATCCTCTTCCTTTGTAATTTGATTATCTGTTATCTCCTATTTAGTCTTGTGGTGAGTTATTTTGTAGCGCATATACACTTCTATTGCCTTTTATTGGTGGTTTCCTATAACCTGCATCATATAGAGGTCTTTTTGCTAGCCCCTTTATATATGCCATGTTCATGTCTATGTCTTTGTCATAGTTGTAGTTCACAAGGCATCTAGAATCAGGATGATTATGTATGTTCTAGATTTAAATTTGGTTTGTAGGATACTCCTACATGAGGTGACTATCTCATTCTTAGCAAGTTCCACCATATATTGAGTTTTTCTTGGCCGATACTATCTTCAATTCTATGTGTAGTATGATTGTTGTTCTTTCTCTGTGGGATTTAAGAAAATCATTTTGGAGGTGACCTTCCCTTGAGTAGCATGTGCATCAAATTTCTTTATTTTTCTTTGTTTCTCCCCTTGCTAAAATTAAGATTTGTATGGTTAGTTGTTCTACTGCTAGTTGCAACTTCTCAATATTTTCATTTATATCATCCTTTTGGGGTTTGCACCAAGTTTGGGCTTCAATGCGGTAGGCCATGTTGATTAAGTAAGTGTAGGTATTGAATATTCTATCATCCAAATCTACTCTTATATCTTTTTACAATTTGGAAATGAAGCATTCTATCTTTTTTCACTCATTGAGGGGTTCTTCCAATTTATAGTAGACTTATATGAATCTTTTATCATATGATTTTATTGATTCTTCTTCTCCTTGGACTAGCTCCCTCATTTTACTCACACTCTTTGTTGGGATATCTGGAGTGTCAAATTTTTCTAAGAAATTTTGTTTCACCTTATTCCATCTTTTCCCCTATTTCAGATGTCTTTTTATACCAGTTTAATACCTCTTTTCTAAGTGGAGATACAAAGTCAAGTAATTTTAGATTATCTTCATCAATATCTTGTCTTTCCCATAGTGATTCTAATAAGAATATATGCTCTGCAACTTTTGTTGTGTCTCATCCAAACATTGGGATTTTGATAGATGATTCCATATTGTTTTTGCTACTTCTGCTTTCAAATTTCTAGATTTGTGGAGTTGGCTTTTCATCTTTCTCTTTCTTTATTTTTCTAACACTGTAGAGTTTCTTCTCTTTACCCTTATCTCTTGCTAGTTTTATCTCAAAGTATTTTTTTCCAGTTATCTCTTCCCAATGTACTTCCTTTCCTTCTTCCTGTTTGATTCCTTACCTTGGGTTATCTCTTCTTTCAAAATTCTTCGACTCTTATATGGCTAAGGGGATGGGTCCTACTCGGGGGGTTGTGACTTCAAAATATCTTTACACTTTCTTATCTGATAGTGTCATTTTATTTGTTTTTAAATATATCTCTTTTCCCAAGTTCAATCATTCTCTTTACTTTTTATTATTTCTTCATTTAATTTCTTTATGCTGCTATTGATTAGTTCTTCTAAATATTCCACTTGAATTGATGGAGTCTTCTCCAGAGTTTTTAGAAATTCCATAAATATAACATCTAGGTTAGTAGTTAGGTTTTATAGGTCTAGTAGGATTATTAGGCTTTTAGGAGGTTGTGGTAGTAATGGGGTCTATTTAGTGTTGCAAGGCCCTAATAGCAATCCTCTAGATACCCCATAATCATTAATACTTTATTTACGAGAAAGAGTCCTGACGAAACACACCTCCAGTTCTATCTCTTTGATACAAGACTCTTTAGCTTCAACACACCCAGAATTCAGACCGATGACGCCTTCAATCCCTATTGTTCTTCTCCATTTGGTTTACCGCGTTTGATTTTCCAACAATCTCGACTTAACCTTTTCTTGTTGTTCGATCTCCTTTATCCATGGTTGTGATTGTTTTGGGGTTTCATTAATACTTTTACTATTTCTCATGGTAGTTATTTGGAAACTTTTCTTTAGCAGTCATATCTCTTTAAGGATCCCTTTTGGAACCTCCCCCCCTTTCCATTCTCCATCCCCTTGGTGTCTAAGCCCCTCTCACAAGGTAGCTGTAAAGAGGATATTTCTGCCAAAAAATTGTATCTTCATTGATTTTCCTTTCTTTCCTTGTGTCTGATTATATTTTAGGTGGTGTTCTCCTTTATATCACCTAACCAAGGTCCCGACAATAAAACCAATGTTAGCAAAAAATATAGGGAAACACATATCAAAGTTCTAAGCCCCAAGTACTTTTTGAGTGTTGTAGTTATACCCTAGACTCAGTAATATAAAGGTAAGCACCCTTTTATTAAGACATGAGAAGAACTAAATTAGTATTCATAGATTCATGGATAACATAAAATA
The DNA here is from genome assembly GCA_007258455.2 of Sequoia sempervirens. Lineage (NCBI taxonomy): Eukaryota > Viridiplantae > Streptophyta > Pinopsida > Cupressales > Cupressaceae > Sequoia > Sequoia sempervirens. Next base: position 105,024,664 of record VDFB02000017.1, on the reverse strand, counting down.
GATAAAATTATGATAATCATTATATTAATCATGTTTGAAAGGGTATAAAATATATCTTCCCCTATACTCCACCTATTTACTTCCTTTCTTATATGCAATCCTTATACATTTAATATACAATTTTATACAAAGTTCTTACATATATTCATTTATTCTTTCTTCCTTTCTATTCTCTCTCCTACTATCATTCATATATTTCCCTATACATATATGTATGAGATGGGAGGTGACCCATCTATGTTACCCCTAGTCTAGATGATATCTTTACAATCTTAGGCTCCACAAGCTCTTTTTAACAAGGTGCATTAGGATTTTCCTACCAGTATCTGCTCTACTACTCTTTCCATCTAATAGGTGGCTATGATCTTCAACCAAATCTTGCATGGTATAGAGTATTATATATTGACTCTTACATGACCTTTATTAAGAGTTCTAGAGTGAAAATATTGGTAGATATTGAAATTTTGAGTATTCTCTTGTCTTGCATCAAACTATGACCTAGAAAATAAAAAAACTTGATAGAAATACTAGATTTGGGAGTTTCTTCTTTGTCCATTTGTATTGCAGGTTCATAATGGAGCTTTTTGGTGCATATCAAAGATCACCATCAAGTTTAAAGGGTCCAAAAGAGTTATTTTTTCTTTTTGTTTTGTCTAAATCAAACATCTAAGGATAAATCTATAATGGTTTGAAGTTGGGAGGTGGTTACCAGATTCTAAAGGTAGCTACAATTTTGGAGCATTTAAGAAAAAGAAAACCCTACTATCACATCCAAGAGGCTAAAGAACCCTAATATTGATTATTAAATTGTCAAAACTAGACACTTTTCCCAATTCCAGCAGGCAAAGAATTCCCCTCTTTGGTCATACAAGCAACACAATCAAAGAGAATATTTAAGAATATTTTTTTGTACACTACATAGATGTTGACACATGTAGGTTGTATGGGTAATTTTTTTTTATAATATTTTTACATTTTTTTATATTCAATATGTAGACCATACATTTCTTGTGTTGGGTACCTGCAGAAGTAGGGTACTACTAGGGTGCCCATCTTGCACCATGTGGTGGCCATCTACATGCCCCACACACTAGCTAACTACCATCACCCAACGAAATTCCCTATCACCACCAATAATCCATTTTATCAATTAAAATAATATTTTGAGGTTATTTCCTATACATGCTACCTAGAGAATATTTCAACATATCCAAAAGATTTTTTCTAGATACATCAAATAGTTCACTGTTAGTGAAATATTCCCAAGAATATTTTGTCCAAAGTATATTCTGTCAACATGAGAAGACTATTTGATTTGTTGGAATATTCCATCATTAACATAAAATATTTTTTTGTCTACATGTGTTGACATCAACACCATGTTAGGATGACATTAGCCGGGCTTTTCAAAATTGCCCCACCTCTCCAATATAGTTTTGGTTTTGAGGTCTAGCTTCAAAATCTCATAACTTAGTCATTTGACCTCTTTTTGTTAGATTTTTTATTTGGGGAAAATTTGTGCCTTCTTTGAAGTGGTGTAATAATTTTTTTTATTTTGGTGCCCACTTTTTCTAGAAATTGTAGATTCTCATAAGTGTTGCTAAGTAGTTCTTGTTTTGGGAACATTCAGGGCTCTATTCTCACTCCTATGGTGACATTTTATTGTGCATTTTTTAAAAAGTGCATAATTTTTCATGTACTTTACAATGGTATGATTGAATTGATCTCATGTTATCTAAAAAAAATGCTTTGAGTTTGTGGCCAAATTTGGCATTTATATGCACTAAGATCAAGTCCACTTCATTATTTTTAACAAATGACACCTGCAATTATATTGAGAATAAAATGTCAAGATCATATATTTTTAGGGGTATTCTTGATTGAGTAATTTGGGGGGGGGGTAATTTTTTGGTGGTTGATTATTTTTTGATGTAGAGGAGGGTGGAAATCAATTCAATTTCATAATACAAAGAGATTCCAACCACTTTTCTTCCCTCAAAATTCTATCTTGGCTTGTTTTCAAATTTTCACCTAGTCTCCCTAGTAGGTCAGCAAACCTAGTTTCTTTAACATAACTTTCAAATTTTCATAAAAAAATATCCAACCAACAACCATTCTAAACACCCATTAATACTCTCTTTAACATACTTCAAAACTTCATAGGACTCTTTTGGACCAACTCACTCAAAATCAAGAAATCACGTTGTCCTAGACCCTAATTAGGTTAGTTTTGCAAAGAAAGTACCCTTTAAACATCCCACAATCCCAAAATAATTATGGATAGTTTTCAAAAAATCCTTGAAACTAACAAATCTCCAATTTATATCATAAAAAGATCCCTCCAAGATGCCTTTTCACCAAACCCCCACTTTGTGCCAATACAAAGGGGTTTTATTGAAAAACTGGTTTCCCAACCTTCCCATATTCTATCAACTCATCAAACACTTCTAAAAATACCTGTACAGGCTTCATCAATCACTAGAAATTGTTGCCCCCAAGAATTACAACTTTTCCACCCTTAAACCACTGATTTCACTCAACACATATTTGCCAACTAGGGCATCATGAAAAGTCACTTGACTCACCACCCCTTCTCACAAAAACCATTTAAAACCCATACTCCTACCATTTGAGACTCATTCCATTGAGAAACTATGAGAACAATAGGTGGAATGAGTGAAAATTACATTTTAAGTCTTCAAACCCTTGAAAATTGGTGTTTTCAGACCCACCTACAAAAAATTAAGCATTGAACACTCAAAATTCAATGGATTTCAATGCCACAAGGAAAAAATGGTCTTAATATGTTTCTCCACTCAAAAAAAGTTACTTCAAGCCTTAAAATTCTTGTACGGGCAGTTATTTATCCTGCAACAACAAATTTTAAAGGAAAATACAAAATTTTAAAGGAACAGGGCGCTTTATTTGAAATTCTTTCACAAATTCTTCAACACCAACCATGCCTCGAAGCTTACAATGATATTTAAACATTTTTTCACCAAAAATTGACTCTCAAACCGACCAAATACCTTTCAAATCCGAACTGACTGTTGGTGTTCCACAAATTTGTAACTTTTACAAAGCAAGTTTTGATAAAATTTCTAAAAGATGGCCTTATGCACTCAATGACTCTACTAACATAACTAATGGTCATTTATGACCTTATTTATAACAAAATAAGACCCTCCACATCAAAATATAACAAAAGAACACAATTTTAAAACTTGCAAAACTAAGCTTCCATGGTGCCCCTGCACCATTTTCTTTGCTTTTTTGTGTGCTCATGCAATTGGGAATATCAATTTGAACTCCTAAATCTATATAATTATGCTTCATGGAGAAAATTAGTATGGAATTATCTCATGGGAAAGGGTTATCTATGATATCTAAAGGAAACCATTTCTCAACCTATTGATCCTAAAGAAAAGGTAAGATGGTAGATCGACCATGAGAAAACAATTTGGATTCATATGTTCATTAGTCTCTTTTGATTTAAAATTTCATGATGAATCATGCAAAACACCTAAGAAGGCTTGGGATACTTTTGAAAAGTTATGTGGTAAAATTTATAATTTTATGGGATGTCAAATTGAAAAAGATTTGATAAATCTCTATCCTAAAGGTTTTGACCACATCCAAGACTACATCTCCATGATTAAGCAACTAAGAATATAATTAAAAGATTATAATATTGTTAAGGAATATTTACAATTGATTCTTAATGTGTTATCCAAACTTAGTCTTGAGTATTCAATATTTAGTTTTGGATTTCATACCCATGAAATTTTTGTGGGAGAATCATATGTTGATCCTAAGTTTGATGACTTTGCAAACATCCTAATCCAAGAGGAAGCGAATATAATTTATATGGCTCTAATCAAGTCTTCTAAGTCACAAGCATTGGTGTCTAGTGACCCTAAGGGACATAAATAATCAGGGAATCCCAAAAGCAAACAAAATAATAAAAAGAACAAGCTACTTAGAGAATTTGAATCCTCTCCCTCACAAGGGGAGTCATCTAATAAGGAGAATCCTAACTATGCATATTGCATCAAAATAGTGGATGATGAACAACAATGTTATTCAAAACAACTTGATGATTTGAAGCATCTTCTTATTAAATATCAAATCAATTTTCCTTAAAAAATGTCAAGGGGTTCATCTTACTCTTCATCAAATTTAGAGAGACATAAGGGGAAAGTACTTGTTGCAATTACAAAATCTAAGTCAAGAAGGTGGATACTTGATTCATATCATATGGCTTCATCAAAGAGTATGTTCTCTTTATATGAGTCTTGTTCATCATCACACATCCATATGGCTAATGCTAGCAAGTCAAATGGCAGAATAGAGCATACTAGCAATAGACTGGCAGAGCACCACAGTACTAGTAAAGGGACAACTATGAAGGAGACACATCCCTTGAAAGAATGTATATATGTTATATATAATAGATAGGATATATAGGATAGAGGTGAAAGAAAGATACATGATGGAAGACATATGGTAACAAAATATATCATACTAGAGGAAAGACTAGACTTTCCCATTATGTTCCTGTTATGACATACATATATATAAACAAAAAGGATTTATAGGGAAATACATGTGTGATATGGGTATATGAATAATATTTTTTGTTGAGTATACTACTATATGTTATGAATTCCCTATAGATTCCTACTGCATGCTTGTTTCTCTTATTGTATCCTTTGGGGTATAAACTGACTACTTAGGGAATATTAGGTTACAAATCCTTCCAGACTATACCGACCCCATTTCTCTTGCCAACATTGGTTTTGTTTTTTAGACCCTAGAGAGAACAATAAAGAAATTGGAGGCATAGAAGATGTAGGAAGTTGGTAGAAAATTAAAACTCGTCAAATCCTAAGGGACACCTCTATGAGAGGGGGTAGGCCATTAGGGGATGACGAATGGAAAGGGGGGAGGATCTCAAAGATCCTTCAAAATATGTGACTGTTCATAAGAAACCTTCTAGAATTATGTTATAGAGGAAAGAGAAAAGTCTAGACTAAGAATACATATGGGAAAAGGGAAAACCAAAAGGGGAAAATAAATAACTGACAACATTGAAGCAAGAATGGAAATGAGTGTAGAAGAGAGGAAAATAAAAAAATCTTAGGAAAGAGAAGAAAGGTACCACAAGAGGGAAATATAAATAAAAGAGAAACAACAAGTAGGTAGAATGGCAAAGGAAATCTTAAGAACATGGATGGAGCACACCAAGAAGGTTGTTTCTAAGTGAACCGATGTGAGTGCAATTGCAGGAAAGATAGAAAGAGGGAAAGAACCGGAAGCCAAAGATACCGTAGAAGAATGAAAGGAGGAAATGGTGGAACCTAATCCTAAGTATTTTTTAACCAAACATAAGATAATCTCGATGAATAATGAAAAGATGGAGTCACAAATAAAAAGGTGTGAAGACAGGCATCATCCCCAGACTAGGAGTCACACCTTAAGCCAGATAGAATACATATAGAGACAAATGAAGTAAGGAAAGAAAGTAAGAGACCAGAGCTATGGACAACATATACAATGAATTGGGATGTTGTAGAAGGAAGAAACCAATCCATTGAGTGGAGTACTATGGAGGAATAAAACAACTACGAACAAGTAGAAACTGACACTGAAACCAGTTCCATATTCATCATAAGAAGATATGGCCACAATGAAAAAAGTGTCAGTATTCAAAAGGGATAATAGTAACACTGTATAACATATCCTCTTGTTAAAAACCATATGATAGAGCCGGAACAGACAAAGAGATAGTATAATTTTTTTTGACTTCATCAATTCCTTGAGATTAAAACCACTAAAATGGTACTAGAAATCATATCCCTGAAATAATAAATCCACAAATGAAGTAAATAAAGATTTCCTAGAAAATTTTGATAGTCTAGAACCCATAACGAAGGAAGTAAGCAAGAGAACTATCTCAAACAGATGTCGAGTCTATTTTAGAGTTTGACAAAAGGTTTATAAGGAGGTGGTCAAGTGACTAGAGGAACCATTAAATGATAAAATAGAAAATAGAATGGTTCCTTTCAGCCATAACTCCAGAACTAAGAATGGATTTGGATGGAAGAAACTTCAATTTATACTCGAAATTAGTGGCATTGGCATGCCACATAGAAGGAAATTCCTGGAGGAAAATAGAAAAGGAGAAGGAAAATCAAAAAATGCAAAGGTTACAGCTAGAAATGGACCAGCTATGAGTGAGGAAAGAACTTATAAAACATGAGATTGGTTTGCAAAGACCTAATATTTGGTGTTCATATTGCGATAGGGAAGGCCATGTTTGAAACGAATTCCAGATAGAAATAGGGGAAGAGAAGGGTGAGAATTAGAACTTGGATAGGATTAACTAGTGTTTTCATTTGAACTTTTTCATTTCTTAGCAAAGACCCTCAGATATAAACCATACTTGAGAGGATAAAAGGGATTATCTTTAGCCCACTCGAAGATGACATACAAACACTGAAATCCCAAGAATTGGAATCCCATTACACACCATTAGAGTAGAAATATAAACACAAGGATTGGATGGAATGGGAGATGTGCATAGTAGAACAACATTGTAGGGCGATGCAAAATGATGAATTAGAATAGCTACCAGATATAGAAATCGGCCAAGGGGAGAGAGAGATAGAAGAAGCTATTGGCCCAAAGCAGAAATACTATAATGAGCCACTCAAAATAAAAGAAAAAAATATTTTAGAAGCAGGTGACCCAAAGTTGGCATGCATAGGAGATAACTAGGGCGAATAGGTAGTTGCACAGACTATTGAGACACTAACCGATTTTCAAGACTTGTTTCCCTATAACTTCATTGAAATGAAAGGAATTAAAGGAGAAGTGGGAGTTATGAAGATTCAACTTAAAGAAGGCGAAAAATCGGTCTGGAAGAGACCATACTGACTAAATCCAAATAACAACAAACTGAAAACTGAAATAGACAAAATGTTGGCTGCTAAAATAATTAAACTGATAGAAGAGGTAGAGTGGATAAGCCTAATGGTAGTTAAAAATAAGAAAACTAGAGAGATAAGGGTTTTTATTGAATTCTAGGAATTAAATAAAGGATGCATACATGATCTATTTCCCACACCATTTATAGAGGAAATATTATAATTAGTTACCGAAAGGGAGATCTACTCATTTACGGATGGATTTTTAGGATACCACCAAGTATGAATTAAGGAGGAAGATCAAACAAAAATTATTTTTTCTAATGAATGGGGATTGTATATGTACACAATCAATCTATTTGGACTAAAAAATGCCCTAACAATATTTAGTCGAATAATGATCAACACCTTCAAAGATTTCATTCACAATTTTATCGAAGTCTACCTAAATAGCTGGACAACCTATGAGATAATAAAGGACCATGTAAAATTCCTTTGGATGATGCTCAATAGGTTTCAAAGCATGAAAATATCACTAAACCTAAAAAGTGCACTTTTGTGGTGCTCTACGAGACACTTCTTGGCCACATTATATGCAAGGAAGGACTTATGGTAGACCCAATGAAATTAGCCTTAATCTTGAACCTACCACCACCAAGGAATGCTCTAGAGGTCAATACATTCTTAGGATATATGAGATACCATAGGAAATTCATTAAGGTATACGTAGTAATTGCAACCCCATTGGAAAATGTCCTAAGGAAGAAAATAAGACAAAGTATAGAATGGAATGAAGAAGCCTGGACAATGTTTGATACTTTGAAACAGAAAATAGTAGAGTGTGTATTGGAACAATCCTTTCCATTTCCATGTAAATTCCTTTGGAATAGCAATAGGAGTCATGCTCACTTAGCCTAAAGGGAAAAAGGATCATTCAATAGCATTTGCTAGTAGGAAACTATATTTGACAAAAAAGAGCTACACTACTATGGAAAGAGAGGTGTTAACAATGGTATATGCTTTACAAAAGTACTGACACTATCTACTATCCACCCCCTTCACCTTCTTCACAAATCAAGAACCCTTAAAATACTAATTGAACAAACCATTACCTCATGGTCAGATCTCCAAATGGTTGTTAATATTCCAAGAATTTGACTTCAAGATAATGGTGAAACATAGAAAGGGTAACCAAGGCCTAGACTATCTATCTTGGATTGAAATTGGTGAAGAACCAAATGTATACAAGGAAGAATTTCTTAGAACAAACTTTTTAGAATTATAGAAATACCGAAAGAACTAGAGGATATCACTATCTTGTTATGAATCGAAGAATTTCCCAAAGCTCTAACACCAAAAGAGAGATAGTCGCTAGTATGGAGGGGAAAAACATACACATTAGTATAGGAGAGATACAACACAAGGGGAAATATTTCATCCTTTGGAGAGTAGTCTACAAGCATGAAAGAAAATCAATTCTATAAGAAGCACATAAAGGGATTGTCAGACGTGACAATTTTAAAAAATCTACCACAAGAATGGTGAAACAAGCAGGTCTATGGTGGCCAACATTACATAAATATGCTACAACCTACATAAGAGGATGTGACATCTATCAAAGAGTAGGAAGGCCTACTGCCAGAGATGAGATGACCCTCAATCTGGTACTATCCCAAAACCCATTCAAGAAGTGGGCGATTGATATCATAGGGCTGATCGACCCACCAACAAGGCACTCAAAAGATAGATTCATCATCACCAGTGTGGAGCACCTAACAAAATGGGCAGAGGTAGAACCAACAAGAGATTGTACCACCAAAAATTCTACCAAGTTTCTATACAAACAATATTATCACTAGACATGGATTCCCACTAAGCATAGTGAGTGATCAAGGAAAGCATTTCATCAACAACATGATAAGGGAATTGTTGCAAAATTTTATGATAATGCACAATAAAATCACACCCTATCATCCACAAGCCAATGGAGCTAGTGAGGCTCTAAATAAAAAAAATAGCAAAATATTGATAAAATTATGTGAGGGATATCAAAAAAATTGGGATATTAAGATATCAGTAGTATTATGGGAATACTGAACCTCATATAAATGGAAAAGTAAGTTTGCATCGTTTCAATTGGTTTACAACCTTGATGCAATGGTACCCATGAACTTCAATATTTTGAATATACGTACTGCCCTAACTTTGTGGCTCAAAGAGGATTAATATAACAACCACCACCTTACAACAAGGAATTTAATAGGGATTTTAACCATGAAGTAAAAAGTAATCATTCCATTAAAATAGGACATAATTTTCTTTCAATAATTGAAATTGTAACTGCATAACTAATAACATAAGTATAACATAATAAATTCATTTGACTTTTTGAACTAAAAATAATAATAAAAATTCCTTTTAATTTAATATTTAAAGAACAAGGTAAGAGATTCCATATCTAGATACTTTCTTTTCTTTATTTTCGTCACACAAGACTCGACATGTTGTCTGCAAGAGTGGTGTAGGAGCACCATTAAACAAAATTTGTCAAGCAAGGTTGATTAGGTGCAGACTTTAGGATTTGGAGTCCTTTTTTGTTCAAATAAGGTCATTACGACCATTTTGCATTGTAATAGGTCATATTTGATGGTATTTTGGTGATTAGGAGGTCTAAGATGCTAAAAGCGCAAAAATATTGAAAAATTGCTAATTGTGCAAAAATGCAAAATTGAAAAGTTGTAAAAGGGAAGGTTTAGAAGACCAATGGTCACTAGGATTTGAATGGCTAGTTTTGGTAGTTGAATCAGTTTTTTTTTGGTGGGAAAACATCTTAAATGTGGTGAAGAACTCAATATAGGAGGTCGTTAAGCATTCTTAAGGATTTGAAGGAGAAAACAACTCATTTTTACTATGTTTTATGTTACTTTACTGGTAATTCTCCATTTGCAGCCACTGTATGGCCCCGTACAGGCCTTTCTCAGTTTGAATTGTTTGGGAAACTTTAGAATCATGTGTTAGATTTAAATTGAATCAATTTTGAGGGTCTAATATTCAAATTGATAAGAGTTAGAGGCAATTTCATGAGACAACCTGTAAGTTTCCAGATTTAAAGGTTTTGTAAGTTTAAATTTCAAAATGGACCCATTCCACCTTCTGTGATGTATGTACCTCAGTGGAATGGGTGGATAAAATTAGTGTAGAGTGTGAACATTTTTTTTGAGTGCATGGGAGGTCAAGAGATGTGTCAGGCATGAAGCCCTAGAGTGGAAAAAGTGAGGTTTTGATAAGGTAAAGTGTGTGAAAGGTTGGGGAAGTGTCATTTCATGATTTAATAAGAATATATAGAGGTATTTGAACCTATCTAAGGTGTTGGAAAGATTGTGTGAGGAGTGGATGTGTGTTTTTCAGTAAGCCCTAGGTTCATTTCTTAAAAAGGAGGGTTTTGAGGATTGGAATTTTGGAGACCTGTTCTCTTGATGAAAATTGTGAATTCTTAGGTTTTGTAACCTGTGGATTTCTTCCCTTTGGGTTTTGAAGGTTTAAAATAAGTTTTTAAGAGATGCTACTTTGTAAAATAGACCTAATTTGAGGTCTAGGTATGTGTGGTTTCCCTGTTTTTGTGAAATTGTTACAAAGAATCCTATTGAGAGTTTATGGTATGTGTTTGTGTGTCCAAAAGGGTGTTTGAAAACTTGCTGGTCCAGATTTGAAAGGACAACATTCAAGAGTTATACCCGACTGAGTGAGTTTGTAGTGCTACAAGGAATTGAGAGAATTTGATGAGATAGTGAGAATTTTGAAGAATAGCATCTTGAGTGTTGTTATTGATGGAATTTGTGTGGTGTGGTTGCAGGACCTCCTCTAGTTGCTATCAAATGGGGAGAGCATCACCTAGGTGCTTTACCTCCAACCACAAACTAACAATCCCCCACACACCTTCCTAATTGGAAGTGGCCATGCCCTTCAATGACGGGAATAGTTAATAACCCTCTAGTAATTTCCATCTGAGCTCTGGTGTTGTGCCCTACTTAACCAAAACCTTCAAACAACTATGGAAACCTTCCACCTATGAATGGAAACTCTGATGGATTAAGTATCTGAAACACAATGAATCGACAAGTGCAAGTAGAGACTATTACACTTGCTTTGGCCAAAGTATTTGTAATATATATACAACCACTACTTACAAGAAGAGTCATTCATTCACCCACCCTACTTGACTTGGAGAACCTTATCTGACCTTATAATAGTTCAAATTTATTGTTTGACCATTGGTTAACATTTCATACAAATTTTTATTTAAAAAGTGATGTCTTTATTTAAGCCATACCCCTAGACACATGTCAATCTCAAGCATAATACTACTCCTTGACTACTTCCCATCTTGAGTATAGTACTTCCCCTAGACACCTACCAATCTTGAGCATAGTACCGATCCCTGTTAATTCATAATTCATCTAGATTGGTTAAATCTTCCTGACTTTAGAACACCCATGTTATGTTCATGTAACATCCTATACCTTGGAAACTACCTATTGCTCAATGTTCTTAGCTACTACGCGTATAAATGATTTGACTTGTTATATTTTACTAACCTTGAATACATGTTCTCATAAGTTCTTGAGACTTGGTAACTACCACTTATTCAATTCCTTCATATTATCCATGAGAGTATTTGATCTCCCATTATATGCACAAATAATTGATATTGATGACCCCTGTCTTTAACTAGAATCTCTCTTGGTCACAACTAAAAGTATTGACAAAATGATCAACATATTTAAACAACAATAAATAGTATTAAATTGAATATTCCTTATTTGTCTAATAGTATTGTATGTCCATTGTTTAGTTTTACTATAGAATCCTTTCTTAGAATGTGATGACTCACTAAATAAACAACTCAATTGGGTTGTTAGTATCTTCTGACTTAAACACTTGAGATACATTCACATAACTACTTAGGTCTTGGTTACAACCACTTTTTCGAATCTTTACCCTAATCCTTGAGAGAAACTACTGTCAAGATATAATATTTAATCAAATATTGACCTATCTAGTCATAATATGGTATATTGATTACATATACTAATTCCCCATAGTGATGGTTATTTTTCCATGAAGAAAATAACTTTTATTAGGATTTTGACTATCTTGGTAATAATTATAGTCTTTTTTACTAAGGATAAATTCAACTATAGACCAACTAGTTCAATCTTTCAATAGTTTCACATTTAAAAGCGTTTACTAAATAAGATTGAAAAATGATTGGTTGGGTAAAATATTCTAGACATTGAATCCCCTTGTTATGATTCTCTAACATATAGGGTCTAGGCTACTGCCTCTAATTCAAGTCCTAACATGAACCTTAAGGTTTATCCTCTTACCTATTCTTAGGCTTCTTAGTTAGATAATGATGACACTATGCCATCATCTTGACATACTCATGGCCATTCAAATAATATTGACATTAAGTCATATGAACATGGAAATATCATTACTTGAGCTAAATAGAGGATTACCTCCTCTTACTTATGTTTAAATACTTCCATTAACAAGTCAAAAGGTTGGGTTCACAAATTATCATAATAAATGATGGGGTTTATGATATGTAATATCATCAAGTTCTCAAGCAACAGAGTATTGTGCTCTACCTCAAATTCTCTTTGCACAATCAACATAACACTCTACTTTATTTCATTTGACTCTTTAAGAAAATGCACAATAAATCTTGCTATTTCCCTATCAGTTGAACCATATTCATAGTTATGAATTTGTATATATTAGACTATATAAATATTACGTAAGAGTATCTTTTCACTCTTATTTTCAGAGATAACTATACTAAAATACCATTATTTAGTCTCCTATTTTTAGACTACGTATTCTAATTATTTTAGATAATCATAAGAAACTATTTTTTTTTTATCATAATTCTTATTTAAATCCCTTTTAAAAGAAAATAACATGTTTAAAAACAAGACATGCTTGTAAATTCCAACTAATGGCTGCAAATATAGCTTGACAATGCTCAACTACACTCCTTCAATGAGTTTAGAAGTTGCTTACTTCTTGTTCCCACCTCTATCTTAGATATTGTAACCTCTAATTACTTAAAAATACTAACACACAACTGCTACTTGTTGTTATCACTTCATTAAACTCATATTACAAACTCTAAAATGCTTAAGATTAATAGACTTAGACTATACACCTCCTTTACTATACCTTTCAACAACCAAAAATAAGAGAATTCAACTAGTTTTTATAAGAAAAGCTTACTCAAGTTTAATGCATTCCACTATTGAGGAATATGGTGCTATATTTATGCTTGCACAAAAAAATTTATGTTTTAAAATTCCTCTTAAAGAGGCTCGACCAACTCTTAGATATGCCATGATTTGAAATAGTTTTCAAACATTCATATTGCAGTATTTAATTGCTTTGAATGCATAGCTATAGTAACCACTATGGTGGTTGGTTTACACAATGATTAGAAGCTTTTGAAACTTGTTCGTGCTAGGGTTAGAAGGCATATATCTAATAGTTAAGTGCAGATTTGATCAATAAAATAGAGAAATACAACACACAAAAAATTATAGCAAAAATAAGACAACACAGAGAATTTAACATGGTTCACCCAATATGGGCTACATCCACAAAACCATAGCCATCTAATGATTTTATTATCCAGTGCTGAACATATTACAATCTCATGAATAATTCCCTACTGCAACTCCCATCCCAACCACTTATAACAAGCTTTTTTTAGAAGCTTCCAGAATTAGGGTTCTATAAAGTTAGTTTTTTCTTTTGTCGGTGACGAAGCGAAAAAAGAAAAAAAAATTCTCGAGGGCTGTTGCCCCCGAACCTCGCCCGAGGCCTAGCCCAACCCCAAACCCTAACGAGGATACATGAAGAGTCTACAGTATAGCATGATCAGTTTCCACATACCAACAATCTCCCACTTGGAGACTGATTAGGCTCGACACCAAACAATCTCCTACTTGGAAATTGATCCTAGATGACACCAATACACTTACAACTCCCACTGGAAATAAGCACCTTGGACCCTGCTGCTCTATTATACTTTTAACCATGAAGACCAACCAAAGTTGAAGAGGAGCTCAGCTTCTCCCTTGTCACTTCCTTTGTAGACATATCCACTGGATTGGTATATGTATGTATCTTTTCCATCTTTACCTGTCCATCCTCCAACACTGACCGAATGAAATGATATCTTAACTGTATGTGTTTGGTTTTAGAGTGAAAAGTAGAATTATTTGCAAGATGTATAACACTCTGGCTATCTGTAAACAAGTGATATTCAACCTATTTTTTTCCCAACTCTTCCATGAAAAGTTGCAGCCATATCATCTCCTTTGTTGCCTCTGTTGCAGCAACATACTCTACCTCCATGGTGGATAAAGTAACCACCTTTTGAAACCAAGAAATCCAACTCACTATTGTCCCACCAACTGTAAATACATAGCCTATGGTACTCCATCTGGTATCTATATCCCCTACCAAATCTGAGTGAACATAGCCTTTAAAATCAGTATTAGAGCTTCGAAAACATAAACATTTATTGGATGTACCTCTCAAATACCTGAGAATCCATTTTACTGCATTCCAATTTTTAACTCTGAGATAACTCATATACCTGCTAACAACTCCTATGACATGTGCAATAGTCAGTCTCATGCATATCATGGCATACATTAAACTTCCTACAGTTGAAGCATATGGTACCTTGGACATTTTCTTCCTCCTTTTGTGTCTTTGGACACATATCCTTAGTCAAATTGACATGACTGGGAAAAGGTGCGCTAATAGCTTTTGCATTCTCCATATGAAATCACAGCAACACCTTTTCAACATAATTAGCTTGAGATAAAAACATTTTTTTGTTTTTCCTATCTCTTGTAATCTTCATACCAAGGATTTGTTTCACTGCACCCAAATCCTTCATAGCAAATTAATTTGTTAACTATTGTTTTAACTCCCTTATGTGATCCATGTTAGACCTCACTACAAGCAAATCATCAACATATAAACATAAAATAATGTAGCTATCATCATTTAACCTCTTAAAATAAACACAATGGTCTAAATTACACTGAATGTAGCCATGATCAACCATAAAGCTATCAAATTTAATATACCATTGCCGAGGTGCTTGCTTCAAGCCATATAAACTTTTCTTCAATCTGCACACCAATTTCTCCTAACCTTTGACCTCAAATCCTTGTGGATGTTCCATATATATTTCCTCTTCCAAATCACCATGGAGAAAGGTTGTTTTAACATCTAGTTGTTCCAAATGCAAACCTTCAGTAGCCACAATACTTAAAACAGTGCGTATAGAAGTCATTTAACAACTAGAGAAAAAATTTAATCAAAATCAATACCCTTTTTCTATGCAAATCCCTTTACAACTAACCTGGCTTTAAATATTTTCTTACCTCCATCCTCCTCTTTCAACCTATAAAACCATTTTTTTGGTAAATCCTTTTGACCTACAAGCAACTTGCATAGCTCCCAAGTCTTATTTTTCAAGAAAGAGTCCATTTCTTCTTCCATTCCATGCTCCCACTGAACCTTGTTATCTACCTACATAGCTTCATCATAACATTCTGGTTCACTAGTATTAGTTAATAAAATAGAATACAAAGATGGAGAATATTTTTCTAGAGGTCTACTTATCCTTGAGGATCGTCTAACATTCATTGGAGTTTGTGGTATTTGTTGTTGCTATTATTGCAGAACATGAGGAATCATTGGAACATCGCTATTTGGTGTATCATCCAACACTACATAATCATTTTCTTTCTTCTCATGTTGCTGCAACTAATCTTTGTACAAGACTTTCTCATTGAATATGACATCCCTGCTTCTCACAATTTTCTAATTTTCAAAATCCCAAAGCCTATAACTAAATTCATCAATGCCATATCCAACAAATATACATCTCTTTTATTTTGCATCAATCTTGGTTCTATTTTTAGAATCTACATGTGCAAATGCTTCACAAACTGAAGGTCTTGAGAAAAGAATAACTCGCCTTCTTACCTATCCATGCTTCCTCTAGGATACCACAACCCAAAGGATTAGAGGGACCTCTATTAATTAAATAAACAACAATGTTTACAGCCTCTACCCACATGTTTAAAGGCGGCCCTGCATGCAATCTCATAGTTCGTGCACACTCCATTATTGTTCTATTCATGCACTCAGCCACTCCATTTTCCTGTGGAGTCCTTGAAATTGTTTTTTTCCTATGAATACCATTATAGGAACAATAATCTTCAAAATATTTGTTGCAATACTCACCACCATTATCAGATCTAAGACATTTTAACTTTTTAACTGTCTCATTCTCAACCAAGCTTCTCTATTTCTTAAAAGTTTGAAATACATTAGATTTCTACCTAAGGAAATAAAACCATACCTTCCTTGTTGCATCATCAATAAAAGTGACATAATACCAAGAGCCATCGAGAGAAGATACTTGATTTGGTCCCCATACATCCATATGCACAAGCTCCAATTTCTCATCTTTCTTTTGATTCCCATCCTTGAGAAAACTAACTCTCTTTTGTTTTCCATACACACAACTTTCATAGAAATCCATATTAACACATTTTATACTTGGTAAGACATTCTTTGAATGAAGTACTTTCATAACTTTTGCACTCATATGCCCAAGTCTATTATGCCACATTGCTGATTCAAAATCCATAGCAACTATCTGATTTTCTTCCTACTGAACTACAACAAGTGTTCCTGAACATTGATTTTTATCTACAATAGCTAAAGTAGAAGGAATAGTATGATCTGTACAAAGATATAAAGGTGCCTACTTTCACACTTTTTGCTACCACTAAGGCACCTTTTTTAACCTTCCAATTTTTATCACTAAATGTAACAACATAGCCTTCATCATTTAGTTGCCCTACTAAAATTAAATTTCTTCTTAACTTTGGAATGTGCTTTACCTCATGTAGTTGCCAATGATTCCCATTTTGTAACTTAATCTTGATTCTTACCTTTCCAACAATTTTATAGGGTTCATTATCTCCCAAATAAACCAACCCAAAATCCCCTTGGACATAATCAATAAAATAACTTCTATGGGGCGTAACATGAAATGAAGCTCCTGAATCTAACACCCAAGAATCATCAACATTATCAAGGGAGAGAATCAAAGCATCCTCATCAAATTTATTACTTACCACATTTTCCTCTTTATTTCCTTCCTTTTTGTCTCCTTTATTTTTTTAAGACCATCAATCTTTCTTTAAATGACCTAGCTTACCACAGTACCAACAATCCCTCTTATCTCTAGATTGGGACCTTTTGTCTTTTGATTTTCCTCATGACTTCCCATGACTTCCAATTTTTTTTCCTCTCTCCTTTGTCTTTCCCTTGCTTTCTGCATTCAAAACACTACCTGATGTGGATGTTCCACCTGAGCTTTTCCTACGAATTTCCTCACTCAAAATAACACCAACAACATCATCAAATTTCAATGTATTCAAACCAAAAATAGAAATGATAACAACCATTACCAAGCTATTCTAGCTTTCAGGCAAAGAACACATAATCAAAAGATCCCTTACTTCTTCATCAAAGTTTACATTTATAGAAGTTAATTGACTGGTAACCATATTAAACTCATTTAAATGATCAGAAACTAACCCACCTTCTACCATTTTCATTTTCATTTTAAATAAATTCTTCATAAGAAATACCTTATTCAGAGTGGAAGGATTTTCATATAACTTCGTCAGGGTTTCCATAAACTCTTAAGTTGTCTTTGCTGTTGTAATATTGAACGCCACAGATTGTGCCAGGCATAAACAAATATTGTCAAGTTCCTTTTTGTCCAAAATATCTCAGTCCTCATTAGAAATTGTTGAGGTTTTCTTGGTTTTCCCTTCCAATGGCTACCATAAATCCTTCTGATAGAGGTAGTCCTCCATCTACATCTTCCATAACTGATAGTTCTACTTGTTGAATTTCCCAACCTTCAACTTACCCTCATCTGCCATTACTCCCACTCAATCATGAGACTTTCCTGTAGAGGATAAATGAACACAACCCCACTCTGATACCACTTGTTAGGGTTTGAAGGAAAATATCTAATAGTTAAATGCATATTTGATCAATAAAAAAAAGAAATAAAACACATAGAAAATTATAGCAAAAATAAGACAACACAAAGAATTTAATGTGGTTCACCCAATATGGGCTACATCCACAAAACCGTAGCCATCCAATGATTTTATTATCCGATGCAAAACATATTACGATCGAGAGAATAATTCCCTACTGCAACTCCCATCCCAACTACTTATAACAAGTTTTTTTAGAAGCTTCTAGAATTAGGGTTCTACAAAGCCAGTTTTTCTTTTGTTGGTGACGAAGCAAAAAAAAAAAAATCTCGGGGGTTGCAACCCTTGAACCCCCACCCAGGGCCCGACCTAGCCCCAGACCTTGGCGAGGATACATAAAGAGTGTAAAATATATCATGATTAGTCACCACATACCAACAATTCATCGCCTCGTTATGACCATGTTGGAGTGTGGCTTTATAAATCTTAATAATGTAGTTTGAAATATTAACCAATGTTTTCTTGGTCGCCACATATTGGAGGGGTCGACCCTTTGCAAAATTAGCCATTTTCAAATTCTATTCATGGCACTTTAAAGTGAAAATTCTACTCCATTTTGTGGTTGTTTACTTTTATTATTAATTGCTGATTATAATGCCTTTAAATAGGCACGTGAGCATTGATAAAGTCGTGCTCATGTTTGATTTTTTATTTCATATTTTAAAGACCTTTATGATAGCTAATTACTAAGTCCAACACCTTAATTCAAATTAGTTTTAAATAGATATCATTTAGCTAGGATATGTGGCCTTCTTTAGAGGTCTTTAATATAGCTTTTAAGCCTCAAAAATGTGCCAATATCATAAGCCTTCAATTGAGGCTTTTGCCTCTCAAAGAGCTTTAATTCATATCATTTTTTTTCTTTGCAATATTTAATAGATATGATAATACTTATTATTATATAACATATCTATATTAATAAGAACAATGAAACTATTTGATCTTAATGCATACACATATATCATAATTTATATACCAATATCATAATGACGAGATCAATTACCAAATCAATTTGATTATAATAATAAATAACAATTAAAATTTTGATAATTAAATATGATAAACCCCTATTATTTTCTTTAAGGGAAGCGAAGATTGATTTGACTAGGCTAACTTACTCAAAGATGCAACTAATGACCAAAAACTTAGTTTTGAAGCTATCTATAACTTGAGTTATGCATAGAAATTGAACTCATATGGATTTACTATCAAGTCCTTATCCATACCCTTCTCTCAAGTCTCCCTCTAGAGGGCATGAAGCTTTACCTACATCTTCACTTGGAAAAAAAAAAGTGGTTAGCTATAATATTTACATCGCATTCATATCATTGCATATTCATCAATATTTCAATTAAATGCATAAGACCATTATATTGCATATAATCCACCAAAGAATTTACCTTTCCAAAGTTTCATAATCGCATATTTCATCATTACATTTAACATATGGTAAAAGTAATTTGTAATTCAAAGGTGGGGTGTAACATACCTCCCCTCTTAAGTATCATCATCCCCAATTATTTAAAGTATCATAACATATATCAAATTAAATAGAAGTTTCAATCTCTCCTTTCAAATTCAAGCAAAAGATGGGGAAATTTCTTGTTTAATCTCATTATAATTTTCTCTCATAGCACTATCCTCTACATTCTGGTCCTATTGGACCTTACACCAAATGACCTTGCTAATACACAACTAAAGCCTGTCGATTCAAGCACTCTTTCTCTTACAGAGAATTGTCTCAGTATTCTCCTATCATCAACATAGTTTTTCTACCTAATATTGGCTTCCACTAGCCTTTTCTGGATCAACTTGATTTGTTCTTCCATTTTTGATAGCATTTTTGGACCAAGGCTAATCTTATCTTCCAACTTGCCCAACTTATAAGAATTCAGCACTTTCTTCTATACAATGCTTCAAATGGATCCATTTAAATTACAAAATGATATGAGTTATTATACACAAATTGTACAAGAAGAAGATAGTCCTCCCACTTATATTTTATTGATTTATGCAACACCCTCTCAATAGGTCCTCTAATTACCCGGTTTAATCTCTCCATCTAACCATTTATCTCTGGAAGATATGTTGAACTTATGTTCAACTGAGTTCATGCGAGGTGAATAAGGTTTTCCAAACCTTGAAGTCATACAAGCATCCCTATCTAAGATAATCTTCCCAAGAACACCATGAAACCTAAATAATTTTACACAAGTTTACGGGTTATGAATGGTCCTACATCATTCAAATTATCGAGTATAAAGTGGCTACCTTGGTGAGTCTTCCCATTCTGAAATCTCATGAGGGTATAAAATCTTGTCGGTTTCTAATGTTCCACTTCCACCCTCGGGAATTCTAGGCATTCTGCTACATATCTTACAACGTCCCTCTTCATTCCTTTCCAAAAATTTAGTGGTTTTACTTTAGCCAAATTTTTTTTTTACACTAGGATGTTTTGAATATGGTGTGGAGGGAATCACTCTCCACACTATATTCCTAGACTCATTTGGGTTCGAAACATACATTCTTCCTTTAAATATCAATAGCCTATCTAGCTCAAAATTAAACCCATCATATCTTGGATCTTGGGGGTTGTCCGTAAGAGCTTGATTGACTTGCTCATAATATTTTTCTCTGTAGACTTTTGCAACACTTGATATTTGCAATCGTTTGAATATAGATCATTGAGGAATTTTTCCTCCATTGACTAAAGGCATCCATAATCTTGGTTTTTTCCTTTCCTTTGATACAATTGATCTCAAAATCATGGTTTTATATTATCTGTAACCCTCTTCTATGGTGATATTTTATATGAAGTTGGTTAAACAAGTACTTAAGACCTTAATGGTCTAACTTTAACTAAAGGGTTTCCTAAGTAGTTAATGCTACTACATTCATAATGCAGTAATAGTTGTTGCTAGTTCATGATCATGTAGAGCATAATCTTGATCATAAGTCTTTAATTTTCTAATCTCGTAGGTGATATCCCACCTTTCTTACAAAATTACACCACCTATCCCCTCTCTTGAGGCATCAGTGATGATCATAATTTGACCCTTAGGATTAGGCACTTTCAAAAATGGTGTCAAAATTAACCCCCTTTTAATAGGTTGAATGACTCCTATCAACTTTTAAACCCTATGAATATTTTTCTAACAAATTTGACATCTAAATTTTCAACTCCAAGCATTTAGATATTTTCACACAACAAAATCACTTCCAAGCTAGAAATTATATGAATACAAGTACTTCATAGTATTTTTTTCAAACATCACTCAACCTCTACTTCTATTTTATTGAGAACAAAAATGAAAGCATTATTATTCTAATTAACATGAACACCAAGACTTAGCACATTCTCTGCCATTTACTCCCTAGTACATTCTATTAGGGGTTTTTTATGAGCATGATAGGGAAATGAACATAAAACAAGATTAGTAATTTCAAACATTTAGTATAGCCACCACAAGGGTAAAGTACAACCCAACACAGAGAATTAGAAATTCCAACAATAAATTATAAAATGTGTAAAATGAAATAATAAGTCAAGTGTGACCATGGCCACAAAATAGATAAATGGAAATTTTGGTGACTACTCCGTTCATGAAGAAAATTTAAAAATCAATATTGATCCATGATCAACAATGAACAAGTTCATCAGTAATGAAAAATAGAATATCAAACCATGTGAACATGACTACATGAACTATGTGACTAAGGTTAGCCGCATTGGAGGAAGTGACAACTACATGACACCTTGGGGGTACCCCTTTTCCAAAGTGTGTTAGAGAGAGTATGCTTAAGTTGAATGCAAAAATAGTCCATCAATTTCATTCAACCATGCTTGATGGGAACCACACTAACTCATAAACTACATCAAGATATGTTTGTATTATAATCCAAGAATACATACGCATGGTTCACTATGTCATCCACAATCTCTATCCACAGAAGGGTAGGGTTTCTCCTAAGTACCACTTTACGAGAGATTTTACAATTACATGCAAGAACCCAACCAAAGTTCTCACACAACAAGCATCTTATCAAAGAGTGATCATTCCCCACTTAGGAGACTTTCAACTAGGGGTATATTTTCATCCCTATCAAATGTGTTAGGATATAAGAGGTACTCTCTTTCCTCAAACACACTGCATGGGTTGGTTCATATTGAACTTCACTAAATGCCACCCAAGGCACCCATAGATCCAAACTCTGACTCAACTTGTGGTATATGTGTTATGGCCTTAACTGCCTCCTCCATCTACTTATTCTCTCATTTAATGTATTTTACAACATCATTGATGGTTTTGGAGTCGCCAATCCATACTTCCTCATTAATGTTATTTCCTTCTATGGTTTGTATTAAAGCATCATGCTCTTTCTTGGCCTTTAGATACCTTTCGGTGCCAGGTACAAATTTTCTGAAAGTCATCTTAAAACTCACTATTCTAGCTCAAGGATGTCTAAACATTAGTCATTTTAATGTTGGAGGTTAAACCTATGTAGTGAGCTCATAGGCCCAACTAGTAGCTCTGATACCACATGTAACAACCACCACCTCAAAACAAGGAGTTTACTAGGGATTTTAACCATGAAGTAAAAATTAATTATTCCATAAAAACAAGACATAATAATTCTCTTTAAATAATTAAAATCACAACTTCATAACCGATAATATAAGTATAGCTTAATAAATTCATTTCACTTTTTAAGTTGAAAACAATAAATTGATGGAGTCTTCTCTAGAGTTTTACAAAATTTCATAAATCTAACATCCAAGTTAATAGTTAGTTCTTATAGGTCTAGTAGGATTATTGGGCTTTTAGGAGGTTGTGGTAGTAATGGGGTCTATTTAGTGTTGCAAGGGCCTAATAGAAATCCTCTAGATTCCCCATAATCATTAATATTCTTCATTATACTAGTTATATGTTGTTCCACCTTTTCCCAACATAGTTTTGATTTCTCCAAAGTCTCTCATTCTTCTTTTCTATCTTATTCTCCCTTTTCCTTGGAAGCACCCCCTTTGGTGTGCTAAAAAACACCCTCATTTGTGCACTCATTTATCTTTTTTGTCATTTCCATTATTTTGTGGTTTTTTTCTTCTCTCTCAATCCTCTATTATTTTCTTCTCTCTTCTCCATTTAGGCTTATCATGTTTAATTTTATTGCCAAATAATTTTTTCTCTAATCTTTCTTGAAGTTGTCTTATCTCCTTTATCCATGGGTGTGATTGATTTTGGGTTTCATTAATACTTTTATTGTTTCCCATGGTAATTATTTGGTAGTTTTTCTTTATCAGTCATATCTCTTTGAGGATCCCTTTTGAAATCTCTCCCCCTTTCCATTCTTCATCCCCTTGGTTTCTAACCCCCTCTAACAGGGTAAGTACAAAGAGGATAGTTCAACATATTTTTTACATCTTCATTGATTTTCCTTTCTTTCCTTGTGTTTGATTAAATTTTAAAATTTTAGGTGGTGTTCTCCTTTATATCATCTAACTAGGGTCCCGACAATAGAACCGATGTTAGCAAAAACTATAGGGAAACACAGATCAAAGTTCTAAGCCCCAAGTACTTTCTAAGTGTTGTGGTTTATACCCCGGACTCAGTAATATAAAGGTAAGCACCCTTTTATTCAGACATGAAAAGAACTAAATTGGTATTCCTAGATTCATGGATAACATAAAATAGATAGAATTCTGATAATCATTATATTAATAGTGTTTGAAAGGGTATAATATATATCTTCCCTTATACTCCACCTATTTGCTTCCTTTCTTACATACAATCCTTATACATTTAATATATGTTTTATACAAAGTTCTTACATATATTCATTTGTTCTTTCTTCCTTTCTATTCTCTCTCCTACTATCATTCATATATTTCCCTATACATAAATGTGTGAGATGGGACATGAACCATCTATGTTACCCCTAGTCTAGATGATATCTTTACAATATTAGGCTCCACAAGCTCTTTTTAACAAGGTGCGGTAGGATTTTCCCAACAACATCTGCTCTGCTACTCTTTTTGTCTAGTAGGTGGCTATGATCTTCAACCAAATCTTGCATGGTATAGAGCACTATATACCAACTCTTACATGACCTTTATGAAGAGATCTAGAGTGCAAATATTGGTGGATATTGAAATTTTGAGTATGCTCTTGTCTTGTATCGAATGATGACCTAGAAAATAAAAAAAACTTGATAGAAATACTAGTTTTGGGAGTTTCTTCTTTGTGGCTTTGTATTGCAGATTCATAATGGAGCTTATTGGTGCATATTGGAGATCACCATTGAGTTCAAAGGGTCCAAAAAAGTTAGTTTTTCTTTTTGTTTTGTCTAAATCAGACATCTAAGGACAAATCTACAAGGGTTTGAAGTTGGGAGGTGGTTACTAGATTCTAAAGGTAGATACAATTTTGGAGCATTTAGGAAAAAGAAGACCCTGCTATCACATCCAAGAGCCCCAAGAACCCTAATATTGATTATTAAATTGTCAAAACTAGACACTTTTCCTAATACCATCAAGAAAAAAAAATCCCCTCTTCGGTCGTACAAACTACACAATCAAAGAGAATATTTAAGAATATTTTGCAATACACTATGTAGATGCTAACACATGTAGGTTGTATGGCTAAATAATTTTTTTTTAATATTTTTTTCATTTTTTCAATATGTAGACCATACCTTCCTTTTGTGGGTTACCTGTAGAAGTAGGGTACTACTAGGGTTCCCATGTTGCACCATGTGGTAGCCATCTACATGCCCCACACACTCGCTAACTACCATCACCCAACAACATTCCCTATCACCACCAATAATCCATTCTATCAGTAAAAGTAATATTTTGAGGTTATTTCTTATACATGCTACCTAGCGAATATTCTGACTGATCCAAAATATATTTCCCATATACATCGCATAGTTCACCGTTAGTGAAATATTCCCAAGAATATTTCATCCAAAGTATATTATGCCAATAGGAGAAGACTATTTGATTTTTTGGAATATTCCATCATTATCACAAAATATTATATTATCTACTTGTGTTGACATCAACACCATGCCAGGGTGACATCAACAAGGCTTTTCAAAATTGCCCCCCCTCTAATATAGTTTTGGTTTTGATATCTAGCTTCAAAATCTCATAATTCAGTCATCTAACCTCTATTTGTTAGATTTTTTTATTTGGGGAAAAAAATTGTATTCTTTGTAGTGGTGTAATAAATTTTTTATTTTGGTGCCTAGTTTTTCTAGAAATTGCATATTCTCATAAGTGATGCTAAGTAGTTCTTATTTTAGGAACTTTTGGGCTCCATTCTCACTCCTATAGTAACATTTTTGGGTGCATAATTTTTCATGTGCTTTCCAATAGTATGATCGAATTTATCTCATTTTATCTAAAAAAATTACTTTAAGTTTGTGGCCAAATTTGACATTTATATGCACTAAGATCAAGTCCACTTTATTGTTTTTAGCAAATGACAATAGCAATTATATTGAGAATAAAATGCCAAGATCATATATTTCTAGGGGTATTCTTGATTGAGTAATTTGGGGGGGGGGTTTAATTTTGTGGTGGTTGATTGTTTTGTTTACTTTTTGTGTGTTCATGAAATGGGAGATATCAATTTGAAATCCTAAATCTATATAATTATGCTCCATGGAGAAAATCAGTATTGAATTGTCTTATGGGAAAGGGTTATCTAGGATATCTAAAGGAAACCATTTCTCAACCTATTTGATCCTAAAGAAAAGGAAAGATGGGAGATTGACCATGAGAAATAATTTGGATGCATATGTTCATTAGTCTCTTTTGATTTATAATTTCATGATGAATCATGCAAAACACCTAAGAAAGCTTGGGAGACTTTTGAAAAGTTGTGTGGTAAATTGATAATTTTATGGGATGTTGATGTAGGAGCATCACCTTGAATTACGTTTTTAAGGTAATTTTGATGTTTTTTCATCAATAAGGCCATTTAAGACCATTTTGAGTCATTTTAAGTCATTTCATGATGTTCTATGGTATTTTGGAGTCATATTGTAAAAGTTGCAAAAAATTGTAAAATATTGTCAAAAGTTGTCAAAAAGGTGTAAATGTGGTCATTAGCATTAACAAGGAGTTAGAGACTTTTTTTTCAGTTGGGATTGATGGAGACAAGTTAAATATTCCTTGTAATATCAGCCTCAATGGTTGGATGGAGTTGGAATGAGAAAAAACATCATTTTTCCATGTTTTATATTGCATTTTCTGTGAATAGCGACTGCAATTCAAGTGGTGTGGACTAGTACAAATAGATACAGTCTTGAAAGAACTTGGAGAGGTTGGAGATAAGTCCTAACTTTCAAATTCTTTCATTTTAGTATAATTTCATCAAGTTTTGTGCAAGATATTGTAATTTTGGTGAGTGCAGGTTTGAACCTTGCCTAGGGTTTCTAGCAACAATTAAAAATTCATATCTTTTGTTTTAACTATCCAAATTTGCTAAAAATTGGTGATCTTTGTTTTGATATGTTCTAAAAACCCTTTAAATTAAAATTCACATTTTTCAATTTTGAAGGGGTATTAGTGATAGTTTGCTTGCATTTGTGTGTAAACAATTCAAAATAACCCTAGTTTCTTGTTGTTATGAACAATCTATGCATTAATCATTGATGGAAGGGTGTAGAACCATGTTGGAATATTTTTGGGGGCCTGCAAAGGTCTAGAGTCTCATGTTATATTTTGTTCCATTATTTAATGCCCTCATATTGTAGTTTCAAGGTCTTAAGATGCACTAGGTTGTTTGTGGTTGAACACATCTATGCATAGGTTGGCTAAGGTACAGTTAGAAACCAATGAAATGTGTTGTAGTAGGTCTAAATAAGCCAAGTTGTCCATATTCCACGTTATTCTCAAGGAGGGAGTGCCATTAGATTTTTGGCCCTATGTTTAAGGCTTAGGAGCAAAGTGCCAAGTATGAGCAAGACTACACATTTACACAAATGGTATTGAAACCCTATTTGGAAAGTGTTTAGGTTGTTGATTGAGAGTCCTTCCTCTGTATCATTTTTGGTACCAGAACCCAAAGATTTGGGCAAGGGAAGTTTTTGAATTTTGTGTATTATTTTTGATAGGTTGTAGTGAAGAACCTAGATGCCAAAAGACTAGGTAGTGAGGAAAAGGAAAAGAAACTTAGGTGAAGTATCACAAAGACAAGAAGATGCAACAACAAACTCAGAAGGGGAAGATGAAAGACAACAAGATGAGCCAAGCTGCAGAGATTGATAGGATAATGGAAGATTTTGAAAAATGTATTAAGCTTGTATTACAACAGTGTCTTGAGAAAACATCTTAAGAAAATGTTTTGCATTGGACAATGAGAAAGAAGGTGAAGTGGCCCATACAAATGATTATTTAGAAAAGAAGAAGGTAACAGATGGTTACTTTGAAAAGAGAAGATGAAACAAAGGAAGAAGAGACATTCATTGTCATGGAGATGAAGAAAGATCAAGAGTGTTTTCAAGCAAGCGTAGATATCGTGGAAGAGCAATATTTTCCAGTAGAAACAAATGCAAAGGTCCAATGGAAAGAGGTACACTCAAGAAAACATCGGGTTGGTGATGATCAGACTGTTGATAAGAATATGGGTATAGCAGAGATCAAGGAAGAACCGAGTCAACAAGCCCAAGGAGCTAGTGAAGAGGTAACTTTGCCTCATGGGTTTTATCCAATACATGTTGTTGATAATTTTTATATAGGGATTGACCAAGGAGAGAATGAAGAGGATGAAGAAATGAACAACAGTAATGAGGCATATGAAAGGGAAATAGACTTTTGGAGTCTTGTTGTTGAGAAGAAGATTGTCAAGAGAAGGCACAAAAATCAAGCAAAAGAAAAAGCATGAAGACCAAGAAACATGGAGCAGATCAAACCAAGCATGGAGAGGATCATGAGAAGGTTATAAAATAGCTCTATATGCAGCACAATTGGAAGAAGTGAAAGAAAAGCAAACCATTGTTTGAGGTGGACCTCAATTTTTCTCTCCCCTGGGAGTATGATGCAGAAGCATCACCTTGAATTATGTTTTTAAGGTATTTTTGATTTTTTTGATCAATAAGGTCATTTAAGACCATTTTGAGTCATTTGAAGTCATTTTGACATGATGTTCTATGGTATTTTGGAGTCATTGTAAAAGTTGCAAAAAATTGCAAAATGTTGTCAAAAGTTATCAAAAAGGTGTCAATGTGGTCATAAGTGTTAACAAGGAGTTAGAGGTTGGTTTTTTCCATTGAGATTGATGGAGACATGTTAAATATTCCTTGTAATATCAACCTCAATGGTTGGATTGAGTTGGAATGAGAAAAGCATCATTTTACCATGTTTTATATTGCATTTTTTGTGAACAACTATAATTCACGTGTTACAGACTGGTACAAATAGGTATAGTCTTTAAACCATTTGGAGAAGTTGGAGGGAAGTCTTAACTTTAAAATAATTTTTTTTGGTATAATTTCATCAATTTTTGTGCAAGATATTGCAATTTTGGTGAGTGCAGGTCTGAACCTTGCCTATGGTCTCCAACAACAATTAAAAATTCATATCTTCTGTTTTAATTGCCTAAATTTTCTAAGAATTGGTGTTGATCTTTGTTTTGATATGTTCTAAAAACCCTTTAAAGTAAAATTCATATTTTTTAATTTTGATGGGGATATTAGTGACTGTTTTCTTGCATTTGTGTGTAAAAAGTTCAAAATAACCTAGTTCCTTGTTGCTATGAACAATCTATGCATTACTCATTGATGGAAGGGTGTAGAACCATGTTGGAATGTTGTTGGGGGCCTGAAAAGGTCTATAATCTCATGTTATATACTGTTCCATTATTGAATTCCCTCATGTTGCAGTTTCAAGATCTTAAGATGCACTAGGTTGTTTGTGGTTGAACACATCTGTGCATAGGTTGGCTAAGGTTGGGTCAGAAACCAATGAAATGTGTTTAAGGCTTAGGAGCAAAGTTCCAAGTGTAGACACTAAAAAATGTCCTAAGTCTGCGAGCATCATTTTTCTTGGTCATTGTCCTTTGATAATTGAATAATTTTAATTATTCAATTAAGTTTGACTACATTCCTCTATTAATTAAATAATTTTTAATTATTTAATTAATTCACCTTCTCATCTTTATTCTATCTTGATCAATTAAAATTATTTAATTGTGTCGCTAATATATCCCTTTCTTCAATAATTAAATAAATATTTTTTTATTTAATTATTTATCTTTCATCTATAGTCAGATAATAATAATAATCATTATTTGACCTTTTATTCTTCTATAATTAAATAATTGTCGAAATTATTTAATTGTGTTTCATTCCTCTCTTTTGGATAAATAATTCAAATTAATTATCCATGTCTAATCTCCACCTCCCCATTTCATTAAATTGATTAATTTAATTAAATGCTCCTTTTGTCATTTTATCTAAATAAATAATTTGGATAAATAATTTATTTGCCACTTATCATTTTCCTCCATTTTGAATAAATAATTTAAAATAAATTATTTATGCACCTCCACTTGGTCAAAGATACCCTGTCATTATTTCATGTCATAGCCTGCATGTCCCTGCATGTCTATCTGTCATGATTCCTCTAAGAATAACATATTCTTGGTGCATCAATTCTAGACCATTGATCTTAGAATCCTTCTAGAGGATTAATCTCGGCCGTCTATTCGAAGGGTTGTCTATAAAAGCAACCTTCCTTCTCCATTTTCAGCTTAATACCTATTCTTCTCCAACTTTCTACTTACAATTTGCAGGTATTTGCACAAGTTATACTACAAATCTGAGGGCATATTTTCAAAAGGAGAAATAGGAGAGCAAGAGAAGTGATTCAAGTTCAAGCATGGGGAGTATTTTGATTTGATGTTTTATTTTCCTTATGCTTTCATTGTTTTCTCTTGTTTGGATGAGGTTAATAGTTTAGAAGTGTTGGTTGTCACTTTGTCTATGCTATTTGATTTTTAACCCCATCTGACATTGGTGAACTCGACGTGAATCTTACAATTTTGTAGAGAAATTGGTTTGTTTTCTTGTTTGTCTTCATTGTTTTGCAGGTTACAACCAAGAATTCATATGAAATCTCGTCATCTTCTTTTGAGCACAGAAAAAATGGGAACATGGAATCTTTAAAAATGATTATCTGGGTTTTGTAGGCCTTGTTCTTAGCTTTTTGAAACTTCAAACGGTTTAAAATTTTGTTAATATTTGAGAAAGTTATGGCCATTTTAGTATTTGTTGTTTTTTAATCTAACTTTTAAAACCCGTGTTTTCTTTTGCCTATAGCATTTTTTTCGTGCAAAATTTTGAAAAAATACTTTCTGGATTTTGAAGGTTTGATTTTCAGCTTTCCATGGATTCAAACGATTTAAAATTTCGTTAAGTTTTGAGAGAATTATTGATGTTTTAATTTGTTGTTGTCATTAAACTTTTCTTTTGAGTTACTAATCTCTTATTTTCAGCATGTGACACAACTTGGAGGGAGTTTAAAAACTATTTCTATAGAAACAAAAAAAAAAGCTTTTTCATTTCTTTAGGCATAATTAATTTTATTTTCTTTTAACAACAACAAATTGCATTTACACTGATGAGGATAAAATAAACCACAATTTGCATGTCACTCATTTGGTCTTAAAATGAACAACAAATTGCATATTTCATTCATGGGGCTTAAAGCAAACAACAAATCTACATGAATCACTCATTAGGCCTAAAATTTATAATTACAACTTGCATTTTCATGTCATTGGGCTAAAATGAACACAAGCATGCATTGAAACTCATATGGTTAAAATGAACTTGCATTCTCACGGCATGAGTTTAAAATGAACTTTGTTTTCATATTTCAAGTTAAACTTTTAAAAAGAACAAAGTGTCTTGTGTGTCATCCTCACATTATCATTTGGTAATTAAAATTTACAAGTGTCTTCAAATTTTTTCACCTTGCTGCAATAATCAAAGTATCCTCCCCCTTTGCGCATTCATGTGATCCTGGGTGTAAGAGAAACGGTTATTGCCTCTAGAACTTGGGCCTTCCTTGGTGGGAAAAAGTACTCACCCCAAGGTGACTCAAATCGACAACAAAGCTTTTTGGCCAAGCTACCCCCGACTGGTATATAAATGTGAATCCTAAGGGAAAGCCTAGGATTACGAGTGCGGATGTGTTATACGGACCAAGTAGTACTCCCCAAAACCCTATTGATCTTAACCTCTTCAAACTGGAGTGCCTCCTAAACAGAGATTAATCTTACGCCCCATGTATGGCCACTCGAATGGGGGTCCTGAATTAAACACCTTTGTGTAGTAGCCAAAAACCTTCTATTTGCTAGCGTAGCACCGGTCAATGTGAAAGCATCCACATCTTCGCAGTCTATTGTAGAGGTGATCAATCTGCCATGGGAGTTTCATAGGGGTTGGAAGTTTAGTTGGCCTGAGAAGAAAGTGCACTGTAAGGGGGAGCTCGTGTAGCCAAGCTTCTGGATTCATAGGCTACTAATATGCAGTTGGGGAAACCCACGTGGAATCTTGCGAATATTGTCCTGGCCTAACCATAGGATTGTGCTTGTCTTATTTGTGTTTGTCCACATTCAAACATCGTGCTTGTCAAGTGCTTGCTGGATTTTCAAATAGTATTCACAACATTCACAAATCTGGACACAAACAATCGACCTCAGACAACTCAGACTTTTCAACAAAACATCAAAAAATAGTTTCAGCCTGCTGTCAAACATTTTTTTCTAAGAGGTCTCTATCAGAAATCAACTTTGAAATTGCTCAAAATATTTATCATTCAACCATTAGTTTGTATTCTTGACCATAGGATTAATCTTTCAAATTTTAGTTGCATGCATTAGGCTTCATAATCATAATTTCTGGCATTAGCTTGACCCTAGGTTTTCATCTTTGCACACTTTGGATTAGGTTAACCTCATCACAATTTGCAAAATCATTACTTTTGAAACTAGGTTATCTTGGACTTAATCATCATTCTTTTTTCAGCCATTGTCCCTTTTGTGAGAATTTCTAACTCAACAGTCTAGTTAGGAAAACTCACTAGTCATCTTGACCTTGTCATTTTGTCATTTTCAACAAGTCCTTTGGTAACCAAAATAAAAAACAAAGACTAAGCTTAGAGTGTTTAGGTATCCTTTTCTCCAAATTTATATTCTAGTTTATACCTTGTATACTTTATTCCCAAAAAAAAAAATCCAAAAATATCGTTCATCCTAGTTGTCATTTTGAACCTAGACCTTGCATTAGTTCCCTCATTAGTCCTCATTTTGCACCTTGACCTTGCAATTTTCCTAGTCCACATTGTCATTTTCCTAATCAACATTGTCATCCTAGTCACCTTGGCTTTTGGCATACTTCCATTATCATCTCTTTGCATTGTCATCCATTATCACACAAAAAGACAAAAACATACACTAGTGTCATACTTGCATTGTCATCATCTTCATTTGAGCAATTTCCTTGATGGTGGAAACAAGACTTCAAAGAAAGAAAAGACAAATGGCAGACTTTGGATAAGACTTTGACAACAACACCAACATCAACACCAATTCCAATGACTAGATTTTTGATGACCCATTTGGCAATTTGAACACACAATCTTCCATGAACATGCCAACTTCCTTTCAAGATCCACTTTTTGAACAATGCATACAAAGAGACCAAAATGGACAAGTCTACACTGAAAACTTAGAGGTAGTAGCCCAAAATCCCAAAGTCACTTTGTTTGTGGAAGACTTGGTCTTGAACGATCTTGAACGATACCTTGCTATGCTCTTAGACCAAGTGCAAGATTACCAAAAGGCTTCAACATTAATACCATACGATCTATCTCTCCTAATAATACAACACAAAACACAACATCCCAACATGACAAGAACAATACCTTGACCAATAACATTGTCGTTACTACACAAGTTGTCACTACCACTATTAATGCGACATCTAGCAGCACCATAAATCAAAACACCTCCTCTTCAACCAACATGACATCTATATGAGGAACATCTACTATGACTGTGCCTACAATGTCCACATCATCTTCACAAACAATAGGAGCTACCTTTTCACAGTCCATGCCTACAACGTCCACATCATCTTCACAAATGATAGGAGCCACCTTTGCATCCACATCAGTAGGCACCACCTCCTCAAATCCTATGTTCGGCTCTTTTATCTATGACAATGGGGGAATCTTCATCACATCCTTACGGTGGAACCCCATTTAATCCCTTTAGACGAAACTCACGACGCGTTTTCATTCAAGGCCCTCAACACAACATTAACACATCATCACAAATGAACATCCCACATGGACAAGACCACAATATGCATATACCACATGGGCACTTTCAAGGACCTAACACTACCATGCCACATGGACAATTCTTTCAACATGCACAAGGCACTCAAATGACGCAAAAAATGCATACCTTTGGACATCAAACAAGTTAGGAACCTCAAATATAGACAAACATGGCTGGGTCACATATTCCCACATACTTGTCCTAGATTCATACTCAACAATAGATCCCCACTCACAACTGGCAATATCAACAAACACCTAATCAAAACATACCTTACTTTCAGGAAACCAATGATCCTATGGTACACGCCTTGCTAGTAAGAGTGGATGACCTCCAAAAATAGATGGAAAATATGAAAACCTCTGACAAGAAGATGCAAACACCATACGACTTATGTCCATATCCTTTTGATACAACTTTGTACATGCCTCCATTTCCACATGGTTATATGGCTCCAAACTTCAAAAAATACAAGGGTAAAAAAAATCCACTTGACCACATCAAAGAGTTTGTAACAAGTTGTGTAGATATTGCTCATGAGCACACATATGTAATGTGATTGTTTCCTAAAAGCCTCACAGGACCAGCTCTAGAATGGTTCTATACATTGCAACCTGGAATTCAATCATGGCAAGAACTTGCTAAAAAATTCATGAAAAATTAAACATACAACATTGACACAAACAACTCCATTACCAATCTATGCCAGCTCACACAAGAAGACTCAGGTGAAACCTTTTTACCATTCTTTCAAAAATTTAGGGACCTAGCAAGTCATTGTCATATAGACATACCTCAAAAGGAAAAAGTTGACATGTTTGTACAAACGTTAATGGGCCCACTGAAAAATGGCTTGTGTGTTCTTTGTTGCACAAATTTTGCAGACCTAGTTGAACGAGGTGTCCAAGTTGAACAAGCCCTCATTACTGAAGGAAGACTAAAATATGGCCCCAAAAACACAAACGCAAACCCTTCTTCTACTGAAAAAACTAAATTTTGGGTTAAGAACAAACATGTCACCAATGATGGTGTAGTCCATGCTAAGGTTGTCAACACTATGGGTCTGATGATTACCCTAAAAGGGACACAACCAAAAAACACACAGATGATGACGTAAACCTATGCTGCTAATGCTATCCAGACAAATCAGAATAACCAAGGCAATCAAAACAATCAAAATCAAAGGTAGCCTAGACAACCAAGACAATTCCCTAAAGGCCGTACATACACCCCCTTGGGTGAGCCTATTGAAGAAGTTCTCAAGAAATTCCTTCAGAATGGTGTCATCACACTTGAGGACCCCAAACCATATGACCCTAGGTAGTTTAAACAATCTTGGTGGGATGATAATGCATTTTGTGACTTTCATCGAATAAAAGGGAAAAAAACTTCTTCTTGTAGACAATTGAAAAATCTGGTTCAAGACCTTATTGAAAAGAGTATCGTTGAAGTTGGTGGACCACAATTTTCTTCTAATGCGGATCATACAATACACAAAAACCCACTACAGGATCATGGTTCAGGAAACCCTTCTACGTCAAACCCTAATAACAACAATCACGCCAACCATGCCCATATTGGATATGATTATTTTGGAGGACCTATCATACATCACATTAGAACAATTGATGAACATGTTTGCACAGTCACCGTTAGAAAGGCCCCTAAATGTAATGTCACCAACCAAGCCAGAAAGGTCACCATAGCTGGCCCTCCTCCCCCTAGACAACCAAAGGTAGCAATAGCAGGCCCGTCCACTTCATAGTCACAACCGCATCCACAGAACAAGTAGTCCCAACCTAAAGGAAACTTTAATCTTATTGACCATCTTGTAAAAACACTCGCACAAATCTCTATTCTTGAGTTGTTACGCATCTCGCCTACCCATAAGGCCATCCTAGATAAAACATTGCAAGAATCCTCTATTTCCCAAGATATTGATGTCAGCCAATTCAAAGGCATGGTAGGATATCTCATGACTCCCCACCATATCACCTTTTCTGACCAAGACTATTCATCATCCAAATCCAACCATAATGATGCCCTTCATATCGAAGTTCTTGTTCATAAACATAAGGTCAAACGAGTCTTAGTAGATGGCAGAGCAAGACTGAATATATGTTCCTTAAAATTGGTCAAGGCACTAGGATTTTTTGATGCTTGCGTAGACGCCACAAGAAGCATTGTTATCAAGGCATATGATGATGAAGAATGTTCCTCTTGGGGCATAATTACACTCCCAATTCGGATTGGGCCAGTCATTGTCGACACCACTTGTCAAGTTCTAGATTTGGACCTCCCATACAACATTTTACTCAGTTGACCTTGGATCCACGCATTGAAAGCCATCTCCTCCATGTATCACCAATGTCTGAAGTTTCCATTTGAGGGCACTGAGATTACTATATATGGAGACCCTGATCCGTTCCAATATTTTACCAACTTACGTGGTGTATTAGAATGTCAAGTGCCTATCAATAGGGAAGCTCTGACATCCTTGTCTTCCAAATTCATTGACCCCTCAGCACTCGTGAAGTCTTTCGCTTCTTCATCCACCGCATCCACTTCTACTTCTTCGACCACCATGACTGCTTCCATAACACCTACCACTTCATTTATCACCCCAAGTGTCGACCCGAGCTTCCAAATTCAGGACCAAGGATGTGGAGAATACAAGCTAAATATGACCTATTGCATAACCAAGATGCCCAAGTCTCCCCAGGTCTATGGAAAACCTTTCTTTAGAATACAAGCAAAAGAAATCTTCAGGGTTCCTCCAAATACAGTTTTCATTAAGTGGGGCGAAATGAGTCAAGAGGACACAAATGATATACTATACTGGATTTATAAAGAACCACAAGATTTGATCCCTTTCCAGTAGAAATATATGGAAAAGGATACAACATGATAAAAGAAAAAGGCTATGATGGAAAAAGCGGTCTTGGCAAGGATAAGAATGGAAGACGTGAGCCATTATTAGTTTCAGAAAGACCAAAACATCTTATGTTAGGGTTAGGTCCAGGAGAATATGGTAATCTGAGTACTAGTGTGCTTCCATGTGAGTTAGTGTATGCTTCATACTATGTTGAGAAAACTGAGGACACCTCCTCTGAAACTAACTCTCATGAATGGGAAATTGACTCTCAGCGATCCTTAAGTGACTGTTACCTTGACGAATTATTCCTTGAACCTGGCGAGCCTACATTTGAAGAATGATTTTGGAAAATGTTCAAGATTGATACAACACCAAAGGATGCCAAGTCCAGATCACATCCTGTTCCCATTCGTCCTAGCCTCGATGCACCTATCCAGTCACCCCAAATAGATGACCATCATGTGAAATCACTTGAACTATCACTTGCCACTATTGACCCTAACCCTGATGCTAGTCCCTTATTCCCTTACTTCGCTGGTGAGTATGAAACAAACGAAGGAGAATACTGGATAGAATCTAACATAAAACCATACGATGAGAACTTCATTTTCAATGTCTCGGTGTCCATTTATATGCTCTCCGGGTCATCTCCTCAATTTGCAAATGCTGATGATGGAATATCCTTAGTTTACCCTGACCTAATTGACTGGAACCAGCAAGGCCCACGAGTAATGGACACTTTTCAAAATGATGAGGCTCTAGCAAAATTTCTAGGGCTATGTGAGGGCATTCCAAATGGGGATCACAAAGCTGGATTTACCATTGACTTGGATTGTGCTACTTATTTTGGGGAGACTGCGCCATCCTCTAGTCGCAAAATTAAAAGGAAAAATAAAACAAAAAATGATACGTGTCTAGGTGAAAATTGAAAGGCACCTTTTGATGACAAAATAGTAAAAATAAAGGACATACCCGAGGGTGAAAACCTCCTTGAGGTGCCCAAG
The DNA here is from genome assembly GCA_007258455.2 of Sequoia sempervirens. NCBI lineage: Eukaryota > Viridiplantae > Streptophyta > Pinopsida > Cupressales > Cupressaceae > Sequoia > Sequoia sempervirens. The sequence goes on along the minus strand of VDFB02000017.1, from coordinate 104,987,320 downwards.
GGTGGAGGATTGGAATTTCTCCCCATAGACAGAGAAAAATCAGCAATGCTTGTCGAGGATACCATAGCCATTAATATAGCTACTGTGGAGGACCCCAAAATGGTTCTCTTTGTAGCATCATTGACATAAGTTGAATAGCCAGAGTTTCAAAAGTTTTTCTCATAACGCAAGATAAACATCTCATGGTCTTATGTTGACATGTCGGGATTAGATCCTGAGTTAGTATTACATCACTTGCCATTATTGCCAGATGCCAAGCTAGTAAAACAAAAGCTAAGAAAAATGCACCCACAAGTTGCATTGCTGGTTAAAGCTGAACTCAAAAAATTATTGGATGTAGGTTTTATAAGGTCAATTGACTATACAAAATAGATATCCAACATCATCCCTGTCACCAAGTATACTGGACATATTCGCGTATGCATAGACTTCCGAGACCTCAATAAAGCATGTCCTAAAGATGATTTTCCTTTGCCAAACATTGGCATCATTATGGACCTTACAGCTGGATATAAGATGCTATCCCTTATGGATGGTTTCTCTAGTTATAATCAGATCCGTATTGCCCCTAGAGACCAACACAAAACTACTTTTACATGCCCTTGGGGTACATACTATTGGATTGTAATGTTGTTTGGTCTTAAAAATGCAGGCGCTACATTTCAAAGGGCAATGACAACAATATTCCATGACATGATACACACATTAATGGAGGACTATGTGGATGAAATTTTGGAAAATTCATTGACAAGAAAAGACCACCTTTCAGTATTAGACAAAGTTTTTAGGAGGCTGGAAGAATATAAGGTCCGGTTGAACCTGAAAAAGTGTGTTTTTGGTGTAACATCAAGCAAGTTATTGGGATACATAGTCTCCCATAGAGGCATTGAGGTAGATCCCGCTAAAGTCAAAGCTATATTGGATATGCCTTCTCCTAAGGGAATTAGTGACCTAAGAATGCTACAAGGTAGGCTTCAATATATCAGACAGTTCATTACTCAACTCGCAGATAGGTGCCAACCATTCCAGTATCTCCTATGCAAAGGGATTCCCTTTGTATGGACTGATAAATTCCAGGAGGCATTTAACCAGATCAAATAGTATTTATTGTCACCTCCAGTTCTCATGCCTCCTATGCAAGGAAAACCATTAATTTTGTACATCTCTGCAACTGCTTCGGCACTGGGGGCATTACTAGCACATAATGACTATGAAGAAAAAGAAAGAGCCATATATTATATCAGTAAAACACTAGTGGGGTATGAGCTAAATTACACACCCATTGAACATGCTTGTTTGGAAGTGGTATTTGCAGCCCAAATATTAAGGCATTACATGTTAAACCATAAGACATACTTGGTAACCAAGATTGATCCCTTGAAGTACCTCTTGAGTCAAGTAGCATTGACAGGACGTTTAGCAAAATGGGTCACAATCCTTAGTGAATATGATATTCAATTTGTCGATCAAAAAGCCATCAAAGGACAAGTAACAGCAGACCAGCTTGCAGATGCACCAATACCAGATAATCATCCTCTTACAACAGATTTTCTAGATGAGTCTGTATTTCACACGGAATCCCAACAACCTTGGCAATTATACTTCGATGGATCTCGTACTAATCATGGATCAGGAGTTGGAATATTATTCATTACTCCACAAGGAGACTCCATCCCAAGTTCATTCTGAATAGCATTTCCATGCACTAATAACATGGCAGAGTATGGAGCACTAATTACAGGACTCTGAATGGCTATCAAGTGGAAAATCAGGAATTTGCAGGTCCTCGACAATTCTCAGTTAGTTATCAACCAAGTCAATGATGAGTACGAAACCAAAGATGAGAAGTTAATGCCTTATAAACAGACGGTTGATAGTTTTCTGACATATTTTCACAGGCTATCCTTTGAATTGATTCCAAGAACATAGAACAAGGCTGATGATGCTATGGCAACAATTGGATCTTTGCTTGATATTCCTAGCAATGTCCCAAAATTTGAGTTTTTGGTTGAGCAGTTATTGGTTCCTGCTTATGATGTCCCCGAATCAGAAATGGTCTGTGAGCTTGTTGGTTCCAGTTCCCCCTGGTATAAGGAAATTTTTGACTACCTTCATTTGCAGATCCTTCCTCAAAACCTTTCCAATAACCAAAGAAAGTCCTTTATCCACAAAGTTGCACGTTAGACCATCATCATCGACACCCTTTATCGTCGTAGCTTCGACAATACCCTTCTATGTTGTCTCGACACTTATGAAGCAAAAGTGACCTTAGAGGAAGTACATGAGGGTATATATGGGTCCCATTCGAGTTGTCGGACCTTAGCTAAAAATATTATGAGACTTGGGTACTATTGGCCAACACTAGAAAATGATGCACTGGAATTTGTAAGAACATGTCGCCAATTTTAGATTCACAGTGATTTGATTCACGCTCCAACACAAGAGTTGAGGCCAATCATGTCTCCTTGACCTTTCACACAATGGGGTTTTGATCTCGTGGGCAAGATTCACCCTACATCCTCCAATGGACACAAATTCATTATCATCGCCACTGAATATTTTACTAAGTGGATCGAAGCCATTCCACTCACTTACATTATTGACAAACAAATCTCCAAATTCATCCTCAATTATATCATTTGTCGGTACGGAATTCCACAATCCATCATCACGGATAATGGTCGTCCCTTCAAAAACTATGAGGTCCATGAATTATGTCAACATTTCCATATTAGCCACCACTTTTCCACACCATATTACCCATAGGGAAACGGTCAAGCTGAGGCATCTAATAAAACCATTATCAAACTTCTTGAAAAGACTATCAATGACATTGGCCATGACTAGCGCATCCAACTCAACCTAGCTTTGTGGGCATATTGCACGAGCATTCGTACCCCCACCGGTGCCACTCCTCTCATCCTTGTCTTTGTAGCCGAAGCCATCTTTCCCATAGAGGTTGAAATTCCATCTTTGTGAGTCTCCATGAAAGGCCTTATCATTGATGAAGAATACAGACAATCATGACTGCATGAGTTAGAAATGCTAGATGAACGAAGACACAATGCATTGAATCATTTACAAGCATACCAAAATCTCCTTTGCAGAAGTTTAACAAAAAGGTGATGAGTAGGAAGTTTGACATTGGCGACCTAGTTCTCATGCAGAATCCCAAGAATCAGTCAGATAGGGAGAAGCCAAGAAAATTTGAGCCCAATTGGCTAGGCCCTTACATCATCGTAGCATCATTTGGTTCCGGAGCATATCAGTTAGCTACTCTCGAAGGTGAACAGTTGATGGAGCCAATCAACAGTTTACATTTGGGAAAATTCTATGCATAGCATTAGAAATCTTACCCAAAAACTAGTTAAAAAATTAAAAAAATCGTCACCTTGATGAAAACCTAGCAAACAGGCATCCTGGGGGCACCAACAAAAAAAAATGATGAATAAAATGACAAAAATAAAGAGAAATAATTCGTCAAATAGTGAAAACCTGGTAAACAGGTGCTTTGGATAAGTACCATGGTGAAAACCTGGCAAACAGGCGCCATGTGTAGTCAGTCATTGTTGTGCCATCTACTATCACTCTATCTACCTTTGTCCCTAATAAACATACTCTTTTCCAACATTCATCATAACACTTCACCCGAACATCATGAAATTTTTGTCCATGGCTGACAATGGTTGAAATCAAGTCTTGCATACTGTCCATTGTCCATGCTAGTTATGCTTTTTCTTTACATTCCATTTTTCCTGGCTCATTCTCAACTTGACTAGTGGAAAATTTTTATCATGAGACTGCAGTGGGTACCGCACGTGATCCTAAAAATTAAAAAATGTCCTAAAAAAAGACCTAAACATTGAAAAATGTCCTAAAAAAAGACCTAAAAATCAAAAAATGTCCTAAAAAGAAGACCTAAAAATAAAAAAGTGTCATAAAAAAAGACCTAAAAATTGAAAAATGTCTTGAAAAAAGACCTAAAAATAAAAAAATTCCTGAAAAAGACCTAAAAATTGAAAAACGTCTTGAAGAAAACACCAAAATTCCATAAAACAAAGTCATGCCAATTCAAGTCTTGATTAGTCTTTGTCATTGTGAAACTACGTTGTCTCTACGCACTTGCTACGTAGGCAAGGCTCATCTTCGAGCCCCCGAGACATTAGGTCAGTCCTATTAGGTTTTTCAAAATAAATCATGACTCAATCTTTGCTCAACAAGACAAAGTCATTGGTTGTGTCGAACTACGAGGTCTCTGAGTGTATGACATAGGCAAGGCCATCTGTTGATGAGCCCCCAAGGCCACATTAGGTCAGTCCATTAGGGTTCATTGCATGATTTTCTCACACACATGAAATAGTCTTTAAATTTATCATGGTCTTTGTCAAAATTCGAACGAACAATCTACCCAGGTGAACTACAATCTGTCAATCAAGCACGACAATCATCTTGGCATATCAAAATCAGTCAAAGTCAGTCAAACTAGTCCAATCTTGCTTACTTTACAGATGTGTCCTTCTGAAGGGTAGCCTCGTCACTTATTCATTTCCTAGGATGTGTCCTTCTTAGGCACCGTCACAGTCATATGGAATTTTGAGGATTCTCACAACATTCGAGATATGTTCCTCTTGACATCGACATTATTCAGGATGTGTCCTTCCTAAATCTAACATTTTGACATTAACTTGGCATTTTGACATTGACGTTATTCAGGATGTGTCCTTCTTGAATTCGACAATCTTGGAATCGACATCATTTGGGTGTGTCTTTCCCAAACTTGACATCAATTTGGCATTTTGACATCGATATTGTTTAGGATGTGTCCTTCTTGAACTTGACATCAATTCAACATCTTGACATCGACCTCATTCGGGATGTGTCCTTCCCGAATTTGGTATCACTCTGGCATCAACATCATTCATAATGTGTCCTTTCTGAATCTGACATCTCGACATTGTTTAGGATGTGTCCATCCTAAACTTGACACCAATCTGGCATCTTCATATCGTCAACCCTGGCTTTTTGAGACCAAGACATCTGACATTCCACCACACTTGACAAACTTGACATTCAGACACTTGGCAAGCACTTGGCATTTAATTTTATGATGCTTTTTTTTTCTTTTGGCAATCATGATGCTAGTTCCTTGAGGATGTCTTGACAACAAGATTTAGAGGAGAAATGACGTTTCATGATTTTTCTTGCTTGTCTTTACTGTTTGTGGTTGATTATGACAAAAAGACTAGGGCAATCACTCTCTTAGTATGAGTCATGATCATCCTTGTATGCGACTTCTTGTCTCACGTGATGGTACAACCTTGCACACCTTGGTCTATCTCATATCATGGTGTTTGTTGGCCATTATAATAATCTGCCCAATGATGATAAATATAAAAATGTAAGCATGGAAGTTGGTTCCCTTATCATTTCTCATCTAGCTTTCCATCTTCATCCTCCTTTCTCTTCCACGCTAATATCCATCCCCTTCCAAGTTAACATTTCTTCTATCCTTCATCCTCTAGTCTTATCATCCATTTCGAGAGAACATTCATGTTCTTTGAACTCACCTATCCTCTCAAGGGGGCATACACAACCCTCCTCATCATTCTTCTTTCACTAGGGCATACCAGTACCCTGCTGTCACTGAGGCATATTTCAGAATTAAATTTCTTTGACACAATGCGATGAATAGCATTATGTCAAAGAGGGGAAAAATATAGACACTGAAAAATGTCGTAAGTCCGCGAGCATCATTTTTCTTGGTTGTTTCCCTTCGATAATTGAATAATTTTAATTATTCAATTAAGTTTGACCGCATTCCTCTATTAATTAAATAATTTTTAATTATTTAATTAATTCACCTTCTCATCTTTATTCTATCTTGATCAATTAAAATTATTTAATTGTGTCGCTAATATATCCCTTTCTTCAATAATTAAATAAATCATTTTTTATTTAATTATTTATCTTTCATCTATAGTCAGATAATAATAATAATCATTATTTGACCTTTTATTCTTCTATAATTAAATAATTGTCGAAATTATTTAATTGTGTTTCATTCCTCTTTTGGATAAATAATTCAAATTAATTACCCATGTCTAATTTCCACCTCCCCATTTAATTAAATTGATTAATTTAATTAAATGCTCCTTTTGTCATTTTATCTAAATAAATTATTTGGATAAATTATTTATTTGCCACTTGTCATTTTCCTCCATTTTGAATAAACTATTTATGCACCCCCACTTGGTCACAGATACCTTGTCATTATTTCATGTCATAGCCTGCATGTCCCTGCGTGTTTTCTTGTCATGATTCCTCCAAGAATAACATATTCTTTGTGCATCAATTTTGGACCATTGATATTTGAATCATTCTAGAGGATTAATCTCAGTCGTCCATTCGAAGTGTTGTCTATAAAAGCAACCTTCCTTCTCCATTTTCAGCTTAACAACTATTCTTCTCCAACTTTCTACTTACAATTTGTAGGTATTTGCACAAGTTATACAACAAATATGAGGGCATATTTGCAAAAAGGAGAATTAGGAGAGCAGTGATTCAAGTTCAAGCATGGGGAGTATTTTGATTTGATTTTTTATTTTCCTTATGCTTTCATTGTTTTCTCTTGTTTGGATTAGGTTAATAGTTTAGAAGTCTTGGTTGTCACTTTGTCTATGCTATTTGATTTTTAACCCCATCTTACACCAAGTATGAGCAAGGTTGCACATTTGTACAAATGGTGTTGAAACCCTATTTGGAAAGTGTTTAGGTTGTTGATTGAGAGTCATTCCTTTGCATTAGATGTCAAATTGACAAAGATTTGATAAATTTCTATAGTAAATGTTTTTACCACATCAAAGACTACATCTCCAAGATTAAGCAACTAAGAACATAATTAAAAGATTATAATATTGTTAAGGAAGATTTACAATTGATTCTTAATGTGTTATCCAAGCTTAGTCTTGAGTTCAATATTTATTTATGTCTTTCATACCCATCGAATTTCTATGGGAGCATCATATGTTGATCCCAAGTTTGATGAATTTGCAAATATATTAATCCAAGAGGAAGAAAATATAATTTATATGGGTCTAATCAAGTCTTCTAAGTCACAAGCATTGGTGGCTAGTGAACCTAAGGTACATAAGTAATCAAGGAATCCCGAAAACAAAAAAAATAATAAAAAGAACAAGCTACTTAGAGAATCTGAATCCTCTCCCTCACAAGGGGAGTCATCTAAGAAGGAGAATCCTAAATGTGCATATTGCAAAAAAATAGGGGACGATGAACATCAATGTTATTCAAAACAACTTGATGAGTTGAATCATTTTATTAAAAAGAATCAAATCAATTTTCCTTCAAAAATGTCAAGGGTTTCATCTCATTCTTCATCAAATTTAGAGAGACATAAGGGGAAAGTGCTTGTTACAATTATAAAATCTAATTTAGAAAGGTCGATACTAGATTTAGGAGCTTCATATCATATGGATTCATCAAAGAGTTTGTTCTCTTCATTTGAGCCTTGTTCATCACCACACATCCATATGGCTAATTTTAGAAATTCAAAGGGAAAAATAGAGCATACTAGTAGCAGACCGATAGAGCACCATAGTATCAGTAAAGGGACAACAACTACATAGGAGACACATCCCTTGAAAGAATGTATATATGTTATATATAATAGATAGGGAATATAGGATAGAGGTGATAGAAAGATACATGATGGAAGTCATGTAACAAAATATATAATACCAGACCAAAGACTAGGCATGCCCATTATGTGTTTGTTATGACATACATATATAGACTAAAAGGATTTATAGTGAAATACATGTGCATTATGGGTATATGAATAATTTATCTTTTTGAGTATACTACTATATATTATGAATTTCCTATAGATTCCTATCACATGATTGTTTCTCTTACTTTGGGGCATAAACTGACTACTCAGGGAATATCAGGTTAAAGATCTTTCTAGACTATACTAGCCCCATTTCTCTTGCCAACATTGGTTTTGTTTGTTGCAAGATGGTGTGTCACTTGGTCTTCCTTGTCCAGCACAATGCTTGGGTTTGTGACATGGCTTAACCACCTCTTGTGGATCTTACATAAATATGGCAGTTGTATCGAGCATTGACAGGTTGATCTTTTGGTGCAACGGAAACCACCAATGTAACAATTGGTATCAGAGTAGAGGTCACAAGTTCAAATACCTCACTTGCACTGGGGATGATTGTTGCAAGATGGTGTGTTCCTTGGTCTTTCTTTTCTAGCACAATGCTTTGGTTTGTGACATGGCTTAACCGCCTCCTGTTGATCTTACATAAATCTGGCGGTTGTATTAGGCATTGATAGGTCGATCTTTGGTGCAAAAAAAACCACCAATGTAACACTGTTGTCGTGAACCTAGAGAGAAAAGTAAAGAAATTGGAGGCATATAAGATGTCGGAAGTTGGTACAAAATTAAAGCTTTCCAAATCCTAAGGGTCACTTCTGTGAGAGGGGGGTAGGCCATTAGGGGATGATGAATGGAAAGGGGGGAGGATCTCAGAGGTGCTTGAAAATATATGACTATTCATAATAAACCTTCCAAAATTATGATATAGAGGAAAGAGAAAAGTCCAGACTAAGAATACATAGGGGAAAAGGGAAAACAAAAATGCAAAAAGAAATAATTGAGATCATTGAAGTAGGAATGGAGATGAGTGCGGAAGAGATGAAAATAAAAAAAACTTAGGAAAGAGAAGAAAGGTACCACAAGAGGGAAATAGAAATAAAAGAGAAGAAAAAAGTGGGTAGAATGGTAGAGTAAATATTAAGAACATGGATGGAGCACACCAAAAAGGGTGCTTCTAAGTGAACCGATGTGGGTGTAGCCGAAGGAAAGATATAAAGAGGGAAAGAATCGGAAACCAAATATACCGTAGAAGAACGAAAAGAAGAATTGGTGAAACCTAATCCTAAGGATTTGTTAACCAAACATAAGATAATCTCAATGAATAATGAAAAGATGGAGTCACAAATAAAAAGATATGAAGAACAAGCATCATCCCCAGACCAAGAGTCACCCCTTAAGCCAAATAGAATACATATAGAGACAAATGAAGCAAGGAAAGAACATAAGAGACTAGAGCTATGGAAAACATATACAATGAATTGGGGCATTGTAGAAGGAAGAAACCAATCCATTTAGTGGAGTAATATGGAGTTTTGTTAACCAAAAATAAGATAATCTCAATGACTAATGAAAAGATGGAGTTACAAATAAAAAGGTATGATGAAAAAGCATCATCCCCAAACTAGGAGTCACCCCTTAAGCCAGATAGAATACACATAGAGACAAATTAAGAAACAAAAGAAAGTAAGAGATCAAATCTATGGATAACATATACAGTGAATTGGGGTGTTGTAGATGGAAGCAACTAATCCATTGAGTGGAGTACTATGGAGGAACAAAAAAACTATGAATGAGTAGAAAGTGACACTGAAACTAGTTCCATATTCAGTCTCAAAATTATTGTTGCAAGCATAGAAGGAAATTCATTAGAAGAAGATATGGCCATGATGAAAAAAATGTTAGTATTCAAAAGGGATACTAGTAATGCTACATAACACATCTTGTTATAAACCATATGGTAGAGCCAGAATGAATAAAGAGAAAGTATAAAGCTGTTTGACTTCATTAGTTCCTTGAGATAAGAACCACTAAAATGGTACTAGAAATCATATCCTCAAAACAATAAATCTTGGGATGAAGTAAATATTTCTTAGAAAATTTTGATAGTCTAGAACCCACAACAGAGGTAGTAAGCAAGTTAAGAGAACTATCCCAAAGGGATGATGAGTCTATTTTAGAGTTTGAAAAAAGGTTTAAGGAGGTGGCAGGTGATTGGATGAACCATTAAATGATAAATAAAAAAGAGTGGTTCCTTTCAGCCATAAATCTATAACTAAGAATGGATTTGGATGGAAGAAACTTCAATTCATACTCAAAATTAGTGGAATTGGCATGCCAAATAGAAGGATAGTCCTGGAGGGAAATAGAAAAGGAGAAGGAAAATTGAAAAATGGAAAGGTTAGAGCTAGAAATGGACCAGCTATGATCGAGGAAAGAACTTATAAAATAGGAGATTGGTCTACAAAGACCTAATATATGGTGTTCATATCGTGGTAGGGAAGGCCATCCAAAATGAATGCCTAATGGAAATAGGGGAAGAGAAGGAAAACACTTTAAGGGTAGACCTCCACACAGTTCGAAAACCTAGCTCGATCTATTGTGGTGTATGTGGAGAAAGGGAAAATCATGAAACATCATAATTCCTATCACATAAATTTTAAGTAAAAGAAGAACCAAACTACGAATGGGGGATGGCATATGTAAAAGGAATAGTAAAAGGACCCTTGTATGCATAGGACCATGGATACAAGGCCCCATTATGGTAGAACTAGATAGCTTCCAATACCATCCAAGGAATAGGACCATATGGTGATAACAACCCATACCAAGGAGGAAGAGATTGTGGCCAAGGGAGAGGAAGAAGAGAATATGCTACTTGTTTCAAATATGGAAAACCAAGGAACTTCATTGTTGAAATTTAGGGAGATTAGAAGAAATAATGTGGATTTTGTGAAGAAGAGGACCATGATACATTCCATTGTGAGAAAGTACATCATCATTATACACAAAAGATAAGAAATAGGATTCAAGTAACACAAAAGGGGCCAAACTCCTATGGAAAACACTTAGGGATCTAGGAGTTAGATGTCGAAAGATAGGTAGAGAGGAGAATACAATAGACAAAGATAGCACTAATAATGAATATCGAGACAAAAACAGATCTAGGAAAAAGGGAAAGATTGCAGTAGTAACTAGGAAAGGAACAAACACCAAAAGGATGAATGAAGAAACCTCAAAAGAAGAGGAAAGCTTTGGTGAAAAGCTCGAATTCCACCTCATGAAAGAACATGAACAAATAGTAAAACAAATTATAGAGCAAGAAAAAAATAAAGAAAAAATGGAAAATAGCTATTTCATAGAATCAAAAGTGAATTTCCTTAAAAAGTTTGTAAGATTAGCTGGACAATAGGATCTGTTCACCAAACTAAGACAACTGGGTAAATATTGGAATAAGAAAAACATACCACAAATTAGAACCATCGACAAACATTAGAAAATGAGGCCAATCATGATTGAACTCTAAATCTACCAAAGAAGGATCCCCAAAGTAATGGTGGACCTAGGATCAGATGTTAATTTAATTCCTCAAAGAATATGGTAATACTTGGGAAAACTGTAGGAGTTTATGGTGAACTCCTCAAACACCCCAGGATCACCTGCAAGACAAAATAACTTCCATAGGAGAGAAATGGCAGAAATATCATGCTATCATTAAGATGCAAGAATGCCAAATTGAATATAGAAAAGTATATAAGAAGACTTGCTTATATAGGCAAGGTTGAGATGTAGTATGTAATATGATGTTGACATGTGTCATAATCTTATGACATGTGACAACTAACTAACTACCTAGGAAATGATGCTAGATAAGATAATACTTATAGAAAAGACAACTCATCCTTCTAGAAGGAATCTTATATACTAAGAAAACATGTTAACCTATCACCTAGTAAATGATACCTAGGAATATAATTAAATACCTAAGTAAACTTATGTAAGTGTAATTAAATAATTAATTGCACCAACACCCCCATAAGTGCAACTTAGGAAGGAAATTATTATACAAATGATGCAATGATGGGTCCCATCTATGAGGCCATGTTAGGTACCCATGTACAAATGCAATCAATAGAAATCTCTCACAAATGGAGAAAAGGAGAAAACCCAGCGGGACAAAAATCCTTCCCAAAAGAGAGATGAAATACAATAATGATATCCATCACAAATCCGATCAATATCCATCCACACAAAGTCCATGGAAAGAGAGACAATTCAACCCCCCATAATGAGATAACCTGATGCAAGAGAAGCACTGGAAGTACACTATGGAGTAACACAAAAATCCTCAATTCAGAAAGCAAGGAAATATACTTCTATTTGCTAGAAACCATATTAGAGTCACTCAAGGACTCGAGTTGGAATCATGAAAAGAAACAACACACCCGATGCCAAGGAACACTAGAAAACTCGCAAACTGGCACAACTTTAGAATTTATGAAGCAACAATTGATTGAAAAAATGATTTGGAACTAAAATGAAGTGCAAAGAAATGCAAACCTAATGCACACAAAAAAGGAAATAGTGCATGCACTGATGAATGTTCACATCTGCGTCGATGATGAAAAATAACCTTAAGTTTGTGTAGATGACAAAATCTGACAAAATGGTCTACACCACTATGAAGTGCTCGAAACTAGCTTTTCATCAATATCTTGTTTGCAAAAAATGGACACCATGGCCAAAAGTTTGAATTTTTCAAAAAAGCCAAATTTAGCTTCCAGGAAACAAGTTTTCTAGCAAAAAAAATTTACTTCTGATTTGATTTTTGAAAAATCTACTCACTGTTTGTAGACAATAACAAAAACCCAAAAATATTTTGATGCTAAAAACAAAACCCAAAAATCATTTTTTTGATCTAGCAAGCAGAAAATGAAAAATGATTTTTTTTAACCTTCAACCAGGACAAAAAATGATGTGTAGCACCTATTTTACATCAATTTGCTTCAGATCTATGCAATATATACAAAATCTAAAAGATACCCAGTTGATATTTCGACCCTAGCTACAAAACCCAAAAATTGTTTTTCCTAAAAATGACTGGAAGTTGAATTTTTTAAGAAAAAAAAATGAAAATGACTAATAAAAATTATTGGATTTTAAACCCGTATAGATTTGACAAAATATGTCAGATTTTGATGAAATGAAAGTTAATCTTGACTTTCTCTGATGCATTGGATTCAATGGCGAGGCTCTCAAGACCCCAACTCACACCCAACAAAACTTTTATGCCAAGATTGATCCCTTAGATCTGGGAAGAAGTCTGCAACACTGAAGCTCTGATACCATGTAGGAGTTTATGGTGAACTCCTCAAACACCCCAAGATCACCTGCAAGACAAAATAACTTCCACAAGAGAGAAATGGTAGAAATATCATGCTATCATTAAGATGCAAGAATGTCAAACTAAATATGGCAAAGTACATATGAAGCCTTGCTTATATAGGCAAGGTTGAGATGTAGTATGTAATATGATGCTGACATGTGTCATAATCTTATGGCATGTGACAACTAACTAACTACCTAGGAAATGATGTTAGATAAGATAAGACTTCTAGAAAAGACAACTCATCCTTCTAGAAATAATTTTATATCCTAAGCAAACATGTGAACCTATCACCTAGTAAATGATACCTAGGAATATAATTAAATACCTAAGTAAACTTATGTAAGTGTAATTAAATAATTAATTACACCAACAAAAATTGACATTGGAACCCTCATCTTACAATGTCAACTTGGTAGACGAGACTAGAATGAAAACAATGGGTTTCTAGAAAAACGTAGAAGTTAATGTAAAAGGAGTGAAACAATCTGTAGATTTTGAGGTGGTTACTATGAAGGGAACATTTGATTCATTCAATGCACTACTAGGGCTCAAATGGTGTGTATATTCCAATGGAATTATAGATTCTCGAAAGGAAGAAATATCCTTTGCAAAATGACATAAGGGTGGTCCACACTCCCTTAGGGAAAAACTCAGAGGACCCTACATACAAGAAGTAAATTCCAAAGAAGATGAAAATAATGACTGGACCATAAACACCATCACCATACAAACTAATGAAATTTTAAAAAACCTAATTCAAAAGGTACACTGGAAAGAAAAAATACTAAAGGTAGTATGGATAGTGAAGCAGTATTAGAAGTGTAGACACTGAAAAATGTCCTAGATGATATCACACACTTGAAACAGGTTTACTAACATCACTTCCTCTTTAAACCCATCCTCTTTTCACTTAATTAATTGAATTATCCTAGCTAATTAATTGCATCACTTTCATCCATTAACCTAATTCATCAAATTAGGTTAATTTACCCTCCTTCACACTAACATTTCATCTCATTAAATTAAGTAAATCATACTATTTAATTTAATTTCCCAAGTCGTCTTATTTAACTAAATACCCTAAGTCATTTAATTAAATATCATTTTCACCTTTCCCCATTCATTAAATCATTTAATTTAATGAATACCCCTTTAATTCTTCTAATCCCCTAATTGTGTAATTAAGCCTTGTTTAATTAACAATTAATCTAATTTTCCTCCAAAAGGGGAATATTCCCATGGAATATTCCTTATCCCTTTTTGCACAATTAAAAATTTCTTTTAATTTGAAAAATATCTTTTATTCTCACCCAAATGAATATTCCAAGGAATATTCCCTCTTCTCCAATCATCTCACTTGGCTTCTTATGCAAGTTTTAACCTTTTACCTCTTGAACAAGTCACCTTTGACCTATGTGTGCAGGTCAAAAGTGTGTTTGTTTGGAACCAATGTGAGCCCTTGATTAACTTTCATCTTGCATTCTCATTCATTGATGAGAATCCATGACCCATGCCTCTTCTTCCTTTCATTCTAAACTATTGATTAAGCTTTTCGATCTCAACCCTCCATTTCTCATTTGCTCTCCTATAAATAGAACACTATTTGGAGACAAATGGATCAATCACTCAGAGAAAAATTATGTTGTTGAATTCACTTGCACTCACACTCATCTTTTAATCAATTTTAGCTAATCTTAGTTCATTTTAATTGTATAATAGCTTAAAACATCCATTAATGGCTTCCATGCATCCATCTTAGTTTGTTTATAAATTAGGGTTTACATTTTTTAGCTTAGAATTAGCTTAGTTTAGCTTAGCAATTGCATAATTAGATCAATTTTATCATAGAATCATGTTAATTTAGCTTGCAACATGTTTGGTTTAGCATAAATAAGGTTTTCATCCTCTTATCACAATGATTTCATCATTTCTCTTCCATAGAATTGACTGAAACAAGCTCACTAATCACGAGATTGGGAAAGGGTCATTGTTCCACATCAACATGACACCAATTCCAAAATAGGATAATGGGTTAGAGTAGGAATTTAACTGTTTTCATAGTTTGTAACTTTCAGTTTCAATAAATTCTTAGTTTAACTTTCAATTTGAATGATCTTGTTTGTGATTGAGGTTTAGTGACTAAAATATTCTTTGATTCATCATGGATCGATTGTAATTGAACCACACTAACAATCCGCGTCTCACATTCTAGTGCTAGAAGGATGGCATACCATTAAATAAATCAGTTTTTAGCTTGAATTCCATTTTTTATTTTTTTGTAGGGTACAGTGACGCCCAAATCAAAAAAAGTGATGCACTTTGAAGAGCGTCACTATCACTTCATTAGAGAAAAGGTTACAGATAGAGAGGTCAACATGGAGTATGTTCCAACAAAAGAATAGGTGGCTGGCATTTTCACCAAGCCTCTTCCTACAAAGCAATTTGAATATTTGAGACAAAAGTTGGGAGTAATTTCTCCCACATCATATGACTAAATCTCAGTGATAGGGCATGAGTCCAGGGGGAGCTTCATTGATTCTTTCTTCATCCCTGGACAAGGACAATAAGATCAAGTCAAGTAAACTTGTTTTACAAATTTCTAACGAATTGATGGTTGCAGTAGTATAGAGACACTATTTCTCTTTGTATGGTTCATCAAAGGGGGAGATTATCAACAACAACACTATGTTTGAGGAAGATCATAGTTAGACCCTTTGCCATTGATATCAAAGGGGGAGAAATTGAGAAAAATTCTCTATTGGAAGAAGGTAAGCAAAAATATCTTTTTTTATCAAAGGTGAAGATATGACTAAGGGGGAGTTGTGACAATGATTGTGTGATAGTATTTTATGCTTTGGTACAATATATTGTTTGGTAAATTTGTTGGTTCAAAGCATTTAAGTTTTACTATCAATGAAAAAGGGGGAGATTGTTGGCATATGGTTGTCATTGATGTCAAAAAAAGATCAGAGATGAGTTGGACCTAATTCTGAAAGTAGATTGTTGGCATAATGATGCCATTGAAGTCAAAAGAAGATCTGTGCAATGTCATACATAAGAGTTGTAAAAGGCTTAGTCAAATTTGTGCTAAGTTAGCAGGTTTCAGAGTTCGGGCTTTAGGCTTATGGCCTACCAAATTCCTTAGTTTATTTTAGTAAGAATCGGACATCGGTCGTCAGGCTTATCGCTAACCAAATGCATTGGAAAAGTCAATCAAATTTGTGTTAAGTCTACAATGGTTTCAGGTCTCAAGCCTCAATCATATGGCTTATTGAATACCTCATTAAGATGAAGTAGAATCCACTAAGTCTAGTGTATTTTAGACTTCATACTTTGGGTACACATCTTACCTTTGTGTTTGAAGGAATGGGTATGGAAGTTCTTCAACCCTCGAAGAAGATTCAGGAATCTCAAGTTGAAGTTAAGCCCTTGACAGGTTATGAAGTATGGTGAAGGATGAAAGCCTGAAAGTTGAACAAAATCTGATAGGGTTATGACTAACAACACTTACAAAGGACTTTACCGGCCATCATGAGTCAGAGGTATGGCTTGCGCCTTACCGAAAGGAATGTGTAAAGGTATCAAGTATGTTCAGACCCTAACTTTTGACAATATGTGGTCTCTTTTTCTCTTCACTATTAGAAGCTATGTTTGTTAGTTTAAGCTCTGCATAGTATGAAAAATGTGGGATCCTTGATCCCTGACAATCGATAGAAGGACAGGTGGAAGGAAGCTTCCCCTCATCCCCCCGAATGGAAGCATTGACTCAGGTTGACCCTGTGGGCTAGCGAGAGGTTGACGCGTGGCATGGATGAATAGGGAGAAGGCTCGATGAGACATATGAGGAATAATAAGATGACGACATGTGACATATGTTTATTTGTTGATTTTACATCGTTGTTGTAAATCAACACAATTTTCTTGGTTAGTGTTTTATAGAGCGATTAAACAATTTTTTTGTTCAATGATGTTGAAGTTGTTAGAAACCAAGATTTGAAATACAAGCCAAAAAAAAGCCTTCCACAGAAGAGAAAAACAGAAAAAGAAAGAGCTCTGCAAAAAGATGTGCAAAATAATATTCAGGAATTTATAATTACATGAGATGATTTGCTTAATAAAAGCAAAGTATGCATAACCCTAATCTTATCTTGAGCAACAAGATAGCTCAACAAGATAAGGATGAGAATAATTAACCTAGGAATTAAAATATTACCTAAGTAAAGTTATGCAAGTGTAATTAAATATTAATTACACCAACACCCCCCATAAGTGCAACTTAGGGAGACTAAAAAAACATGCACCTAAAACTAAGATGAATGCAAGAAAGCATGAATGGGTCCCGACAACAAGGCCTAATCAGGTACCCATGTACAAATGCAATAATGAGGTAGAGAAGGAAAACCCAGTGGGACAAAACCCCCCTACAATGAGATGACTGCTACAAAGAAGCACTGGAAGAACATTGTGGAGTAATATTGGAACCGCAATCCGAAAAGCAAGGAAAGATATTTTTTTCTACAAGAAACCAAAGCAGAATCATAATAATGTGATAGCAGACCCGATGCCACGGAACACTGGAAAACTCACAAACTGGAACAACCCTGGAATCCATAAAGCAATAGTAGATGAAATGATGACAAAATCTAGAAACGTGTATCTCAATGCCGATGCCAAACTGAGACTAAAAATCTTCCATGGGAACAAGTACCATAAATATTTTGGAACATTAACCATAAAACCATGGCCCTCAAATTGAGAAGGATTTGACCCAATGTAGATCAATAACCATAAACTCCCAATCTAAAGTGTGAACCAATGTGAATCTGATATGTGTCAAGCTATAGCAAGATGTGGCCAAAAGAAACTAAGAAATTAGATATAACCCATGTGAGTTGTCATCAAAACAAGATGGAGATCAAAGTGCATGCACACTCTAATCAGATTATTATGCAAGAAACCCCCCTGATGGAACTTTATCTCAGTTCATTTATTACAATAACCCAATGATTGTAAAAGGAGAGAATGAAAACATGCATAAACATAAAATAAAAATAGACCTCATATATGTTTAGAGTACTGAATCGGATTTCCAAAGCCACAAGAATGACGAAAAAAGGATCA
Organism: Sequoia sempervirens; assembly: GCA_007258455.2. Classification (NCBI taxonomy): domain Eukaryota; kingdom Viridiplantae; phylum Streptophyta; class Pinopsida; order Cupressales; family Cupressaceae; genus Sequoia; species Sequoia sempervirens. The sequence goes on along the minus strand of VDFB02000017.1, from coordinate 104,969,129 downwards.
CCGAGTCAAAAGATATGCCCTCCGAAGAAAAAAAACTTCATCTGAGTTCAAGGACCTACAAAATAAACATGGAGAAAAATATGGTAAAAAAACCTTCACCACTGGATCGATGTCAGAATCAGCTTTCCAATGGTATCTTATTTGCGAAAAACGGACATCGTACGCAAAAAATACACCCGATTTAGTGAAAGTTGCTCCAAAAGGACCAATAAGGCCTACAGGGCCCCCAGGGGGCTGAAAAAAATTCGGCCCCTGGTCTTGTACGCGACCAGGGGATTGTAGTTTGGGGGCTGGGGAGGAGCCCCTGGTCATACATATGACCACTGGAGTGCAGAAGGGGCTGACCGGGGGTTGGGCACATAGCGCCCAGTCCCCCCATAGGATCGACAGCTGGCTAGAGGGGCTCGGCGGCAAGCAAGCGGTGGAGGCTAGTGGCGGTGGTAGACTAGGACCCAACTTGGTGGCCGTTGGGTGGCAAGAGCCTTCTGAACTGGGAGTATCAGCATGAAAACCAAAAAAAATGTTTTTTTAATTTTCATGCATCGGTCTACGTGTAGGGTAGGTCGTACGGCCTCCCTGGCAATTTTTTTTTGCCTTCTAGACCAACTTCTCCAAAATTGATGAAACGAAGGGTGATCTTAGGGTTTTTGGCCGTTGCGAACGCGATGGTGACCTATGTTTGTGCCCAAAATGCTCTAAAAATTTTCCTACCTCCAGAGCTTCCAAAAAATCACCGAACTTGAAACCCTCATAGATCTGGAAAACGATGACCAAAATCAGAAAAATAAAAGCCAATCCTAAATTTTTCCAGTGCTCTGAATCCAATGGTGAAGCCCAATCTGATCCAAAACATTGCATAAATGAACTCAAGGCTAACCTCGAGGAATCCCTAACGAACTCTGCAATGATTTTCTCAAAAATCTGAGAAGGGGTTGCAAATCAAGGCTCTGATACCATGTTAGAAACCAAGATATGAAATGCAAACCAAAAAAAATCCTTCCACAGAAGAGAAAAATAGAAAAAGCAAGAGCTTTGCAAAAATATGTGCAAAATAATATTCAGGAATTTATAATTACATGAGATGATTTGCTTTATAAAAGCAAAGTATGCATAACCCTAATCTTATCTTGAGCAACAAGATAGCTCAACAAGATAAGGATGAGAATAATTAACCTAGGAATTAAAATATTACCTAAGTAAAGTTATACAAGTGCAATTAAATATTAATTACACCAACAGAAGTGATTTAAAAGGCGATAAAACCCTAATCAAATAATATCAATTCAATCAATAAAACATGGGTTTGAAGGCATGAATAAAAATGGTGTGATTTCTTATGCCAATATAGATAGCTATGAAACCCTAACAAGTTGAGCATACAAAAATATGGAAAATGCATTGAATAAGGTAGATGATTGATTGGATCGATAAATGGTAGCTTGTTGGAGAAGCTGGTGAGTGAAGGAAACCCTAAGAGATGCTTCCAGATGGGTTTGATGGAGTTACAAAGTTTGATGCAGTAATTGCAGGTTGGTGGAATCAAGTAAAAGGATGGGAAAATGGAGACTTTTGTATAAATTGATAGGTAACTATTCAACAAATAATTCATTTCTTATTGGTTGAAATGGGGGTATTAAGGCAAGGAAATTAAAAATATTGTATATGGAATGTACGTTGAATTTGGACAAGGGTTTGTATGTTTGAGATAGCTTGACGGTGAAGGTCAAGAATGTTTTTGATGAGGAAAAGAGGGTTTTGATGGGACCCAAAACTCATTACAATCTAGTTTTGAAGGGACTAGAAACCATATCCAAGCGAAACATGCTACACCAAAGATAATCTGAATACCATCAACAACACATCAACTGAAACAATAAGAATAAAACTAGAAAGCACATGCTGCACAAAGGTTTTACAGGGTCCTTGAACCCACAAATTAGCTAAATCTGGGACCTAACACCCAAAGGTTTTTGAAGGGACCTTAAACCCTTAACCAGGGATTTTAGGGATCTTGACCCCGTAACAAGTGTTATCAATAGTTTTTCACCCTGCTGAATGCAATATTCAGCAAACTACTGAAACATGGAAACCTCTTTCAGATGTGGGTGATCTGTGTGAAAGAGGAATCTCCAAAGTGAGCTGGTTCTCCGAATGATGAATTCTATTTTAAGTGACTTTTCAGGAAAAAGGATAGAACGATAAACTGGATTTAAAATCTAAAACTAAACTTCTATCACCCTAAAAATATTGATCAACTGTAAGAAGACCCTGATAATAACTTACTCTCATCAACCCTTTAAAATTAAATTCTCACAATCTCACAACACATGTAGTTCAACAGTGATTTATGCAAAGGTTAAATTAACACAAGGCATAACCTGAACTAGCATGCAACTCCTACAAATTTCTTGACAATAGTAAGAAAAGAAAAGGATCCAACAAATTTGAATCACAGAACAAATCAAATTACTATTCCAAGTCATGAAAAATAACTGAGAAAGGGAAATTCTGCTATTTTATTGAATGATGGAGTGGAATTTCTCAGAATCTGAGCACACATAAGTTTACAAGCTCCCCAAAATGTGTAAGGGCAAGAAACTCTAATCTGAACTACTGAGAGAGGAGAGATGATAAGACTAAGTCTATCAAAAAACATAGCTCTCAAGAAAACCCTAATCCGAGCTCAGAAAAAAGCTCTAGGAAAAAGGCTTCAAACTGCCTCAAAAACTACAAAAAAGCAGGAAAAAGCACAATGCTTTTATGATCACACTGTCAAGCCTCTAAAAAAGGCTAATCTTGCTTTAAAAGCTTAAAAAAAACACCTTATCTCTCCAAGATAAGTCAGAAATCTGACCAAGAGGAAAAGTTAGTAAAGATCTGCTAAAAATAGCAAGAAAACATAAAGTAATTTATAGAATACTGCTTTATGATTATGCTTTACAAGATGCAGATTTGCACAATTAATCTATTTTTTGCAATTAAAGATTGAAAATCTTTTGCAAAAAAGAAAATGTCCGTTTCCCTCCATTACAATATCTGATTTTCTCAAAAATCAATAAAACACATCACATAATTATCTCTTCTCACCTTATCTTCAATTCACATTGATTTCTCTAAAATCAATCAAAAATAAAAACCCTAACAAGGAAAATGACCCTAAACAAATAGAACCTAGGTCATATAGTACTCACCCCTACACCATTAATTGATTTTCCCTTAAATCAATATCACAAGATTAAACACCATATTTCACAAGGGCAGAAAAATGAAAGTCATAAAGACTTTACAAGTTGACCTAGCATAAGAGTTTCGGCCCCCCCAATATTAAACTTCAGTTTTTGATTAAATTATGATGCAATGATAATCCATTTGAATTTCCCCATGGGCTATCTTCAATTGCGAATATTCTGGATGATTATGATGTTGGGTCGAATTAGGGTATGAGGAAACAAGGTCAACCCTAAATCATGCCTCATTTCCCACTTGCAACTTTGGAAGAGCTCGATCTACAAACAACGCCGCCACCATGTTTAGGGTTCCAGATGAAATGTTGGATTTCCATGATTGCTCCCTTCAATCTATTCAACCTTCCTCCTGAGACAATGGTAAGCTTATATTCAAGCTCTTTTAAGCTTCCTTGCTTCATTTCTGAGCCGCTTTTGGCCTTGAGGCCGTGGCATGTGATAATCATCTGATGGATTTTTTTTTTGTATTCTTGTGTCTATTGTTAATGCTAATACCATTCGTCCACCATACACAAGCTCAACCTGGGTATGTTGCTTGGATTTTTTTTTTTGAAAACTCCATAGAGCTCTGGTTGTGGCTTGTTGTCTTCTGACAATCATGAAATAGTAAGCTTTCTTTTCTTCCTTGTTGGAATCTCTCTTCAGAACATAAAGCTTATAAACACTTCATATCTTTGTGAATTATCATTTTATATTTACAATTTTCTGGCCATTACATAGGCCGCATGCCATTTTCATGCCTTTCTACTGTTTATACTTATAAATTTTGTGTGATCTCCACCTTTTCTTTCAGATTTTGAGCTAAGACAACGAGCTAAGAGAAAACTCTTATTTCAAGAGAGTATTGGGCCTAAAAAAACTCCTCTTGGTCGTGCCATCTACCTGCTAAATATGAGTTTTGGAAACACTTAGGGTTCGACCATGATTGAATTCTGCATTTTTTGTGGTCAACTGATGTTTTCATATGAAACCCATACGAGTTCTCTCTAGTATTGCATTTTTCTATACTTTGAAAACAAACCCACATGTGGGTATTTGAGATTTTTGAAGAGAACTGTATTTTCTAGAACTTGGATCAACACAACAATTCACATTTCGACTCAACTACTATCTCGAGCAAAACTTCACATGGATCATTGTGATTATTGTTTTCTATATCTTAAATGTAACTCTAGACATGGATATTTGAGACTCAAAACTGTAAATCTGTTTATGAATATGAGCTCGACCCAGAACAAAAAACTTAAATGATTGTATCCTCATTAAATCTCCTTGGCATTCTGCACCTTTCAAAAGAAAGCATCTTCATTGCATCACTTCAGAAATGAAAACTCATGGTGGGAATAATAAAACTCTATATGTTGCTTTGTAGTTAATTCATTGACTCATATTACTCGGTATTCTACTTTGGAATTTCTATAACTCTCTTTGATAGTTGTATAACACCTGAATTTGACTCATAATTATTTTTCCTATTGATAAAAATATCGGATTCCTCTTGTCATGGAATTGTCTTCGACATGGAACTTGAGAATGCTTCTGTATAAGTTCATTGTGAAGAGGAGGATCTCCATGCTTGTATTCTGTACATACATCAATGTCTTTGATTTTCATTCATCTTAACAAAGCAACATCTATCTTCTACTTCAAACATATGTCTCCATAATATGATTTTGGCAATTTTGCTCATGTGTGCCTTGCTTGACACCTATAACTCATTGAAAAAAAATTGAATGTGCATCACATTTGATTGATGTCCTCCACTAATCATTGATACACTATGCAGGACTTTAGCTAAAACATTGAGTCATAATGAAATGCATCTAACTATCCGTTCTCTTGCATAACTGACACCTCATAAAATCTTTCTGGAAATGAACTGCTTGCTCTTTCTTTAATATTCTGGAATGATCACTTGCTTGATATTCATAATTCATAATGCAGTATTTACTTTACCAGCCAACTAGAGCTAGAAATCCATTCAACACTCAAATGCATTGTTTATGTTTGTTCTCAGCTGTAACATGGTACTCTTCATGCATTTTTATGTTTTGACTTATCAAACTGCTCTTAAAATCTGTTCTCTTTGACAATGAAAATTAAATCAAACCATTAAGGCATAATGTATGCCTATTCACTATCCAAAAGAGAAATGATGAATTGAAACTCACATCACATATGATTACAATCAGCATAGAAAATGAAGTTATTCAGCAATTTCTGATGTAGTGTATTCAGTTAGATTCTTTAAGTGAACAAAACTCACTGTTCACCTATAGCCTTCAGAAAGAATCCTGATCATTATGAATGCACAGTTGTTTTTGTTACTTGATGGATTCTCTATTTTACTCTTCAGTTGTATTTCATTTCATTCGATGTATATAATGAAGTATCTTTTAAAATCGGCCCATTTAATAAATAAGGCAGCATGCCGAGCTCTACCCTTGTGGGAGCCCATTTTACTCCACATGCTTGGTCTTCGAATAATGTTCAACTTCATGACTTTACCTATACTTGCACAAGGAAACAAACAGTGTTAGCATAAAAATGAAACACGATGATTATGATGTTGCTACTTCTCCTTCAGCTCACTTCCTTCATACTGCACTTGATTGATTATTTCAATGCATTGCTAATAGTATGTTGTACTATTGTAGGTGCATCATATAAGTTACATCATAGTCGGAGCCACTGACACCCCTCTTTTCCTCTTATAGGTTGACGAAGCTCAAGATGACGAGGTGCACCATTCAACATCAAGCGTCGATAATTAGGCAATGATGATTATGTTGTTGCTTATGTGTCTTCCTTTCTGCATCTTCAGTAGTGCAATGTGCTATTAGAAATGTGTTGTCACAGTTATATCCACGGCTTGTGTGGATCTTTGATTTCAATTCTGATTTTCAATTGAAAAGAAAATACATTTCATGCAATGTTGTAATACTATTCTGATTGTGAAATCAAATGAAGCCTTGTAAAATATGAGTTTTTTCTATGGAATAAATGAAAGCATCTGAAATGCTATTTTTCTTAAGTACTCAATTTTATATTTCTTTACATCCTGTAGCATCTGAAAGCCACTCTGAAACTCTATTCTTCTTTTAAATGCATAACTATTACTTAATGCACAAAGTAATGTGAAACAACATTTAAAACTCAATCTGCAATTCCACTTAATGTTGAAAAACAATCAGCCAGCTCCTCTATTTGAGCTGAGGCGATAAATATGTAACAACAAGTTTTGAAGGGACCATAAACCCTTTACAATTAGGTTTTGGAAGGAACCTTAAACCCATAGAAACTAAAAGAAACCGCCTGAAACATTTAGGAAACATAACAACCAGGTTACAAAAAACCAACTCACAAAACCAATCTGCTAGAAACATGAACCCAACCTCCACCTCAATAGGAGAGGGCACCCCTCTATATGAGAGGATAAAGAGAGATCCAATTCCAAAAGACATAGAGCTTCCCACCCGATCCACAACATCCCTTTCCACCTTAATAAGAAAGAGCTCCACCTCCATAGAATACATCAGTTGAAGAACTTGATAGAAAGTAGCTACACCCACAAAAAGGAAAGTCAAGACATCCTTTGGCCTAGCAGCAAACTGGAGCTCAGAAGAAGGAAAAGAGCACTCCACAACCAATATTGAGTGAAGAAACTTCTGAGCTTTAAGCATCATCATTTGAAGGATCCCAACCATCAGGAATAACATACCCCCAACTTGTAAAATGAACTTAAGAGCACCAAAGGGGGAACAAAACCCTCTACATAAATTGAGAGTTAAAAACCAAGGAAAGAGAAACCAAGAAGGCTTCACCAGGACAAGATAGCCCCATCATCCATAAAAACATCACCCACCAAAGGGGATTAAAAAAAAAATCAGCATAATGAGAAGTCCCACCTTCAAAAAACATAGAGCCATCATCCAGCTAAGGATACCACTAGCACAAACCATAACGCCAAAAAAATAGACCAAGCCCCTCATAAAAAACTTAGCATAGAAACCAAGAGGGGCACACAACAAATCCCACAAATATCCCAAGAGAAAAGTACAAAAAAGAAGCAAGAGGAGAACCCCAAGCAACTGACAAAAATCCAAGGCCAAAAACTAACCAAGGACAAAGAAACATAAAAAATTCCCACCATGAAATAACATCAACACAAAGCAGGGGACAAAAGACAAGCGAAGAAAACACAGGGGAACTCCCATCCCACTCAAAGAAACAACCAAAGAGAACAAGGCCCAAAAAAATGAGCCCCAACAACATAAAGAAGATCCCCCCACCCACACCACATAACAAGGCGCAACCACAGAGGGGCCAACAATGGAAGCAACAGGCAGGGGAGACTTCACAAAAAGATCCAGAAAAAACAAAGATGGAAGAAAACAACCATTGCAAGCTCCATCAACCAAATACAAGCTACAAGCCAAGAAATCCACCCACAACAAACCATCCTCAAGCATCACATAGCCAAAAGGCACAAAGGCCAAGTGTTGCAATGACCCCAAACTGCCCCCCGCCCACTGTTCAGAGACCATGAAGAGCCCAGGATGAAGCAACACTACCAACACCACAACATCTGCATCCCCATCCTCACCATCTTCTCCTACCTCATCCTCAACATTCAAAACCCTTCCCCCATGCCCATTCCCACCCAACAACCTCCGCTACTGCGCTATTAGTCAATAAAATTACTAAAGTAGTTAATGTTACTAAAGTAAGGTAGAGCATGTTATACAAGAGTAGATTAGAAATAAAAATGGTTGATTTTTTGAAAGAGGGTAACAGTGTAAGAGAGTTAAGAGTGTGAGTTACTGAGTCAGTTGAACAAAGTATTAAATGTATATTTGAAGCTGATTACAGTTGAAGGAGAGTGAGTAGAGAAAGATAAGTGTGCTACAAAAATTATGTACTAAATGTATTGATGCATTATCAGGTTATGCAGAACCAATTTTATGCATATATGATATTTTCATATTGTAGAGGTTGTTGCCTCATTTATACTAAGTTGGTACTTAGAATAGGGGATTGGTGTCTCCTTAGGGTTGGTGCCCTTAAACTTTGTAACATAAGATTTATTTGTGACATTTGATTTGAGGAGTAGACTCAAGTAGCTTTTTTCATCATGGTTTTTCCCATCTTGGGTTTTCCATGTATATCTGGTGTTGTGAGTTGATCTTTTATGTGCTTGTGTTTGTCATATATTTTCATGTTTTAATCTACACATTCAAATTTAAGGGTTGTTTATGCACTAAGGGTAAGAAGACTAAAACTTTAGGATCTACTAATTCACCCCCCTCTCAATAGATTGTTGTTTTTCAACAATGCACCTCTGAAGCTTCTTTTCAATCTGACTTTGCAAAGTCCCCTACATTGGGCTTCCTTCAGGACCAAGCACCTGGGGGGTGCCTTCTTTGCAAGTTTGAGGACTTGTGAAGAGCTTACATCTTGTGGGATCTATTCACTATTTTTTTGCAGGCCTCTAGTGCACTATGTTCAATCCTCCTTAGGAGAGAGTACCTATGGAGTCATTTTCCTGCCCTACACTCTCACGTATGCCAGATTGCAGACTACTTCCTCAACGGTTCAGGTATATTTTCTTGGAACTCTTTTAACCTAATTTACTGAACACTCATTGGCACTCATGTTCGCTAAAGTGGGGGAAAAATCTATACGAGTGAATTTTCATCCCCTTGCAAGTTCCCCTTTTACATCCTTCACCTTAGAAAAATCAAACCCGACCATGTAATTCCACATCATTCATCTGTACTCCATCCACTTGGTGCCTGTTTTTAGTGTCAATGGGAGAATTTCTTTCGGGGATGCTAGTGCAGCACATTTTTTTCTGTACAGCATGTTGTTGTCTTGACATGATTCCCACCTTTGGAATCTAGAGAGGCGTTACTTTCTCCATTGGTGATGAAGTGTAACATCCCTGAACCCTTCAATCAACTTTTGAACGGCTCTATCCATCCTAATTGACCTTCAAATTCCTATCTTTCACAATAATCTCATCTTCTTCATAATTCTTGACAATCTTCATGCATCTACATCATTCTTGAGCAATTTCTTACAAACTCTTGAGCTACTTGTACTATTGGCTTCACTATTCCAACATCACAACATTCTTCACATCTACCATAGAAGCTACAACTTGGTGTCTTGAGAGACTTCCTCCGGTGTTGCTATGGCCACATCAACTTTTCCATGGTTGTAGACTTGCATTCCTCTCTCATTGGCCTTGAGCACCTCTGATTGAGGGTGGTATTATTTAGTTGATTTTACATTGTTGTTGGATTTGAGTAGCATAGTGCTTCTTGTAGTATTCGGTATTCATTTCCTTTCCAACATACTTTCTTTATCAAATTTCTATTTCTCTATCTACCAGTCTGTGGAGGTTGAAACACCAAAACAAGGGTTTGACTGTAGCAAGCCCCAAAACAACCCCAACATTTTTCCCCGCTTTGTTGTTGTAGGTACTCATTCATGTGGAGCTTATAGGAGAACTAGACTTTCTGTGAGTTGAATCCTTATCTTTCATGTCCTTGTCATATTTTTCACCATATTTCCTAGTATTTTAGTCACTCTATTATTTCTTTCTTTTATCATCACTTAAAACTTCAATATTTAAGCTTTTAGTAGGTTTCCAAGACTTTTGACTATCCTTTTTCACTATTTGTTTGTATGGATGCCAACACACCTGTGGGATGCCAGCATGTTGTGTTGTCCTTGTTTTGCATTATTGTCATTTGGAAAAGAGTTGTTTGAGGTACAGTCCAAGTTCCAAAAACTTACTCGCTTCACTAGTAGAATTTGGCAAATAAATGACTACATGACGAAAAATTTTAGTCACGTGACTAAAAGTTTTAGTCACGTGACTAACACTAGTAGAATTTGACAAATAAATGACTAATTTGGTCATCGGGTAAAATCACAACTAAATGACTAAATAAATGTGCTCATTATTAAAATCTTGGTCATAATTTTCATTTTAATAAACATACTCTAAAAACTTCGTCAAGACCTTATTTTCAATCGTAGCCTGCCATAATTAATAATAAAATATTACAAATAAAATTATTAATTAATATTTTTTGTGGAATAAATATTTTGTTTTGTGGTTTTATCATTATATGAACACCAAAGTTTCTTCTAAATTGAATACCCAACTCCTCAAAGGGCCCAAATATGTAGTGTGGAAGATAAATATGCATACAATTCTCAAATATATACTAAGCTACTTATAAGTTTACATACTCTACATTTACTGGAGGAAAATAATGATATTACAAATAGTTTACAAGTATTATTATATAAATTAGTTAAATTATAATAGAAGAGATAAAGATGGAGATAAAAAAAATAAAGAGATAGAGACAAAGAAATATAAAGTTAGAGAGATAAAGAGGAATAGAGATATAGATGGAGAGAAAGATTGAAAGAGAAAGGAATATAAAAAAGAGAGATAATACAAGAGAGATAGAAATATAAGAGATAGAAAGGGAAAGAGAGATAGAGAAAAGAAAATTAAACTAACTTTTGATTACTTGTTTCATGACAAAAATCCAAGAATGGTATGTGTCCTTGGGGAGTTATGATCAAGGTAGCATGACGTTTGATATAGACAGACAAACTTATAGATACAAATTGGATCTTCTAGTCCATTTATATTCTACCTAACTAAATACTTATTGGAAAATGAGTTATCCATAATTTGTAAATTTAAATTAATTTTTTTAAATATAAATTTATAATATTTAATAGTATATGACATACAAATATGTTGTATAATTTGAATAAGTATGTTTAATTATGAATGTCATTTTTTTTAAAATGATTTTTTAACCATATTACAATATATTTCTTACATAAAATCATTTTCAATAATACACTTCCAAAAATAAAAATCATCTCCTTTAAAATATCTAATGTGAGTTGAATGACTAAAATGAATTAAATGTAGGTGAAATTTTTAATATAAAAGTTGAGTATGTAAATTAACTAAAATAAGATAGCAGAGACTAAAATTATACATGTGTTAATAGAAGTGATTTAGTTTTGGTTGTGTACCTTTAAATAGGGGACAAGTGAATTTTATCTAGTACTTTTACAAGTCTGGGTTTTGGCACTGGCCTCACTACTGACCTTGCTTCAAATTTGTTCACAAGTATTGGTATTGGCTTTACAAACATTGAAAGCTTTCTTTGATCTAGTGAGGCTTTTGCATTGGAGTCTATGAAGTAAGTGGTTTCTGCACACTTGTAGGATGTGGCATTATTCACTTTTGAAGCTCATCATTTCTAACTTCGCTAGAAATTATCGAAGGAGCCTTTTTCTTATTTCTCTGCACACTATTTGTCATTACTGCATTGTCCATACTGTGTTGCAAAGAACCAAATAACAGGCCTATCAAATCCAGATCATATCTTACTCATTTCCTTTCTTGGATCAGATAATTGTATTGACTTTGCACTTGGTGTTTTCGTTTGTGTTCCCACCTTCAAAGGCAATTTCCTAGGTGGCTTTACTGCACCTTTAATATCCATCATAGAGTGCATTTTCTTTTTGAATATTATAGGTTTCTTCAATGATCTAGAATGTTTCAAATTTTTCTACTTTTGTTGGTCCTTATTTGTACTAAGAAAAAAAAATCCTTTCAAACATTTATACAAACTTGAAAAAACAAAAATTGAAATCTTCAGAATACATTGAGACCTTTTTCACACAAACAATATCATTTGATAAAGACCCTACCATTTGATGAATGCAAAAAATAGACCCAAATTTTCTCTTAATGACCTTCCACATCTCTTCGGCGTACCCATTGCACACCAAGGTGCAATTGCTAGTTTTATCTTAAACATATTTAAGTTATATTTTTTATTTTACATTATCTCAAATTAAGACAATAGAAATTAAACATATTTTAGTTATTTTTTTAATTTTATACTGTCTCAAATTAAGACAATAGAAAAAATACCTTTTCCCTAAAAATATAATTAATTTTCCCACACCTTTTCCCTAAAATTAAAACTAATTTTTTTTCCCATCTTTTCAATAGCTCTGAGTTGGCTTTGTCGTTTGTTGCTATAGTTGCGGCATCACACTCAGGATGCAGTTTCTTCTGGCGGGAAGGCTTACAATGGGTGTGGTGGGAAGTGATCATTGTATTGGCTTTTTAATGATCGGGATCTATAAAAAATACTATTCCCTAGCTGTCATTTTCTTCAACCCGTGGGCCGTCTACAAGAAAACAGGTAATATTGTTAAAAACCCCAAATCTTTATGCAAAACAAACTCGTTCTAAAATAGATTGTTCTAAATTAATAGTCTATTTTCATTATTTATCTCAATAGATTTGATACAATTAGTGTTCTCAAACTAATTTTCCACCTACTGATGACAACTATAAAGTCATTCCTAATTATTTAATTATATGGTGGTTTGACAGTGAATACACAAGCAATTCAGTTATGGGAATGGTGAATTTAAATAAGAACCTTCAAATTTTTCACATTCATTTTCAAGTCTGTTTCTGATATCATAGTAGACAAGATGAAAAAGATCTAAAATTTTACATAGAACACAGGTGAATGTATAGGTGAATGTAAAGATAGAGATACCAGGAATTCAAAAGGTTATGGGTTTTGCATCTACTAGGTGAGCCTTTCTGCACACTGATATTTTTGTAAATTCTGAACAAATTTTATTTGAAATGGAATTTTCAGTACTCTGATACAAGCATCATTGTTTCTTGTCATATTCAAGATGCTAATTACTTTTATCAAAAATATTAGGATCCAACTGTGACAGACATTGCATGTGCTTCCCTAAATTGGGAGATAAAACTTTAATTGTTCGTCGTGCTACAACTAGGTATAGATATGCATGAGGATATAATATAGTTGAATCTATATTATTTGTTTTTAATCTGTACTTCCAACAATCTAACTGATGCCATCTTATTTCCTTCTCATATTAGTGGTCAACCCAAACCAGACCAAGAGAATGTCTTAGCTCAGGCTCAACAACACATAGCTTTATAGGTAAGACTCAGGAATCATCTTTATAGTGAGAAAATAGATTTGGATTCCTTTTCTATTGTGATTCCATGTTTCTTATTCATGTATGGTAAGCAAAGCATTCTTTTGGTATATCTGTAGAAGCTTGTACTTCAAGTTGGGGCTTTTGGACCTCCAAAAATACCTACAAAAGTTGTATGCATGACATAGGTATGACTTGGATTTCCTTTAGCTATGGTATGTGAAATGGCCACATTGGTATTCTATTGTTGTGTACCATCTTTTAACTTTGTAAACGACACTGCATATTTCATTTGTGTAGCATGGGACACAAGACAAGCACAGGACAAGCACCCTACTATGTCCAACACATTTCTTAGTTTTCTTTGGGAAAGAAAGATTACTTGAAAATGGTAGTAAGAACATCCCTTAGCTGTTTCCATCAGTAGAGACCTAAGTCATAGGGTTCACTGAATTTAATCCATGAATTTTGAAATTCAGAGAACTTAAAAAAACCCTAAAAAATTGTTTCAGTCTACCCACAAATTCTTTCAGATAAAGGGCTAAGGGTTTTCGATTAATTATTTTTTCTTTTTTTTGGATTTTTCCCTTGAAAACAATACTTGCAACATATATTTCTTCTATTGTTATTTTGTGGGTATGCAAGTCTTTGCCAGGATTGTGGACAATTGGTTTTTGAATGAGCTTGTAAAAGCTATGTCCAAGTTTGAGTCTCCTATGCACAACCTAAAAGAGTTGTCCTGAAATGGTGGATGTGTAAACTTAATCCCTACTAGCAAGGCAATTAATAGGCTTACAAAAGAAAAAATAAAGATATATTTCACTATTGCTCATATGGGTCTGATCTTGATGTAGAGTACAGAGGAAGACGATTCACTTTCTCAATCTGATCTATCAAAACTCAAAACATTCTTGTGTTATTCATTCACCTTTTCCTTCACAATCAATTGATTCAAATTCTTTCAGATAAATGGCTAAGGGTTTTTGATTAATTATTTTTTCTTTTTTTTGGATTTTTCCCTTGAAAACAATACTTGCAACATATATTTCTTCTACTGTTATTTTGTGGGTATGCAAGTCTTTTCCAGGATTGTGGACAATTGGTTTTTGAATGAGCTTGTAAAAGCTATGTCCAAGTTTGAGTCTCCTATGCACAACCTAAAAGAGTTGTCCTGAAATGGTGGATGTGTAAACTTAATCCCTACTAGCAAGGAAATTAATAGGCTTACAAAAGAAAAAATAAAGATATATTTCACTATTGCTCATATGGGTCTGATCTTGATGCAGAGTACAGAGGAAGACGATTCACTTTCTCAATCTGATCTATCAAAACTCAAAACATTCTTGTGTTATTCATTCACCTTTTCCTTCACAATCAATTGATTCAAATATTCAAAATTGCAAAATCAGAGTTCCCCAACCCCCAATGGCCTTCAGGACACATTGGTAAGCATCAATTTATCAAAAACAAACAATTACAACCTCGGCCCTTTCTTATTTCATCAATTGGTTATGATTGTTCATAATGTGCAACTATAACGCCTATAAGGCACCAAACTATAAATTTTTCTCTCCAAGACACAAATATCTGCTTCAGCAATTGGAGTGGATTTAGTAGGCTTGAATTAACATGAATAAACTCATTTTATGCCTAGATACACAAACTTCTTATTCTAATTGCACTTCCTTCCCTAACTGTTTGTAAAGCTTGTAGGTCTGTACATGAGACTATCAGAAGTTTTCTTTTTACTCATGCACTGAAAATCAAAATAAATCACATATTTAGACATCCATTAAACCTGTTTAAAACACATCACATTGGATGAAGGTTCTTTGTAATATGTTCATCAAAACTTGTTGTTTCAGACTGTAATATGAACAAGATTGGCAATTTTGGATTTTCTACAACTAGAGAAAAATATTTGTTAAAAATCAACACTAACACAACCTAAATTTACCAAATGATATGATAAACTTGTGCTTAAAGGTGAGCTCTTCATATAGATTTAGTTTTCTTGTGCTTTGATTTGTTCTTGGACAACTTCTGAGTCTCCATCTTTTGACGTGTAGCTTCAAATTCTTCTTATGTTGGTTCTTCAGGTTGGTCACTAGAACCCCCATATTTTGCGACAAGTGATGAGAACATTGAATCAATTTTTTGTTTCCTGTCAGTTTATCATTAGGATATGAGTGCCATGAGGTTTGCTTCATCAGCTCCTTTCCTTTTCCTTGTAGAAACATTGCCACTCATTTATTGAATTTAAGAAGCAAAGTATAATTGTTGGCAAGAGTGCACAAACCTCTTGACTAGCTATGCCTATAAAGCAACTATAGAATAAAGTATATCAAAGAATACTTGGGAGGACATTTCAGAGGACTGCGAGGTGCCTGTATTTTGTCCACTTTAGCAACCCATTGGCGATATGCTTTCCATTCCTTAACTTCTCCTGACAAGTCCATTAATCATGTACAATGAATAATCAATTACAACCTAAATCAAGTAAAACATAAATGTCTTCATTTAACAAGTTCAAGATGTCAAAAGGACATTGCACAAAGATGAAAAACAATACTCCTATGCCTAAAATCTTATCTAGCTTTTTGTACAGGCAACACATTATGCCAGACAAAACTCCAAACAACTAGATAGAGTATAAATAATTCAATATACAATGAAAATTTTGATATCATTAGGTAGTAGACAAAAAGAAAATAGAAGGTATACGAAGATGGCAAGGGCAGTAAGGTTTCATCATGCCCTCACCCGTATGCTTCTATTTCACAACTTGCAATGGTCATAGGTGTAAACTTTGTGTTGGTTGGAAACAAGGGAGCTCAAGAAAACAACAGTGGACAAGCTTTGTCCCCCTCACTAAAAAAACACAAAAAATGCAATAGAGAATGCACCAATTTTGATTCCCTTGGAGGATTCTGACCTAGACCCTTCATCCTCTCCTTTATAGACTCAATGATTAGCTAGTAAGTGTTTCTGCGAATGGTTAGTTTGTGTGAGGACAGTTGAATATCTCTTGTAGATACCAATGAAAATATAAAGTGTTTCAGAGAAGGATTTGAAGGTTCCTTTTGGAGATTTGGAAGGGTATCCATCTCATTGAAGACTAAAGATGTATATTGGTTAGAGTTATCTTTTCAACATGTATGGTCCAAACAGTTCAATCTGCAAGTAAATGTTATCCTTGGAGATGATTTGAATGCTATCTTGGGCCCTGATGAGTTTTGTTGTTTGGTCTTATATATATACGGTAAGTCACAATATTCGGCCGAATATCAACTTGAAATTTGAAATTTATTGAATTTAAAAAAAAAATGAAATCAATTCTCTTAAGAAAGACTCTTGCCCCAACTGGCATCTTAGGAGGTCTTTAGAAGAGGATCTTATGCTTAGAAAATAGTTCAAGGAGATTGCTTTCTCTCGTTGACACAGAACAGCTAATGCAACTGCATAATTTTCAGCCAACTATGGGGTTAATCAGGATTTATTGGCTCTTTATAGCAGTCTCCCCACCTCATGGGTAGGTTTGAACCTGTCACGTCTCAGACTTTGATTCTATTTTTCCCATGGCTTTGTGTGGATTTATTTTATGAAAGATGGTGTGTGTTAGAGTAATATGATATATTACGATGCTTTGGTGTGTGGAAATGTGAAAAGTATTTACTTTTGAAATTATGAATGCATTTTATTTTGAAAATATGCAAGATAGAACAAAATAGAAGTATTGATTTAATTATTGCTTTGATTTATATCTCTATATCGGTTACTAATACAATTTCGTTGTTGCGTGCCTAAGTGCACTTGAGTAGTAGGTGGTCGAAGACCAAGAGTGTGATTGAGGAAAGAAGGCTAGCTTCCCGACAGGGTAAAAGAGGAAGAACTCTCAGTCACACACACAACACCTAGGATCATATAGTTGCATTTAGGCAATGTCTATTCTAAATGGATTGCTTTGAATTATTTGCAAAATAAATAAATAATAAAATAATAACATAAATGTAATTTAATTATTAATTGTAGCTTTAAAGGATTTATGGTTTTAATTCTATTTAAATTGTGATATTTAAATAATGAATTAATTACAAGTTGGATGGAATACTTGTTTAAGGAGTGAGTATTTTTAAATTACCTTCTAAATCTTTTGTGCAAGAAATTGTGAATGATTTCTTATATTTTTCCTATTTATAAATTTGAAATTTAAAATGCATATATTTCTTAATTATATTTATTTTAAATTACAAGATTAGGGTTAAATGAGAGAAAGGAAATTAATATTAAATAGGAAAAAGGCATTCCCGGAAAGGCAACAGTTCTTGAAATGGCTTCTTGAAAACACTTTCCTCTGCAAGTTTTTTTTGGGGTTATTTTAATGGCTGCCAAGAAGATGTTTCATCTGTCAATTTAGAAGGATTGGAAGGAATCTTTGGAGAATTAAAAAGGAAATTAAGTAATCAGGAAGGCAGGGAAGGAGGAGAACTTTTCCAGAAAACCCAGCTCAGGAGGAGACAGAAAGGAATTCTGAGCATCTTCAGCTGGTGATTTTTAACCAGGTTTTTCATTCTCTCTTTCTCTTGATGAGTTATAGAAAACAGCTTAAGAAAATGATTGCAAGAATTAGTAGAATTGTTTGCAACAATATTTTAATATTTGGGAGAACTTCTTATGTCTGCTCTGCTAAATTCAATCCAATTTGTCCATGTAAATCTGGAGTTTTCCCTCTTTGCATTATGTATATTGGGATTCTGCTCTTTATTGTTGAAATAACTGAGAATAGAAAAATGTATTCAGGTGCACGCTTTTGTTTGGTGCACACACACACACACACACACACACACACACACATATATATATATATAAATATATATAAAAACTTTGAATGATTTGTATTCTTTTACCTGAGATGAATTCAAAAATTCTGAATGATTTATTGCCGTATTCGTAGATTTTTGCTGAAGGGAATTACTGTGCAATCTCTTGTTTTAATGTATGGGGAAGGGAATAATCCCCAGCCCCGTCCCAAGGGAAGGGACAGTGCTGTGGGGAGGCTCGTGCCCTCCACAGGCCGCGGCTTGTGGAGAGGGCACGGCCTCCTCATAGTCTACGCCCTCCCTATGGGAGAGGTGAGGTCCCCAACCTCCCTTTGGGGAGCTAAATGCATACTTGAACCATGTAATTTGCTCCTTTTTGTGTGTGCGGCAGTAAAACATAAAGATAAAATACCTATGTAAATCTTTTTATATATATATATATATATATATACACACACACACACAACTGTGTAAATATATATATATACATAAATATATAAATAAGTAAATTTTACTCAGTCATGCATGCCCTCATAAAATAGATATATATAACACTGTGTGACATTGAAAACTTCAAAAGTATTTGTGATGACTGGGAATGCATCAATGAATGTCTTTGTGTCATGCAAATCTGAAGTCTTTCATTTGGAAAATATATATAAACATTCTCACAGTTGTAGACATTCAGATTAAAGACATTCTGAAACAAACTGAAAAAAAGAACACTGACATAAATAAGCAAACCTCTGTTTTCTGCTAGAATTATCCCTTTTTCTGTATATTAATTAGTCCAGCAAACTTGTAGCAAATTGGGAATTTTACTTTCAAATCAGTTGAACCTTGTAGGTAAATGGATGATTGAATTCATATTTATATAAGTATATATACATATAGTTCAGACCTATCTATATATATATACATATATAAATATATAAAAATATAAGGACTTCGTTTTTATACAGAAAAGTATTAATTCTGCCTCTGTTAACATACATAAAATTACCATAATGTGCATACATTTTCACATATGAAAACCAAACTTGAACATAGAACACTCAAGAGAGTAGCTTGAAGTGAGAACAGGTCTTTTACTAAACAAAAGAAAACATGCTGTCAATGTGAATTTTCTGAGAAAAGAGTAGATTTTATTTTAATACTGAAACTTTACGACCTATTCTCTTTTGTTCAAACATATTAAGATGGAACTCAAAAGATGCTTTGAAACTCTCGTTTGAAATCCAAGTATGAATGGAAATCAGTTTGATAAACATTTTATGATTATGGAAAAATGAAGGAAATTCTTTTTAGAATCAATGAAATGCATGAAGCAGATAAGGAAAAAGCATAATTTTCTATTTTTGCACTTTTTACTGTATTTTGGTAACTTCCGGGACAAGATGCCGAAGGTGGATCCACAAAGACGGTAGTTTTACCTTTTCTGAAACTACCACTTGTTTTTATTTATGCTTGGCCAAGCACTTGTACCATTGAAATAGATGGATTTGTTTTAAAAGCCTAGAAATATATGTATTTTGGTCTTTGCCACCTATTGCAAGAAATATGTTTTCTCATGTTAGAAATGGATACAGGCACCAGGCATGCATCAAGAGTTCCCTCCTGTTTTACTGTGTCAGGTTGCTAGGCTCCTTATGCAGGGCCGGGGATTTCTTCGAGTTAGGAAGGAACCCGAGGAAGTCATGTACTTCGTGGTTGGGCGGAAAAGGTGCCTTAATCACACTCTTGGCCCCAGCTCACAAGAAGACCGATGGTGTGACGACGGTTGGAGGATCAGATTTTTTATTTTACTATAGATGTACTTGTGTATCCTATTGGAATGGCTTGTAAAGCCCATTGTAAAATGTAATTGTATTTGACACTTGTTACTGCAACATTGAAATAGATGTGCTATTAAGATTTTGATGTAACATTGATACAAATGTATTTATTGAAGTTATTGATCTCACTTGAATGTGAATAATTATTTATTGGTTTATTGATCTCTTTTGAGCATGGATGAATATATATATATATATATGAACATGCACTGATATACTTTGGCCATGTGTTTAATCATGAAGAAATACAATGTTGTTATTTATTTACATGAAATGAAATTTTATTAACTCTTTTGCATAGAGTTTACTTTGGCAACTCCTATTAATGGCATTATTTACTTGTAAACCTTTTAAAGTGAAATGAACGTTTTAAAATGCTTTTGCTCATCTCGCAAGTGTTACAGAACCATTCTTCTCTAAATGTTACACCCCTATAAACTTTTATTTTCAAATTTCCATTATGGACCATTTGGTCACTTCAAATTATAGTTTTATTATTGAGTGTTGTGTTTGTTTATTAATGTCATTTTCATGTGAGCTAAAGTAATATCTCTTGCTCTAAGGTAGCGCATATGGGAAGCCTTTTTAAATTTGTATTATGATGTGGCTTTGGCTTATTACACTACACTAGTGTTGGTGTCTTGAAAGGTGGTATCATTGTGTATTCTATGTGCTCATCATAGGGTTAGGTGGTTGACTGGTCGGCTCTGTGACACAGAGCCAGAACTCTCATAAAGCTCAAGATCGTTATAGGAAGGGTTGTGTTTCTGACTATTGCCTGCTCTCTGTTTTTACTTGCAATGTCCTAGTTGCATTAGGGTTTGTTAAATCCATTATAGGAGATAACATTTTTGGGGTATTAGGTCTGCCACACTCTAAAGCCTCCATTTGGTAGGATTTCAACTCCAAATTGGCAGCAGCTATCCTAGATGCCACATGGAGGATTTGATACTTCACCTATTTCTTCCTAGACATAGTTTGATGATATGACTGTCTTGAACTCAGATTTGGAGGTTGATGGCACTCAATTACAAAAAAAAGGTGTTCCAAGCTAATTCATCAAAAAATGTTGAGATAAAGAACATGAGGCGTGAGCTACTGATGGTCAACACTTGCTGTATTGATATGCTTAAGGTGTTGGTTGTCCTCATGGTGACCCACAACAAGGGTAATTATGAGGTCTCCAATAACCTCGATGCCATGAAAGTTTAGAATTTGGCAGGATGGGATGTGGTTGATAATTCAGGCGTTGGGAGGTGGAGTGTGTTGGTTTCATTTTGGTGTCTTTTATAGCTGGTCTTGAGTTCTGCAATTGGAAGCAGTGTTTTCTTTTGTTGGCTCCATTGCATTAGTTTTTTGTATGTTCATATTTTGTAATCAATTGTAGCCCTCATGATAGATTTTATAACTGTTTCATTATAGTTGGTTGTTATGATCATTATATGGCATTATGCTCTTTTATGTTTTATTGCTCTTTAGCTTTGGGTGGGGGAAATAGAAACCCCCACTAATTAATCTAAAAATGCATATAGTTATAGTTGCAAATTTGCAATAATACAGTATTATAAAAAAATTATTAATAATTAATGAAAACATCAATTTATCTAATGGTTTCTCTATATTTTGATTAATTTTTTAATAAATTAATATTATTTGACATCACATCTAGAGCTGCCCTGCAATTGACAGTTAAAGTTAAGTCACATCTAGTCAGGGTAAAGTCGGATCAAAGTATGAGTTTTAATTTAGAATAAAGTCACCTATAAAGTGAAGCATAAGTCATAGTTAAGGTCAAATTTTAAACCAATTGCAAAATCGTAATTAAAGTAAAGATCAAAGTTAGGATTAAAATCATGTTTATAGTCAAAAGGAAACATAATGCCAGAACCAAAACCAGGTTACCATTGAAACACGTGGCATTGGGCTGACTTTAAGTGTAGCTTTAAAGTCATCACACATAATATTGTACCCAAAATTTGACCCAACAAATACTATTCTTACCTCTAATCTAAAATGGAATGATGTTCCACAACCTTCCTTCCTTGTCAATTAAAGGCAGAGGAGAATTTGTAAATTGTTGGCAATACCCTTCAAAGTTCATTCTAATAAATAGACAACTAAACAAAGATATATTACAATTTACAACCTCCTATAAAGGGCTTGGGTTTGAAATGGACTTGAAAATGGAGCTATTGTAGAATCATGGAATTTTCAAGAAAGAATTAACACTATAATCTTAATTATACATAGGTTGTTTTTTGTTCTAACTCCTGCCATCCTTTTACGAATATAACTATAGCATATCCCTCAAAAAAATATTTTCCTTGACATGTTCATTAAAGTGACTCTTATACCAAAATTTGAAGTTTACAAGAAAGAAAATTGCTAAAGAAACTGCCGCTAAGACTGAACTTCCTCGAGCTCTGTGGAAATCTTATTAAGATAATGGTTTTCACCTGGAGAGAAGAAATAAAGAAACAATAAAAGAACCTGTACCTTTCTTCCTTAACTTAGCACAACAAAGCTAATCATTTTATGGTTTGTACCAATATACTTCACACAAATGCTCTACACTCTAGGATGTGGATCAACCTAGCTTATGAGAAAGACAACTGCCAAAGAAACTGCTTCTAAGACTGAGCATCCCCAAGCTCTAGGAAAATCTTATAAATATGTTTCCTTTCAATTGGTCAAAAGAAGTAGAATCTGTCTTTGTCATGCCAATAGACCAAAGTATTCATTCTACCAAGGTACTTGATACAGTTGCTCCGCCTTCTAAGGATATGGGTCAATCCTACTCCGTAAGTGACATTGATTAGATCTTGATGAGAATTTAATGGTGACAACAACCATTATCTTTCCAAAGCTAGTTATGCATCTAAAGATCTGATAGTTTTATACTTGAATTGCTCACTAATAGGGACAACTAACATTACAAAATCATTTGTCTTAAGATGCTAATATCTCAGAAAATATATGATTATATCCTTTAGCTTTTTTGTCGTTATGGATGTTTGCATAGAATACCATCCTAACAATTTAAGAGAGACACCATAAAATTTTCTTTGTGTGTTATGACATAGGCCTGATCTATGGACATGATCATCTGCCAAGATGAGTTTACTTTCCTATGTTAATTTCACAATTTTTAATACAATGCCTATTAAAATTACATTAATTCCCACCAGTCCCACTACAAAAATAGACTTATATGACAGACATGCATATATTGTGTAGGCTTAATATAGGTTCATATACACTGAAAGTCTTTAGAATGATTTTAAGATATACCACAGGTTGCTTGCTTTAGAGAAAACAACAAAAGATATTTAAAGAAGCATTACCTTACATTCAAGCTTGTTGGTTGCCATCTTGAGACAACTCAAAGTGCATGTAAGGAACAAGAGCCCACTCATAAAAAAAATGAAAGAATATGAGAAATAAGTAACCAATCTTATTTGAATCAAGACTACCAGGGTTATATATATTTGTGTGTTAAGCTCACGTTTTTGGATGTTGTGCTAAAAGCTTTCTTGTGACTTATATTAGGATTGACAGCTTTAATCCTTTGAATCTCAGCTCTGCAAAATTCTTACAATCAGATTAGAAAATTATGTCAATACTAAGCCAAACACAACATTATGATCTTTTCTTGTCTGATGGCAGTTTTTGTAAAATGGTGGGATTTTTTTTATTTTTTATTTTTTATGTTTATCTAAGTATCCATTTGATTTTATTAAAAACCATTAGATTATTTTACTTGATAAAGTGATTATAGACATATGGCTCCTATTGCTTTATCTCTGGAACTGCATAATAAAAAAAAAACCATGAAAATCATATAATTATGTTACTTAAATATATTTGAATTACTACTTTACTGACCTTTGTAGGTACTCGTAGTTGATTCTCTTTTTATATCACTATCTGAAGAGATCACCTCATAATTTCCATTTGAGGAGTAGTTGAAGTTCTGATTTGTTGATAAAGCCATTCTTAATGAAACAATTTTGAAGAGAATTACACAAAACCAATGCGATATTGAAAATCAATAAAATATTAGCTTCTATTGTGAAATGAGTAGAACAACAAACAAGCTCAGAAAATTCTCCTGAATCTTTATACTTAAAAATTCAAAAGCCAAACATGAAATTTTAAGGAATTTCGTCTGGTTTGGAACTAGTAAAGCATATATTAAACTTGCAAATCAACCACAGAAATGAGGGTTTGAATAGGCCTAAGATTTTACTAAGTGCAGTCCATTAAATGCATTGAAAAAGTAGTAGGTGTGATTTTTAATGAAAATTTGACTCTTCCTCATTTATCAAAGCCATAAAGCTTTCCATGTCTACTTTATATATAACTCCACGTGCAGACCCCATGGCTCTTGATTGTTATTTTTTTACTATTGCCATTATTGCAAGATTGCAGTAAACGCGAAGGCAATCTAGTTAGTGTGATTTTTAATGGGTTTTTAATGATCTCAAAGAGAGAAGATGATGAATTCAACTTGTTTAAATCAAATGGGGAATTCAATGCACTTCACAGGTGATTTTAATATGGCCTATCCCAAATAGCTATAGTGGTGCATAAATGAGACAACGGTCACATTTGGTACAAGTCCCATGGTCACATGGTTGATTCTATCAATATCCATAATCCCATCCTGAGACTCATCCCATCCCTCAAGTGTAAAGAAGAAACATTGGTATTGAGGCCTGGGCTCTTTTCTTTTTTTACTTGTAAAGGATATCCTTCAATTATGTGACAGATTTGTTTACATGCTCTTATTTGCAAATGAAAGATTGTATTGTGTGAGATGTGACCTTTTCTTGATTTGTTGCTGACACCCATAATATGGTTATAAAATTGCATGGAGTCGGAATTGGTCTCTGTGAACAAGTATGGCCTTTTTTGGGGCTGTTACAAAACATGGATATTTGTGCTTTTGTATTTTATAGTCAGTCTATGTGATTTTAGAAGGGTCTTTCTTGGCTCTCTTGTTTGACAATGTTACTGGAATATTGTGAAACTTCGAGCTCCATTCATAAATGGAAGAGCAACCATGTAATTGCTTACATCACTGTAATTAAAATGCCTAATCACAGAAACATTAACTCTTCAATTTTTCATCAAATACCACCTCGATATTGATTTGATTAAAAACTGATTGAACTAATTGGAAACATTAGTTTGCTAATTCCAAGATAGCCAGGAAAAGACAAGGTTTTTGCTAATGATATTGTCAGTGAAGTTTGGATCAATATCCGTCACTGCTAATAAACAAAGCTATAAACCTTCCAGAAGACAGAGAATGGGCATTTAGCATTGAGGTAGCTAGCCATGACTGATAAAGAAATATGGCTGATATTTTATTGCATTTGGTAATTAAAACTAGCTAATCTTTCAAAATGCGATTTTTTTTTCCCATCCAACAGAAAATCATGAAGTTGAAAATGTGGAGCTATTGTTGGGAGCCATAAGATCTCAATTCAAATGAAAAAAATATAAAAAATGCATTAATATCTTGACTATTTGGCATCAAAATCATCTATTTTGGGGTGAGGTGGGGGGATCATGTATTTTATGTTAAATATTTGTAACAACCTTTTTCCCATTTAAGGGAGGCATTGAAAATATTCTTGGGGTTCCCTTTTTAAGGGGATTTAATGCCACTTAATAGGAGGGCGTTGGAAATGATGAGTTGGCATGTAATTTTGGAGAGAGGGAGTCGACCATCTTGGGCTCTTAAAAGGCTGCAACAATACTCATGACAATAACTGCCAATAGCAGGAAAGGTTGTTTGTAGAAGAGATTGTTTGCCAAAATGTCAATGAGATTAACTAAGACTTTTCTTGGAAATAATATTTTAGGGAAGAAGGGATTTTCCTTGAGATAATTCAATAATGCAATGCTCCTAGAGAGACAATTTCAGTTGAGACATAAATGAGTTATCTTTTACTGGTTAGATGAGATCAATTCTCAACTTTCTTGCATGTGGTCTTTAAGATTTCAAAGTTTGTAATAGAAAATGCTTTTCCACTGAGAAAGGATAGCAATATTTTCTATATTATGTGTAGCTAAAATTGAAAGAAAACAATGCTTCAGTAATTTTCATCAAGTTTTCCAAATTACAGAAAGCTAATCATATTTAACACTATATTATCTGCTTTCTTATTTATATCACTGGCTGGATCTTCTCATGAATGTAGATTGCATATAGACATCTTGAATGTGCTCCAGTGTATGGTAATGAAAAGGAAGTAAGTTTCCACATCTTTTTCCAAACTGCTTTATCAGTTCTTATGGTTGATATTTGATTATGAATTTTAATTGCAGAAATTCCAGGTTATTTCATAATTTGACATTGCTACTATTTACAATTCATCTTTATTTTCTCATCTTTTGAGTCCTAGGTATGGAATTCAAGTTATATTTACATTTATGATTTCCTCCAAATGCTGTGATGGATAGGGAGATAAAAAGTCTCACTTGTTGTAATTGTTTGTACTGTAAAGTTTTCATGATTTTTCACATTAAAATTAAATTGCTTTCTTCAAGCAGTAAACTTCAGAACAAATTGACATAAACTAAGTAATGGAGAAAACATGGCAAAGTGTGGACATTGCTTTCTCACAAGTTCGACAGAAAAATAACATAGTATAAGCAATCAATGTAAATTCCATATTTCTTTTTGGCAAAATAAAATTTGAAATCTCAAAATTAATTTTTCAATTAGTGTTTTCCTCAAACATTTCTTGATTCATTTCATGCTAATAAATATCCTCTTCTAAGTTTGCATTTAAGTTTATACTTTTGTAATTGTATTAGGTCTCTAGTAATCTTGTGCAATTATAGAATGTAGTTTTCCCGTTACTCAAATTCCACATAGTTCTGAAGTTGTAGTTAGTGGTTGCCAGATTGGACTTGCACTTAAAGAAATATTTCAAAGGAATATAGTGAAGCGTGAGGACTTATGGATTACCTCCAAACTCTGGTAAGTCAAGGAAACTTGATTTTTTTTGGAGTTGTAGCACCTTAAGGCACACATTTTTTACTTTTCATTGATTTTTTTGTGAGAATCATATGTGGTAGAAAAATTGGCCTTTTCCTATAGAAAATATTCAGTTCTATCTATATCTTTTAGATCTAGTTAATGTGATCTTAATATGCAATCTCTCGTTCAAATAATTTTTTTGAACTTGTTTTCTCCTGTAGGCCCTCTACCCTACCCTGCCCCTCTATTTACATGGTTTTTTGTGATTGGAAAATTGTGGATGAGGTTAGGATGCCTTTATTACAATGTTGTGTAAGCTTGAGTCACCAACTTAAGATTAAACTTGGCCCATGCTTTATGTACCCCATGTTCCTTGCTACATGTATGTTGGTGTTATGGTACTCCTTACTGCAGAAAGGAGGATTTGAACTTTCCTGAAGATCTTTAGAGTGTTTCCAGTCTTAACGTTGAGGGAAATTCACATCATACCAAGAATTGTTAATACATAAGATGGTTGATGAAGCCATATAGTTAATACAAAAATTGGGCTGCTATGGAATCATTAAGTCAATGATAAAGGAGGATTGTAAATTTTGTTGATTCTTCTCATTGTTGCATGTTATTCATAAAAGATTTAACTTTGAAGCTCTGCCATCATAGAAACAAGTAAACAGGTTTTCAACATAATTAAATTTCAGCAGAGATTTTGATGGATATTTAAGGAAGTGTTCTTATCACCTCCATTGTCCTAAGAAAAATTTATTGTATGGTAACATGATTGACATCTTCTACACATATTTCTCATAGCAGGTTCCTTCATGCTCTTTTCGACTTAGACGAATCCGATCCGATTCACTACATAAATGAATGTGAGTTGACTATTTGGAATCTCATTATTTCAAAACAAAATTCTTTATGAATCATTTACTGAATATTCAACCAATATGTGGTAGTTATAGTATTTTTGAAAACTACCAAAAGGGTTGAAATGGATCTACAATGTTCGATCAACAAAGCCATTAATGACCTTAAGAAAAAGATGAGAACAAATGTTTATCAGGTAACCTTTTACACGTGCTATTAAGAATTTCGTGGATTCTAAAATGGCAAGGGGTGTTTCCGTGGAGTCTTGGTGTCTTAAAGATGTTCTTGTAGTAGAAATGATAGGATTTAAGGGGTGATGAATCCACAAGGAACATTGCTAAATTTTGATTTAATGGATTCTTTTGTAAATTTAATGAGACTCTTAGAGTGAATATTGGGATTAACATTTAGCTTAATGGTTTATTGGGTCTTGTGTGAAGTTAAGGAAACTTAGTTAATTCAAACCAGCTGCTTTGGTCAAATGCATTGATTAATTAAGTTCTAGGATTTGTAAGATTCAATTTGGAAATCCAATGAAATGATAGCTACAGTAGTATCTACATTTTGAATGTGATGTATCAGCTCACTCATCAATGACTTGGCAATCTGGACGCTACTTGAAATATGCCAAGATATTAATTGTAAAAGCTTTATAACATCTTCTCTACAACACGTTCATCACAGCTACATATCAAAACAAACAAGTTCTTGGTAAGATGGGACAATTCTGCCTTATATAGTGAATTCATTTGGTTTATTTATGTGTTCAAGTATTATTTTTTTAACTTTCACTAAATAATTTAATTGATTGATTTTGATATTTTTGGAGGAATACATCTTTATGGTAATCCTTACATCTGTTCTCCATAATCTCCATGTCTAAGCATTGACATTTTTCATATCACAAGTTTCAAGGAGAAGGTTGTGTATACTCCAAATCTTTATGTTTTGTTTCTATCAAACAATGCATGGAATTCACTTTTTTTCTTTCAAATGCATAGAATAGATGAGAATAGTTATATTGTGTATAGAGGAGACCCTATAGGAGCTATGCAATGGAGAATAGATTCTACACAAGATGTGTTGCAGTTTATCTATAGTTTACATAATAATTTGTATCATCTTACCTTCACTTTACATTAAATCAACCTATTTGTAATATATCAAATCTCAATTTCTCAACTTTGATATATCTAACCACTTGTTTAATGAGTATCCTAAAAAAGGCTACATAATTTTTAAACATTTTCTAGCTCTATTTTAAGCCTTCGTCTTAGCAACTTAAGCTAATATATGGATGTATAGAACAATGCAAAATTATATGTGTCTACTAACTTATCCTTACTTGCATAGAAAGCATAAAGACTCTTATAGATTTTTTGTTTTCCCTCTCCTTTGTGTCAATCTAAAGATGATGAGATCTTAATCAAAATTCTAGATTCCTACAATTAATGCAAACACATCCATAAATACCTCCATATGTTTCCTTATCCTTCCTTACCACATATAATTGATTGACTTTCTTTACAAAACCATGATTTCATCTTGTTTACTTCTTGAGCAAATATATACATCTTTTAAAATATTGCCAATTTTCTCTGTTCTATATTTTTTGATTTTATTTTGCATTCGATGTTTGTTATCTGCACTAGGATTTTGTCTTCTTAAATTGATTTTTCTTGTGCTATGTTGTTGCAGTAGATGCAATGCTACTTTCTGTAGTAGGGTACATTGTCAGGAATACAGGCGTGTTTGATTTATGGGAAGATGCAATTGTAGCAAGCATTGGGAAATCATCAATGAGGATGGAAATTGTTGAATCATCTTTATTGGAAAAGGTACTTTTGCATGGCATGTTTTGATTTTGTTGTTGTAGAATAGTAGGTCCAATTTATGACTTTTATATAAGAACTATCTTTTCATAGTACTGAACTGCAATCTTACAAATCCTGCATTAATGATATAAAATGCACAATGGAAGTACACCAATGATCATCTTATAGGTAGCAGTGCAAAACAATCTCTGCTTTAGTGCATAGCATCTACCAATGTCTTCTTTGTATCCTTTATTTTCAAGTTAATAGTTTAAAGCAGTACCATAGAGGGTTCAAAACTTGAGAATACTAATTCCATGACAAGCATGAGGTTATTTGATTGAAAAAAATTCAAGCAGCAGTAATTCAAAGGATGCATGTATTTGAGGAAAAGACCACAATTGCCTATGCCAGGTGATAAGACCTCATTTGATGTCACCATGCCTGCATGGTTAAAGAATTTATTGTTTCCATATTATATCTATTGGCATAGTTCACCATAATTAAATTTTCAACTGAGATTTTGATGGATATTTAAGGAAGTGTTCTTATCATCTCTGTTGTCCTAAGAAAAATTTAAGGAAGTGTTCTTATCATCTCTGTTGTCCTAGGAAATCTTGTAGAACCATTGAAACAGGTAAAGGATGCCATATTGTAAAAAACTAAATGTGCCCATTATTAGATCTTGGTTGTATTGTCATTTTAATAACCGTATTTTTATTTTAATAACATTCTAAAACCCTCGTTGAAATCTTATTTTCAGGTTGCAGCTTGTCAAATTGGAGAGATAAACATGCACTCTTTACTTTCATCTGATCATGATTAGTGAGATTTCTAGATAATAAGTTTCCATCCTTCTCATTTGAATCCTTCCAATCTTCTCTCAAGGGTTGTCCAGTTGGAATGGGAGGGCAAGGTTGCTCTGAATCAAGCAATATATGCACCACAAATAATATAACTACATTTACTATATATTTTCATGTCTTTTCTCCCTTCAACGTTTGTAGCATTTGTATTGTATCTTGGATTTGTCTTCCATGACAACCAAGAGTGCAGTGAAGGATGTATTTCTTGGATCTTTGTTTATGCAGTTGTATACTGTTTGTAATTCCTTTGGCTATGTAGTCGTTTGTTGTTTGTATATTCTTTTTTTCCATGCAATACAAAAAAAATATTTGAATATCTATGATATTTGAGCTTTATATTCATAAAGTTGTTTGTTGATTGCATATTTTTTTTCATGTTAATCCAATACAAAAAAAAAATTGAATATCTATGAAATTTGAAGTTTATATACATAAATTTGTGAGAATTAATTAATTAGATTTCATTTATAATTTGAATCATTGATTCACTCAAATAAATGACTAAACCATGACTAAATAAATGACTACTATGACTAAAAAAAAAAGAATACAATGACCAAATATATGACTACAATGACTAAATATATGGCTACAATGACTAAATATATGACTACCATGACTAAAATAATGACTAAATTAATGACTAAATATGACTAAAGTAATGACTAGATATATGACTAAATAAATGACCAATTAACAACAATCAATGACTAAATATATGACTAAATTAATGATTAAATATATGACTAAATAAATGACCAATTAATAACAATCAATGACTAAATTAATGACTAAATCAATGACTAAATCAATGACCAAATCAATTACTAAATCAATGACTAGATAAATAACTAAAATAGTTTGGTCATAAATCTGGTCGTGTTATAAATGACCGGCAATAAACTACTAATGGTCACGTGACCAAAATTAGTCATTTATATGCAATTTTTAGTAGTTTATTTAGTCATATATTGTTGTTTTTGTACTAGTGCTTAGTCCAAACCTAACTCTTGGGTTAGTAGAGTGATAAAAGTACTAAGAGTGCTCTTCATTCTCTATCCTCGATATTAAACAACTCCATAAACACTTGTGCAATTTAGGTAGATTAGGGAAGCCTTCAACTCTCAGCTCTCCATGACCTAGAGTCTTTGAGTGGTTGGTCCCCCTCCTCTACAGGAAGTTGTACCCAAACTTGTGTTTTCCTACAACTAGCTGGTGAATCTTTGTCACTTGTTTGCAAACTTTCAGTAGGATCTTTTTGTTTGAGGGGTACTTAGGGAGCTTATATAGCATATTATGGAAGCCTACCACTTGGATGTATGGAATTTTTTTTAACTGGATATACTAGTTCCCCCATGCTTTCAATGCCTCCATAGCTTCATTGGAGACCCCTCTAGAGAAATCTCCCTCTAGTCCTTTGAGAACTGAATAAATAAAGTTGTCATTGACAACATAGAAATGTGTGTAACTATCCTCCAACTTTATTTGAGGATAATGTTCATCTATGGTAAATTCCTCAAGTTCGAAGGAACCCATTCTGTCTAGTCCCAAGAAGGAGACTTGAGATGCCAAAAAATAAACCAAGTATATGGTCATGTATAACTTTGATGTTGCCAAAATAATCTTCAACTGATCATTAATGGTGTCACTTATAAGAGTGGCCCAATCAATTTTATCTTTGTTTGAGTCATTGATGGTCACAATGAACTGGACCATCCATGGATAGGAATCCCTAACATGGGGATATCCAAACACCTTACTTAATAGGACAATCAAGTCCTTGATATCTTCTTTGGACTCACTTCTATGTTGCACCCTAGACATATTGAGGGTTACTTTCCTCAAGGTAACCAACATCTGATTGTTAACATAAGTGAGGTTTTTTTCCTCCTCATCATCAAAGTACTTGATTTCCTTTTTCATATCATTGCCTTGTATTGAGGGTGGAAAAGAATCCTGAAAAAATATTCTCAATCATATTTGGGCTCACATAAAGCACCACTTCTCCTAGTGACCTCATCAGCTTCCTCATTTTATGATTGTAGTAGTAGGAACATGTTAGGAATAGCTCTAGAGATAAAATAGTCACCGAGAATGAAATAGATTGCACTAATGTAGAATTAGATAGTGTTGTAGCAACACATGTTCTTGTTGCTTCATTATTTATCTTCCTTTTAAATTTATCCATGTCCACATGTCTGAGGTTAGTTTCTCTAATTTTAGTGTATGGGGAGATAATTTTTGAAGGTGGATGGTATCCTTTGTATTTGTACTTCATTTTTGCAAGATCCTTTGGTGGCATATCTCTTGCAAACAAGAAACACCACGTGTTACTCATTTATTTACCTCAAAAGAAAGAAGACCCTCAAAAGAAATTTATATTAGTTCTAATATATCTTAATTTATAAAATAATAACTTGTTAAAAGAAAGCCAGAAACCAAACACACTTTTTGGGTTTTGGGCCTCAGGCCTCCCCTTTTATCTCTTGTCAAATGGTTAAAACATATTTAGTGAGAAAATTTTGATTTTAGTTTTCAATCTTTCGAAGCTCGGGGATCAAAGATACCTCTTACCTCTTGTTTCATAGCACTATCTACAGACACTTAAAATTGTCCTGAATGGTATTACACACTTGAATCCGATATACTAACATTGTTTCGTCTTGAAATTCATCCTCTTTTCACCTGTTTGATTAAATAAGCCTAGTTATTTAGTTAAATGTATCATTTTCATCTATTAATCTAATTAATTTAATTAGGTTAATTCCTACTCTCTCATCCTATTTAATTGAATAAATCACATTATTTGATTTAGACACCTGATTTCCTCTCATTTAATTTAATAATCCTAAATTATTTAATTAAATTTCATTTGCATCCCCTTCTCATTAAATAAACTAATTATTTAATGATAATCCTCATATTCCTCAACTTACACAATTAAAACTTAGTTTTAAATACTAATTACTAATTACTTATTTTCCTCACCCATCCACTTGCATAGGGAATATTCCAAATGAATTTTCTCCTATTTGGCTCCACAAAATAGAATATTCTTTCCTAACAAACTTTCTAAAAAACTTTCAAAGTTGTTACAAAGTGTGTTTGTTTGAATCATTGTGAGCCCTTGATGGTTTCTTTGATCCATGTGATATTTGATTCTCATCCATTGATGAGAATCATTGATCCATGCCTTCACCCTTGATTCCATTTTGACCATTGATTGATCCTTTTCATCTCGACCATTGATTCTTCATTTGCTCTCCTATAAATACCTCACCATTTGGAGAGAAATGGATCCGCTTCCATCAAAGAAAAGTTATGGTGCCCATTTGAATACTATCTCTATTCATACTTGCACCATCTTTTTCATCCTTTCCATCCACCCATAGTATCATTTTATCAATTTTAGCTTAGTTTTCAACAATGGAGTTCAGTTAATTGCTCATTTTATCCAAAGGATTAGGAAAGGGTCATTTTCCATATCAATACAGCACCACTCCCCCAATGGGATAAGGTTTGGAGTTCTAGATTAGGTTTCTTTTAAGCTTTCGTGTTTATTTCATGTTTAGTTTAATGGTTTCTTAGTTTTTGAAGCTTTTGAACATCTCATTGGGATTGTAGCTTAAGGGGTTAAATATGTCTTAAATTCATTTGGATCTAGAGTATTTAACCTATACTATGATTACAATCACATTTTTTCACTAGGAGGGTTACTAACTTTTTTTGATGAATTTCTCTTAAGTTTTAGTGAGTTGTAGGTTTTAGAGAAATGGTGATGCTTTTGATGGCTTTAATTGTTGGAAAAATGTATCTCAAACTTGCAATTATATACGGTTTATTGTTGATAGGATGTATGTTGGTATGTGGTAATTGATCATGCAAATACTATACACTCGTAGCAAGATATGGGGTTCAGGGCATTGCCTCGATTTTTTTTTATTGACACGTCAAGGTTTTCCTGTTGACACATCAAGGTTTTTCCCCAATGACACATCAAGGTTTTTTCTTGTTGACACATCAAGGCTTTTTCCCGCTGACATGTCAAGGATTTTTCCCGCTAACACATTAAGGTTTTTTCGTTAACATGTCAAATGAAAAATGACCTTGTAAAACCCTAATTCTAGAAGGTTCCAAAAAGCTTGTTATAAGTGGTTGGGATGTATGTAGACGTGGGTGTACTTTGAGATTCTGATAGTGCTCATGTTTTCTCTTGATCTCTAGTGGTGATACTCTTGTGAGAAGCTTGCTCTACAAGTATATTGTAATCTTTTGATTTCTGAATAATATATTGGGTGTATTTTGGAGCGTGGTGTTTTTCTCCAGAAAGGGTTTTCCCACATAAATTAGTGTTGTGGTATGCATGATTTTTGCGTTTATTTGTGTTTAATTTTTTGAAACTATTAAAGATCTATAAAGTTTTTCATTTTTCTCCTCTCAAGATTAGTGTAGGAAATTGTTTTGCTACCTTAATTTTCTTACATTAATGACACTACAAAGGAACATCACTATAAAACAACACACTTTGATTCAAACAAAATGACACATAATTAATACGATGCGTGTTTAATATGGAAACACATTTATCTTTTCTCGATATCATAAATTTAAATATGGTAATGTGGTCAATATAGTGACATAATTAAAGTCCCTATTTTGGTGTAGAGTGACGAATTCAAATTTCACTAGAGCGATGCACCTCAGATTCAGTGACGCATTTGACAGCTTCAATGACGCAATTGATTTCAGCGATGCTTTTTATTGGTAAAAAAATAGAGAGCTAATTTTCATGAGTGTTTTAAATTTGCAGTTTCATATGTTGTTTGATATTTTACTAACACATGGTTTTGTTTTGTGAGGCTAACTGGTTTTGTAGATTGGAAAAAAACTTGAAGTGAAGGAGCATACTATCATTTAACCATACATTGTAAAAAGTGTGTTTACACTTATGGGACAATTATAACCCATCATATGCTACTTTGCTTTATGTTTTAGGACCACTAAATTTACATTGGGCTTAAATTCATGTTCAAAGTTGGTTAAAATTGAACCCATACAATCTCATTTTGCAATATTGGTTAAAATTGGACAAAACAAACAAAAACTTCCATTGGAGCTTAAAATGAAGTCATTTTTCTATATTGGGTTAAATTGAATGAGTGTTTGATGTGCTTGCTTTGCTTGTCTACACTTGTAGTGTGTATCCACTCCCCTTGCGCTTTGTGCGATCTTCGATGAAGAGAAGCACTCAAGTGTACTTTCTTGTTTTGAGTCACCCATAAGAAATTGCTACGTATCCTCTCCCCTTATGCTTTGTGCAATCTTGGGTGAAGAGAAATAACATTTCTCTTATTAGGAAAGGGCCTACTGTGAGATACATCCCGAAATGGAGAACTCACAAGTGACTATCAAAAATCATGTTTCCTAACAAGCTATATAAATGTTACAAAATTGAAAAGATAGTAGCTTCAATCTAGGAATAGTAACAAAAATGTGCCTAATCCTGTCCAAAGATTTTTAGCACAAGGAAAGAATGGTTAAAGCCTTAAGTGGCTTACTAGTGGATTATGTGTATTGGTTTTCTCGGTTTGTTATCATTAAAAACCTTTTGTGTAGTAGCCAACCAAGTCCATTTTTGAAATGTATTTTAAAGTAGTGCATCAAAATAACATCGTTCTGAGAAGTTACTTACCATATTTGGTGTTTGGTTGAGGCAATAAAGCAAATAGGGAAGGGACTCTTTTGCTTTGCTTGTCAAGATGGTACATTTCCTTGACATAGCCTATTTTTCCTTTCCATATTTTCTGATTAATCATCTCTTAGGGGATGATGGTAAGCCTACCAAAAAATACGTAACCACTTGAGGTAGGATTGTTATTGCTTGTGAGTCAGTTTGACACATTGTTTGGTTCCAAAACAACTGAAACACACATCAAAATGTTCATCAAATTTCAAACCCTTTGGATTAAGTGTGAATACCTTTAAAAATTCCTATATTGTTGCTTGTTCTTAAGGATTTTATCTTTAGAGGCTTCTAAATATTTGGACTTATATCTTAATTCATATTTTCCCAAGTTAACATAGGGAACTATGGCCTTAACTTCTTGATTTTCACATAATGAACTTTGTGTAATGAAGGCTGCTTGGACATGGACACTTTAGTTTGAACATTAATTAAGAATTTCTTAATGTGGTAATAAAACAATCTCACTTAATCAAAGATTAAAACCAAATGAAAACACCACACATTGGTCTTATTGTTGAGACACATTGACTTCCCAAAGAAAAACAAAGTGAGACAAGGAAAGTATTGCAAACATAGAGTCCAAGTTCTATTTTATCAAAATAATTAAGTTCTTAAGGTTTTATCACTTTAGAGGTAGAGCATGTTTCTCACCATCTTGGTCCCTTAAAACAAAGGTCCCTTTTAGGTTAACACATTTTGGGTCAAATATTTGATCCATCTTCACACAATTTATATTCCACTTCACAAACGAACTTTAGAAAATTTTGGACACATCTTCACTTTAGACTTAGACAATTATAAAATTAATCCCCTAACCTAGCTATGTTGTGTATGAAATGGATCATTTTCCATACACTTAGTTAAGTTATCACATTTTTTGAACTAGTTTGTCTTAAAGGTCAGAAGTCTACCTTAAAGATTTTCAAGTTCATTAAACACCTTTTATCCATGACATCAAAACAATCAAACCTTTGAGTCTAAAAGTGTTGTCCAAACTTTTATGAAGTTCATCCCCCATATCATTCACCCTTTTCATCATCCACTCACATCATTGGTACAAAACAACTTAGAGGGCCCCTTTTACCAAAAATTGAGTCAAATAGAGAGTTTCAACATTATAAATCTCAACACACTTCTCCCATAGTTGACCCACAATTTATGGTTATAAAAAGATCACAACACAAGAGAATCATGGAGCAAACCAAAAACACATCTACCATAAGTGATACTATTCCACAATAATTTGATCTAAGGAGCCATTCTACCCCCTCACAACAACCACAAAATCCATTAGGGTATGAGGTAGAAGATGTCACAAACAACCCCCTTGAGCTCACAGAGGAAGAAATCCTTGAATTTCAACAAGATCCTAAGACAAGCCACATTATTAACACTTTGATGAAGAAGAACTATACCCAATATATGATGAATTTAGTAAAAGAAGGCGCTAAACTCCCTTCTACATTTGACTTTGACATAATTAGGGAAAAACCCTTAGACAATGTGGCTTTAATTCCCCCAACTTTTGTTGCACAAAGCTTGACACAAAGATTGACTCAATCTATCCCATCCCTTGTGTCAAGTCAAGCATTAACTCCTACTCTTACAACTAGGATTTCCACTGATCTTGGTCACACTCTCCCTATAGAAGGAAACACATTTTTGTGTACTCAAAACACCAACCTTCCCCAAAATACAAGTTGGACACCAACATTTGGTGTCACATCCCATTCCTCCACTACCATTCCTGAGCATCCTCTACATCCACACAAACCACTTACATTCCATAACACCACGACAACCTTAACATTTCAAGCACAACCATCTTCATACATCACCACAAGTACCCAAAGTGTGACCAATGTTACACAAGGTAATGTGAACCAAGTACCTCAAATAGGACAAAAAGGACAAGTTAACACCCTCATGCAAGGGAAACCATTAACAAGTGGCTCCAATAGCCCCATTGACACATCGAAACAAGTGGTTACAAAAACTACTGAAGTTAATTCACCATCCACATCAACCCCATCTATCATCAATCCAAATTAAAGCAACACACTGATCAAAAATCGCATCAACCAAGGTAATGACCTGGTCCCACAACAAACAAAAGGGAACCCTTAACACATCAGTCAAGGGAACCCTTCTAATCTATTGACTCAAATTCAAAATGTGCCATTGACATCACATTGGTCCCCCATATTATGTAAAATCAAATGGGGACTCAACCTTACATTCCTCCATCCCAATCGATAATTTTATAGGGAATGTTAAACCAAAACAACCCACAACCATCTAAAATCAATCCACAACCCATGATCACCCAAAATCTATCCTAGCATCAAAACATTTCCACATTGCAGGCACAACAAGATCTTGCTCTAGCTTTGCAACAAGTGCAATAGGATTACCAACAAGCGTTGCAACAACAAGAAGCTCAAGCTCAAGCCCTACAAGCACAACAATATCAATCTCAAGCTTTACAACAACAACAGGCTTATCAACAAGTGTTGCAACAACAACAGGCCCAAGCACAAGCCTTGTAACAACAACAAGCCTTAATCACTCAACAAAAATAGCAAGCTCAACAATAATCCTTGGTCGTGCAACAACAACAACAAGCCCAACAAAAGCATTGTTAGCACATCAATATGCCCAACAACAACACATGCTTGTGCAAAAAAAACAATAGGGTTTGTACTATAACCCCAACAAAAAATATTTAATCCAATTGCACAAGGAGCATTCACACCACCACATCTATTACCCTCACCTTCACAATATCAAAATCCATCCTACACACCATACAACACCCCACTGTATCAAAATCCCACTTATAACTCATCTGCCACCCCACAATACACAACATACGATCCTCCACAAAATTCACAAGAATATGTGTCATTGCAGCTCAAAGCACTCACACAACAGATCCAGGACATTCAAATGGGAAAAATAAAGAAGCCCCATATGCAACAAAACTTGTTTCCATACCCATTTGATAGGAACATCGTAATGGTACATTTCCCACCCAATTTTGAGGTCCCTAAGTTTGATAAATACAAAGGGAGGGGAAATCCTATGGATCACACCAAATAATTCCATGTCATGTGTATGGAGGTTTCCTACAATGGTTCCTTCTTGATGCATCTCTTTCCATGAAGTTTGGTGGGCCTTGCAATCGATTGGTTCTCACTGTTGCCTCTAGGCATCGAAACCTTCCAAGAAATACTTGATAGATTCATGGACCATTTATCCTTTAACCTAGGCATGGATGTAAGCTTAGAGGAGTTATACACTCTCAAGCAAAACAAAGGATAATATTTCACTAATTTCCTACAAAGGTGGAGACAAAGAGCTAGTAAGAGCAAGTGACCCATTCCTAAAGAGCAACAGGTGGGGATTATCATAAGAAATTTTGATCTAGAGATATCCTTCCAGTTAAAGATGCAATGTGTCACCTCTTATGATGAGCTTATCCCTAGGGCCCTCAAAACTGAGAGATCCCTAATCTCATAGGGAAACACAATATTTTAAAGACAACCACCCATCTACCAGTTCAAATGACAAGTCCTACGTATGGTCTAAGAACAAAAACATGATAAATGATGGCATCATTGATGCTAAAGTGGTCATAAGTGCTCCTAGGAAAAACACGAACCAAAAATACACAAAAAAATGTACAACAAGCCACACCACCACCAAAAAATAACCAAATCAATAACACCAACACCCAACAAAGAGGACCCCCCAATAGGAATAACTATCCAAAATGCAAATACACACCATTGGAGGAACCTATTGAATTCGTCATGCATAAATTAGTATGAACAAACTTGATTATGCTCCCCAATTTCCAAAACTATCAAGAACCTCAAGTTAAATCTCCTTGGTATAACGAAAAGGATCTTTGCAACTTTCACAAGATCAAAGGACATAAAATATCAAGCTGTATGAAGCTAAAGAACATTATCCAAGATCTTATGAAAAATGGAGACATAACTATTGATGTACTAGCAGGTAACCAATACCTAAAGATATACAAGAATCCAATGCCAGATCACAACAAAGGGAATGACAATGGCAAGGGAAAAAAATACACTAACATAAGAAATGTATATTCCAATGTGGTCACTTCTTGTGACAATGTTGTAACAGTCATCACCGTCTAAGGACCTAGTGCGGAGTGTGGGGTTACCACACAACGTGGCAAGGTTACAATTTAAGGAGCTCCATCTCAACCTAAGGCACAACCTACACTACCAATGTTGAACCCTAGTAACTACAACCTCCTCTACTAGCTAAAGAAAACCCCTGGACACATCTCTATACTATAATTATTGAAGCTATCCCCCACACATAGGGATATACTTGAAAAGGACTTATCGACTTCCTCCATCCTTGAGAATATTGATACATAGATTTTTCAAGCTATGATAGGGAATAGCACCACACCCCATATCTTACTTTCTTAGAAAAATATCTACCAACACAACCATCGCACAATCATGCTTTACACCTTGAGGTCATTGTTCATAAGAATAAGGTTAAAAGAGTCTTAGTAGATGGAGGTGCTAGTTTAAACATTTGCACCCTTCATCTAGTCAAGACCTTGGGTTATTTAGAGAATTCTATTGAAAAGACAAGGAGCATAACTATAATGGCATATGACTATCAATAACGGGTGTCTCAAGGCATCATCAAGATACCTATCCAAGTGGGACCTATCATTGCTAAGACAACATGCCAAGTGCTAAATCTTGACCTCCCCTACAACATCCTGCTTGGTCAACCATGGATTCATGCCTTGCAAGTTGTAGCTTCCACCTATCACCAATGTGTCAATTTTCATTTTGAGGATAAATAAGTTACTATCCATGGAGATCCTGAGCCTTTCTACCATTGCAAGAACCTTGAGGCTAAGTTCTACAAGATCCCCCAAATACCTAAGAATGATGAAGGGCCTACATCCTCCTCCTCATTTGTTGACCCATCTTTCCTTGCATCTACCTTGGAATCTAAAACACCCATTGTGCAGAACATACCTAACATCAAGGTAGTAATCAAAGATGATGGTTGTGGGGATTATAAATTGAAGGACACTTTTCTATTGGGAGAGCTACCTCTTTCCCCCAAATCTCATGGAAAACCCCAACCTATCAACAAAGTGGCTGAAACATTAAAGATTGCATCTACCACCTTCACTAAGTGGGTGGACTTGAACAAAGATGACGTCAATGAGGAAGATATATCTAAATTTCTTTATTAGAACAGCCTACCCATGCTCACTCTTCCCATGGAAGATGAAAATAAAGGATTACAAATAATGATGGGATGAGGGTACAACAAGAATGAAAAGCTAGGACAAAATGACAATGGTTTGCTAGAACCCATCATTCCTAAGAGACATCCAAAGAATCTTGGCTTAGGATGTACTACTAGCAAGGTGACCCTTATTGGAAAGGGTACTTCTAACAAATAGGCAAAGGCTTCCTCTTGGTTACCTGTTGGAAATACAAAGTCTTGCAACATGAGCATGAAGTGCATATAGATTGATCTGGCTATTCCTATGTTTTCATTGATGTCAACATGGTGACAATAGTATGGGAAGATTATTTGGTATACCAGAAGCTAATCTCTACCAGAAGTGTTCTTTACTAATGTACCAATGCATTGGTTTTTGAGTTCAGAATTCACTGCAAGAAAAGATGACTCTGATCTCTTAACCGTATTATTATGACTCATTCAAACAACTATATCCAGGATCTTCAGAAGTTTTATGTCGAGAGCAAAAAATTATCATTGACAAAGTTTAACTCTATACATTACAATTGTTTCACTGCTTAGCATATCAGTGTGGGAGACTCCACATTTTCTTAAGAACATTCTAATGCTACGGTTCTAATGGTAGTCTCTCTGATGTTAATGAGATGAGAAACTAAAGTAATATTGGATCTAGAAGGTGTTTAATTTGAGAAGTGTAGGTTGGTTTGTATTTTTTGTGTTTAGGTCCTAGTCTTGGCTGACCTAACATATGACATGAATCAAGAAGATTAAATATACCTTACAGATAATTTCTATATATCTACGCTAACTTGATATGATGCACTACATGGATAAAAATGTTTTAAATCTTATATGGTTCCAAAAAGAGTGTTTTTGGTTGGTTTGTTTTCATCTAATTAGGTTGACCTAATTGATGAATAAGATATACCTACATATATATGTAAGACTTTTTGAAGGATAAAAGCAAAGGAGTGAAGGTGTGAAGATGTGAGTATGGGAAGGAGAACGAAGAGAGGTGTGGTGAAGTGCGAAGAGGATTGAGGAATGTTTGAATATGTGAGCCTAAATGATTTATCAGTTGAGGATTAGAACAAAATTGTTGTGCGACTGTTGTGGGAAGTAGTACTTCTTATTCATAGCTTCTTTGGAATTAAACCCTGAACACATAAAGTGTATTCCATCAGTTCATACTTTTTGGTAGTGAGCCATAACTTTTGTATCTTGGTAGTTAGCCATCTTTTATATTTAGGTTGTGAGCCTTTCAAGGATAGTGAGTCCTAGAAGTGAACCATTTAATATATTGTATCCAGATATAATATATTGTGAGCTAATCCTCATCATGGTTTTTCCCATTTTGGTTTTTCCACGTAAAAATCCTGGTGTTCATGTGTGATGATACATTTTTTTGATTCCATGCTATCTCTTGTTGATTCAGTTAGATATGTGATAATTTTTAAGTGGATTTTATTTGAATGATTTTATGGAATATTGATTCACCCCCCCTCTTAGTATTTTGAATACTCAACAATTGGTATCAGAGCATGGTTCCTCTAAAGAAGCCTAACAACTTGAGGAAGGTCCCAAAATTGGAATATAATATTTTTTCATCCGGAAGTGATTTCTGCTGGACATTCAAAAGAAAATGAAGATCTAAAGATTAAGTTGAAGGAAGAAAATGATTGTATCAATAATCTGAGGAGAAGATATGAAGAAGCCTATGATCAATTAAAAGGAGAACAAGATGATATCACCAGATTGCTAGAGCAATTAGAAGAAAAGAAAAGAATTGAAGATTTTTAGAAAGTT
Source organism: Sequoia sempervirens (assembly GCA_007258455.2). Taxonomy (NCBI): domain Eukaryota; kingdom Viridiplantae; phylum Streptophyta; class Pinopsida; order Cupressales; family Cupressaceae; genus Sequoia; species Sequoia sempervirens. The sequence goes on along the minus strand of VDFB02000017.1, from coordinate 104,925,794 downwards.
GAAATTCAAAGGAAGATGGATGAATGTGTCCAGCTCAAGCAAAAAATGGAAATTTTGAGATCAGATTTGGAAAAGGAAAAAAGACTTGAGGATAAATTCAAGACAAACACTACAATGCTTGATGAGTTGATTACTTCTTAGAGATCTGCAATGGATAAAAGTGGCTTAGGGTTTGAAGAAGGATAGGGTTCAAAGACAAAGCAACCTCCTGACAAGAAGACTCAATGCAAAGATGGAAAAATCAAGGACTTAAGAAGAAATACCAGAAGGACTCCTATCAGACAACCTAATACTCAAAGGTACTTATCTTTTAATGATGTCTATTATTCCTACAATAAATTTGGACATGGGGAAAAGAAATACAAAAGTAGAATGAATGATACTTCATCATTCTCTGACAAATGTTTTAAGTGCAATAAGTTTGGACACAAGGCTATCAGTGCAAATATAGATTAATTAAAAGAAACTATGGAAGGAAGAATGTTGTTTGTTGTAATTGCAGCAATCTGAAACAATCTGTTAGAGACTGCAGAAACAAAAGGATAAAAAATATTTATATGGAAAAGAAGAATGAACCAATTATAGACATGGAAGAAGTAAGAAAAGAAATGAAAATAATTTGGACAAAGGAAGGATAATTCAAGCAAGATGAATCATAACCATCAATTTTATTTTTTTTGTCCTTTGGTGTAGATATTCCCATCAAATTTTGAGTCAAGCAGTGCTTAAGGGGGACAAATTGTTCAAAAATTTAACAAACCTCTCATCAATACTTTATGTCACATCATGATAGAAGTATATTTAATTTGGTAATGAATTCAAAGAATTTTTAGGCACATCTGTGAAGAATGAAGTTCAAAAATTTGAAAGGATGGAAGCACACATGAATATCAAGGCGATCTACTTGCAATTTGAAGCATTTATTGTAAAAGAATTCAGAATGAAAGAAATAAATTTAGAAGTATCAAGGAAATCACATTCAAAAGGAATTTGTGAATATGGAGAAGCGTGTAGAGGAAGTTTGAAGAAACTAGAGCAATTCGATACATCAAAGTTTCAGGATTTGGTAAAGAAAGAGGAAATCGAAGTGGATTCAAAACATACTCCAGAAGCTAGACATTTAATCCTATTCTTTGTTGACAATTAAAGAGGTATTCTCTTGAACAATCTTTCAATGTTATGCAATTGATAATTCAAAGGTTGTGAATATTTCAAATAAATCACAAGTCAAATTGATGAAACATTCAAAAAATCTATCAAAAAAATCCATTAGTGCATTCTCTAGCATTCCTCGTAGAGTATTTACCCATTGAAGATATTTATGCATACGTTTGTGGTAAAATTGAGGAAATGTCACTAGTTCATTTAAACATTTTATGGAAGGATAAGTTGGAAGAAAATCATGATGGATACAAAATATTGGTTGAAAAGAAGTTGGATGTATGGCGAAGATTCCCACTGTTCGAATTCAACAAGAAATACATTCGAATAATTTTGAGCAAGATTCATGATGAATCAATGTGGATTGATGAAGCACACTTGATAACCAAAGAAGCAATAAGATATGTAAATGGTTTGTGTTCCTCCAAACTAGTTCACAAATGAAAGATTGTGAATGAACAAGAGATAATTGAGATGACTGGTATGACCCTCAAAGGAAAAGAACTTGTTTTAAGAACAATTGAAGATCCGATCATTAGGTATGCTACGATGATTGTTGGACACAAAGTTTGTTTACCAAGCAATGACCACACAGTTTCTACTACTTCTATTTACACTACTATTGATATGGTTAGGAGCGGTATGGATTATGACATGTGTGAGCTACTTCAAATGAATCTATTGAAGAAATTGAAGGAAATAAAGAAGAGCAATAAAATACATTCCAATACAAAACTTTGATTTTTTTCTTACTCTTTTACTTCATGAAAGAGTTACTAGTAATTGGAAGGATAAAATAGACAAATGCAGAACCTATTGCTCATCAAATTAGGAATTTCATGATAAACCTTGGTGGTTTGGATGCTCAAGAGACTACTCTTGTTGCATTCTTTGGAACATTTTAGATGAGGATAAATAGAAGAACAAGGATTCCAAAAATATGACTAAGATGTACTCCACAAATATTAATTTCCTATTTTCTTCAGATTTCTACTATATGGAAGCAATTGAATCTAGACTGGTGCAGTTTCTAAACTGGATTATGAAGTGACTGAAGCTGAGATCGATCATTATGCAAAAATACTTTTAGAGAGCCCCAAGAATCACAATGAATAAGAAATTTCTATGATTGAAGCCTCTAATAGTGCAAATAGAACAGGGAAGAAGAGAAAAGGTGTTACCAAACAAGAAGTCACCAAAGAAAGTGAATTAGAGAGAGCTCAACATGAGCATGAAAGCATAAACATTCAAAGAGAATTAAAAGAATTGTAGAAGGTAATCATCAGTGCTAACCTCAATTCATCAATATCAATTGTGGAAAATCTTAGAAGTGTGATTAACTCTTTGAAAGCATACATCTCTAGACTAGAAGTACAAATTGGAATTAGGTCCACATAAGAAAAAATAGAAGACATCAAGAAGAAATGTGCAGATGCATATCACAGAGTGGTGAGGGAATTGAAGGGTGTACAAGTTTGTGAGAAAGAAGCTCAGGAATTGCTTTCTTTTTGCTTGAATTGTTCTAATAGTACACTAAATATAAGAGATGAAATAAGGAGTGAAACTTGGATGAGTACTCAAGTATATATGTACAACTTGGCAGATGATAGAGATAATCAGAGATGGTCCTACATTGTGCAGCTCCAAGAAAAATTATTTTCCCTATAGGATCAAAGAACAAAAGTAATTAAGCAGTTTGTGGCACTCAAAGATATGGTAAAACTCAAGCATATTCATGTATCCAGTGCCCTTGCCAATATTGGTAATCTATCAAAAGTTAATCTCAATCCCAATACTTTGGCAGATGGTATAGAGTCTTTAACTAAGCTTGAACTACTATACACGACTCTTGTAAGTGAAAAAGAAGCATAGGAAGAAGGAAAAGCCTCATGGAAGGATACCCTAAAGAACCTCAACGGTTCCTCTTCTTCAGGTTAATACATTCCTTTTTGTACATATCATTTTTCTGGTCAATTTTTTATGCATATATGTAAACTGGACACCTATACATCCTTTTCCATTGATGTCAAAGGGGGAGAGATAGAGAGATAGATAGAGGAAAAACATTTTTTTAAAAGAGTAGTTTTGAAAGGGGGAGTATTTAGTTGCCTCTTATTGGTATAATTTTTTTTTGATATACATGTTGCCATCAATGCCAAAGGGGGAGATTGTTGGAAATATGGAGTCTTGCAACATGAGCATGAAGTGTATATAGATTGATCTAGCTGTTCCTATGTTGTCATTGATGTCAACATGGTGACAATAGTATGAGAAGTTTATTTGGTATACTGGAAGCTAATCTCTACTGGAAGTAATCTTTACTAATGTACCAGTGTGTTGGTTTTTGAGTTCGAAATTCATTGCAAGAAAAGATACAACTCTGATCTCTTAACTGTGTTATTAGGAATCATTTAAAAAACTATATCCAGGATCTTGAGAATTTTGGTGTGAAGAGTTGAAAGTTATTATTGATAGAGTTTAACTTTGTACACTACAGTTGTTTCATTGCTCAACATATCAGTGTGGGTGACTCTGTATTTTCCTAAGAAGAACATTCTAATGTTGTGATTCTAATGGTGGTCTCTTTGATGTTAATGATATGAGAAACTGAAGTAATATTGGATCTGGTAGGTGTTTACTTTGAGAAGTGCATGTTGGTTTGGAGTTTTTGTGTTTAGGTCCTAGTCTTGGCCGAGTTAACATATGACATGCATTAAGAAGATTAAATATACCTTGCAGATGATTTCTATAGATCTACGCCCACTTGATATGATGCACTACATGGATAAAAATGTTTAAAATCTTATATGGTTCCAACAAGAGTTCTTTTGGTTGGTTTGTTTTCATCTAATTAGGCTGACCTAATTGATGAATAAGATATACTTTTATATATATGTAAGACTCTTTGAAGGAGAAAAGTAGAGGAGTGAAGGTGTGAAGATGTGAGTATGGGAAGGAGAAATAAGAGAGGTGTATTGAAGTGCGAAGAGGATTGAGGAATTTTTGAATATGTGAGCCTAAATGATTTATCAGTTAAGGATCATAATAGAATTGTTGAGTGACTGTTGTGGGAAGCAATACTTCTTATTTAGAGCTTCATTGGAACTGAACCCTGCACACAAAAGGTGTATTCCATCAGTTCATACTTTTGGCAGTGAGCCATAACTTTTGTATCTTGGTGGTTAGCCATCTTTTGCATTCAAGCTGTGAGCCTTTCAAGGATAGTGAGTACTGGCAGTGAGCCATGTAATATACTATATCTGAATATAATATATTGTGAGCTAATCCTCACTGTATTTTTTCCCATTTTGAGTTTTCCATGTAAAAATCTTGGTGTTCATGTGTGATGATGCATTTTTTTGATTCCATGTTCTCTCTTGTTGATTCAGTCATATATGTGACAATGGATAAGTCGATTTTATTTGAATGGTTTTATGGAATACTGATTCACCCCCCCTCTTAGTATTCTAGATATTCAACATTACCAACATCACATGACACTAACCTAGATGAATTTTCCCTTGATGTCACTGAACTATTTGAGGATACCTCTATCTTTATGATATCCACAACATATTTCACCCCAAATGGCCAAACCACCGAATTAAGCTTAGTATACCCCCAACTCATTGACTGGGACAAATGATGACCACCAATTCTAGATATGTTAAAAAACAATGAGGTGATCTCAAAATTCATGGGACTCTACAACAATTTTCCATGTGGGGATCATAAGGCAAGATTCAACATAAAGCTAGACACATAGGCATACTATGGGGAGACGATTGAATCACTCAGTCACAAAATTGATGACATGAGAATAACATGTAGATATTTAAGTGAAAACCACACCCTAACACTTTCAGATCATAAAATAATAAAAAGAAAGGATGTATCCGAAGGTGAAAACTCTCTGAGGTGCCCAAGGATGAGGGATTCAATATCCCCCTTAGTGTAATTCATCTAGAAAAATCAGCAGTACTAGCAGAGAAGTCTACTCTAGTGAATGTAGGAATAGAAGAGGCACCTAAAATAACCTTCTATGTTGAATGCTTGTTGGATGAAGAACATAAAAACTTAGCAGCATTCCTAAAAAAGAGAAGGAAAAATTTTGCATGGTCCTACACATACATGCCTGGAATCGATCCTAAAGTGGTTGTACATCACTTAGCAGTCTACCCTGAAGCTAAACTAGTGAAGTAAAAATTGAGAAATATGCACCCTCAAATTACATTACTAGTTAAGCTAGAATTACATAAGCTCCTTGATGTCATATTCATCTAACCAATCAACTATCTTGAGTGGGTTTCCAACCTAGCACCAGTCTTCAAACCCACTAGGGGCATCAAAATATGCATAGACTTCAAGGATTTGAACAAAGCATGTCCAAAGGATGATTTCCCTTTTCCCAACATCAACATCATTGTCGATATAACAACAAGACATGAAATTGTATCACTCATGGATGGATTTTCAGGCTATAACCAAATCATGATCACTAAGGAATACCAACATAAAATTGCATTCACATGTCCATGGGGAACATATTGTTGGAACATGATGCAATTTGGGCTAAAGAATGTTGGAGCGACCTATAAAAGGGAAATGTTCCTAATCTTTCATGATAGGATGCATAAAATAGTTTAAGATTATGTAGATGATATTTTGGCCAAATCAAAGACAAAAAAGGAGCACATAGAGGTATTGGGACCAATCTTTGTTAGGCTTGAAGAATATAAGGTATGATTGAATCTAAAAAAGTGTGTCTTTGGGATTACATTGAGAAAACTTCTTGGTAACATAGTCTCACAAAGAGGGATAGAGATAGATCCAACAAAGGTGAAAGAAATCATAGACACGGAACCACCACAAACATTGAAATAGATGAGAGGGATACAAAGAATTTTACAATCCATTAGGAGGTTCATAGCGCAACTGTCAGACAAGATTCACCCTTTCTCACATCTTCTCCATAAAGGAATAACATATAAGTGGGATGAGAAATGCGATAAAACCTTTTAGAAGATCAAGGACTACCTATTATCTCCTCCAGTTCTCATGCCACCGACGCCAAACAAACCATTGATCGTATACATTTTAGCTACATCAACAACACTAGGTGCTCTTCTAGCCCAACATGATGAAATGAGAAAAGAAAGAGCCAACTAATACATCAACATAACCTTGGTAGGATATGAAATGAATTACTCACCCATTGAGAAGGCATGCCTAATAGTGGTATTTTCTTCACAAAATTTCAAACATTATATGCTTTCACACCAAATAAAGCTTATTGCTAAGATCGACCCATTAAAATATTTGGTGTCTAAAACAACTCACTCTACGAATGGCCAAATGGGTAATGATCTTGATAGTGTTTGACATAGAGTATATGGAGTGAAAGGCTATCAAAGGAAAAGTAATTGTGAACCAACTAGTAGAAGCACCCATTTATGTGGATAATCCTTTGGTATCTAAGTTTCCTAATGAATTGGTTTTTTTTCTTAATGTAACATATCAATAGAAAATGTACTTTGATGGATCATATACCCAACATGAATTAGGGGCAGGAATTATCTTTATCACCCCTCAAGGTGACTATATTCTAAAGTCATATTGGCTATCCTTTCTGTGTACTAACAATATTGTTGAGTATGAAGCTCTAATAATAGGTTTAAGAATAGTAGTCCAATGGTAAATACAAGAGTTAAAAGTCTATGTGGACTCACAACTGATCGTTAACCAAGTCAATGACAACTACCAAACCAAGGATGATAAAATCACTCCTTATAAGAAGATGGTAGAAAGTTAAAGACTTCATCATTGATATAACTTTTGAACAGATACCTCATGTAAATAATCAAGCAGCAAATGCCATGGTGATTGTGAAGACCAAAATCTATATTTGATCAAAGATTGACAAATATGGTATTAAATCAGTCAATTTTGAATAAATGAGATAAAAGCCCTCCCCATGAAATTGTTGAGAAAACATAAAGGAAATAATAACATTATCAAACTAACATGAAACTATAAGCAACATAAGCATGAAATCTGTGCCTAAACTACTCAAACATCATCCCATAGGGGGATTGGTGCTACTTTGATCTGGAAAGTAGCCCTTTCCCAACCCCTTTTGATAAGCTAAATGATGAAAACTACTTTAAAGATGCTATGTGATATGATGAACAAGATGCAAGATGATGTGTGTATAGCAAAGATACTAAGATTGTGGAGTTGTGGAGGATTAAATCAATAGAGAGGGTCTCTATTTATAGAATAGAAGGATAGAAGAATGAGAGATATGGAGAATGTGGGAAAAAAGACAAACCAATTAAAAGATTTCATTTGTCAAGATGTGATAGGATGAAGGATGTGCACATCTTGGTCAATGTGCCAAAGAGGGGGAGATTTGAAATTCAAAAGATGGCTTGTTGGAGGGAGAAGAAAAAGTCTTAAATGCCAAGTGGGGGACATGTAAGAGACAATGTAAGAAGAGTTGATGCCATTTTGAAGGACAAGACATGTGAGAGGGGAAATTCAAATTGGAGGAATATTCCCTAAAGATGTCATATTTGAATGAAAAGGAGGAATTAATAAATCAATTAAATTGATTTATGTGCACAAGTTTCAAAATCTAGAGAAAAGAGGATTAGGATTAGCATTAATCATGGTTTGATTAATTTAATAGGAGATTAAGTGATTTTGACTTTTGACTTAGATTTTAGGATTAAAATAAATCAAAATGATAAGAAACTGATTTTAGATTTAATTAAATAAAGATTTAATTTATTTAATCAGAGAGGATGATGTTAGTAGTTTAATTAAATAAATTTGATTTATTTAATTAAATGAAGAACTTTAGAAGGTTAATTGAATAAACTTGATTTATTTAATTAAAGAGATAACCTAGGAGATTAATCAATTACACTTGATTTATTTAATTGATCGAGCGAATATGATTTGATTAAATATGAGAAATGCATGATGTCAATTTTACATGTCTACAGTGATAATTGGGTCTTTGTTAGACATGCCACACAATGTCCTTCAATGTGAATTCTTGGTAGAATAGCTTCTCGTACCCATCAAAATTCCTAAATCTGAATTTTTGTGTGTAATAATTGGTCTTGGTTCCCCATGGTATTATGATATATTCATCTATCTTAGCAGAGGTACCCTCCCATATGATATCACCTCTAACCTTAAGAAGACCTTCATTAAAAATGCATCCTAATTCATCATCTTAGGTGATACCCTATACCGTAGAAGCATCGAGGGTACATTACTATGATGCCTCAACCAAGGGGAAGACTTGACCGCCTTAACAAAAGTAAACAAAGGAATTTGTGGTTCTCATTCTAGTGGTATGACCTTATCTAAGAAACTGTTAAGGACAGGGTATTACTAGCCAACCATGGAAAGAGAGGCTCATCAGTATGTGCAAAAATGTATCCAATGTCAACAACATGGAGACCTTATCCATTCTCCAACTCATGAGTTACAACCAATGGTCGCACCTTGTCCTTTCTCGCAGTGGGGGCTTGATCTCATAGGAAATATTACTCCCACCTCGTCTAATGGCCACTGAATACTTTACAAAGTGGGTGGAAGATGTTCCAATGACTTATATAACAAGGAAGAAAATATCCAAGTTTATCATGAATTACCTTATTTTCCACTATAGTTTTCCACAAGCCCTTATCTCAGATAATAGAATACCCTTCAAGAATCAAGATGTAAGAGATTTATGCCAACAATTCAACATCTAACATCAATTATGTACCCCCTATTACCCTAGGGAAATGTTCAAGTTGAGGCTACAAATAATACCATTTTGAAAATACTAAAGAAGATGGTCAATGAAGTCGGTCGTGACTGACATCTGCCTACCCTATGGGCTTATAGAACTAGTATCTACATTCCTACAGGTGCAACCCATTTCTCCTTGGGTGATGGATCAGAAGCCATCAGACGTATTGAGGTTGAGCTTCCCTCGCTGTGAGTGTCACTACATAATCTAATCATCGATGAAGAATATAGGGTATCTTGGTTGAATGAATTAGAATTCCTAGATGAGCATCATATTGATGCGCTAAATTATTTGCAAGCATACAAAAATTGACTAAAATGAAGCTACAACAAGAAGATCAAGATTCAGTCTTTCTAGGTTAGAGATCTTGTTCTCAAGCAAAATCAAAAGAATGTTCCATATCAAAATAGTAAAGGAAAGTTTGAGCCTAATTGGCTGGGCCCATTCGTTATCATCATGAGCTATGGATTAGGAGGTTACCAATTATCAACACCTAAAGGAGAACCCTTGCAAGAGCCAATCAACAGTCTACATCTCAAAAAAATTTATGCTTAGGCTTGAAGGGTGTAAATCCAAATAAATAAATAATGTCAAAAATCCAAAAAAATAAGAAAAAGTATTGAAAACAGTAAATAAAAAACATTGTCCTATAGTGAAAACCACTTTGGTGGTGCTTTGGGCAAGTACCTTAGTGAAAAATTGGAAAACAGGCACCCTGCATAAATAAGCACCTCCATCTATCTTTGGCTCTTTAACATAGCATGCTTCACATTGCATCCATCCATCTAATCACTCATCCTATTTATTCCATCACCCTATCCACATCTGAATCATAGTTGGATATTGTGTAAGTATCATATTCCCCTTAGTACTACATGGAACATTCCTAAGGTCATTTTGTCATGCCTATATCGAGGTAGTCTATCACATCACATAGGGGGAAATTTTTTATGCATTGGATTGGGTTCTTGTATATCCTAAGGTTATTCAAAATCACTCAGAAAATCCCAAAAAACATTAATAAAACCTCATCAAAATCCAAAAAATCCACAAACAACAAAATCTTGTATAGCCAAAATCCAAGAACATTTGAAAAGTTGTAAATTTAAAATTCAACACATCCCAAAACACATCAAAATCCCAAAAACATGTCAAAAATTTAGAAAATCAAAATAAAAAACAATACCATGTCAAACTATGTTGTGTCTGAGCTTGAAAGTAGACAAGGTCGTCACCGATGTGCCCTCGAGACACTTTAGGTTAGAAGTCTATCATAATAAAATAACAATCCATCAAGTATTCATATCTCATCAATAATTAGTACAAAGTTAGTCGAACTATGTGGTCTTTGCATGTATAACTTAGGCAAGGCTAATATTTGATAAGCCCTCAAGGCCTTAGGTTAGTTCCTTTTTAGGTCTTGGTCAAAACTCAAAAAACACAAATATTTGAAAACCCAAAATTTTGGAAAACATTGGAAAAAACCTTAAACAATTTCAAATGATTGGAAAACTAAAAAAATTCACATAAACATTCAAAAAGACCAAAAACAACCTCAAAACATTAGAAAACATCAAAAATATTGAAATATTCCAGAAAATGCCAAACCCATCGATCCCATTTCGCTTTCACCTACAATAAACCTCCATCCATAATAAATCAATTGTCACCTTCAAACTTTGGTAAAACAAGTGTCACAAGTCGTGAAGTGTGAACCTCAAATATCAAAATCCAAAGTCTAGATCACAAGTAAATGAATTGGTAGCATTTGTATCAACAACCTATCAAACACTTAGTCTTAAGTCAAAACATTTGATAAACATGTCCTAGGATGCATCCTTCCTACAATTGGCATCAACATCGTAAATCACTTTAGCTATGTTACTTTGGCAAGAGATATAGATAACATTGACTGTTTGTTTTTGATATTTTCTTATGATTTATCTTGTTGGCCCATTTTGAGGACCTCTCGATGATGTATAAACAATTTAGAAAGAAAGGAATGGGGCATTGATCATTATCTTTCATTTTCTATGCTTGTGGGGTATTCTTGTAAAATAATATTGGTGCATACTTGGTTAGTTGTGTGTAGGGAGGTTGTTTGGAGTAGATGTTTGACTAAATAGTGTATGCTTTGGTCTAAAATATTCTAAACTTCTAAAACTACATTCCAACGAGTTTTCCGTATGTTAAGGTGTGAACAAGGATTATCCTATTTGTTTGTAAAGTCAAATTCCATCACACTAGATATAACACCATCTTGGTTATCAATACCATGATACATTGTGTTTATGTGTTATATCAAAAATAAGGAATGACGAAGAGTCCCAATCCTAGAAATGAGTAAATCATCAAATCTCATCACCATAATTTAATAAAGTCTTGACGACTCATGGAATTTTTGGACTTCAAAATCAATCGCCAGTTAATGCAGAGTAGGTGGGAGACTCCAAACTAACACAAATTAAAATAACTTTTCAAGACCAAAACTCTAACACTTAAAACACATGATTTTTCTCATAATCTTCCACTATGTTTTGATGAGAGCAACAAATAAGGTAATTTTGACATAATTTGCAGAAGACAACTCAAACCCATGATCTAAAAACTGATTTGGATACCCAGTAATATCTTCTATAACATATCTTAAAATCTCATAGATTTTCTTTCGAACATATCCTTCAAATCTTTGCTGCTACATTTGCACAAAGGCCTAATTAGGCTCCTCCAACTAGGCACTTATTGGTTCTATATGCTCTAGGCCTCAATATTCTTCTCCAACACTTCAAACATATCAAATATGGTCTTCCTATTCTCACCAAACCGTTTCCCACACTTTTCCTTTGCTTCTTTATCAAACCCTAGCCTCTATGCAACCTTTTGTGCCAAAAACATGCAATTTTCCACCTAGGGCATGAAAAAATCTTCATGACTCTACCTCCCATGCTCTTGAAAACTTCACAAACACAAAAATACACCTAAATATACCATTCCACTAAGTTTTAGCCCTTTCTACCAATGGAATGACACAAAACTTCATTTTTTTTCTCACTCAAACCCTCAAAACTGGGGTTTCAAGGTTGATTTGAGTAAAAATGCAATAAATCACTCAAAACTAAATGAAATCAAATGAGAAAAAGTGCATATGATATCTAGTTCACTCCAAAAATTTCAATGCATAAAATTTCAAGTGCAGGTCGTACAAGCCTGTACCAAATGCTATCCCAACAAATTTTAGTGGAAAAATGTAGAAAATTGAGTGTTTTGGTTTTTAAATTCAAAATCCTTGTTGGCCCACCTTTCCCAAATGTTTAAAAAGGTGTTTTAAGGAATTACACATCATTCCCAATCATTTTCCAACTACCTCTTACATCATTTACACAAGATGACCCTTCATATTCCCACTTTTGCACTTTTTTGCACATTCAACAACTTTTGCAAGAATTGACAACTTTTATAATATTTGTAATATGAATCCAAAATGAACTCCTAGGACTTAAAATAGACTCAAACCAATTAAAAATGGTCTAAAAGACCTTATTACATGAACCATACACAAACTATTTTTTTTTTTACAAAATGGCCTCATGGAGGCATAAGCTCAACTAGGTGCTCCTGCACTATACTCCCCATGGAAAAAGAACTCAAGTCCCTTGAGTGAGGACCTACAAATACATGAGAACCTACACCACAACTTACAACCACGATCGCTTTGGAAAAGAAAAAAGAAAAAGGTAAAGCTGCAAATTCCACATCTATCCCTTGATTGTATTTGTCAACTTCAACATGTAGTTGCTTCATCTTGAACTTGGGTCTATCCCTCCTTGCAATCTCAACAAGAAATTTGTGTATTCCTTCCTCATATGAAATTTTTTTTGAACCTACTACAAATATACCTCCTCCATTCTTCTTATTCACTTTAGGTGCATGATTGAACTTTCCCATGTTCCTTTGCAACTCATCCTTAAAATCTTCAGTTTTGTTTTCCCCCTCTTCCAAATGATGCTCTACCCCTATAATTGTTACTCTCTCAGGTTTAGGAACCTCTAAATTAATTGAAATAGAATGTTTGTTATCCCTTTCTTCAAGGTTTGAAATAGTTGCAACCTCCATGTGCTTTTCTTCTTCTACTTTGATGAACTCTTCACTATCAACTATCATCACATCAACTTGCTTGGCATGTTCTTTATCTTCCTCCAACAAAGTTTCTATTATCTCCACTTGCCTTTTCCTCTTCAAAATAGCCTTCTTGATAGGCCATGTCACATTTTTCCTTATGGGTAAATGCCAACCACCTTGTTATTGTTCTCTCTCAAGAAGTTGCATCTCTATTTGGAACTCCAGATCTATTCTTTCCATTTTTTTATTTGTTCCAAGGCTTGTTTCAATTCTACTCTCTTTCTCAACATCCATTTGATTGACCTTCTCATTCTTCTTCTTTGTCTCACTTTTCTCTTTTCTCATCTTACCTGGTACCTCCTTACTCTGCAAGTCTCCATGGACTATTTTCCGCAACACATCCATTATTATTCCTCAATCAAGTCTCTTTTACCTTACTTCTTCTTGTCTTCATTATACCTCACCTAGGCTCCTTTCTTTTCCCTTGGCCTAGTCTTTTAGCATCCAGGTTCTTCCTTCAACCTACAAAAAGACAACACATAAACTTCAAAAACTCACTTGCCTAGATCTTTTTGGGCTCTAATACCAATTGATGCAGAGCAGGTGGGAGAATCCAAACTAACAAAAATTCAATAAAATTTGCAAGACCAAAAATCTAACACTTCAAACAAATGATTTTTCTCATAATCTTCCACTATGCTTTGATGAGAGTAGCAAATAAGGTAATTTTGACATAATTTGCAGAATACAACTAAAAACCACAATATAAGAACTGATTTGGATACCCATTAATCCCTTATATAACATATCTTAAAATATCATAGGGTTTCCTTGGAACATATCCTTCAAATCTCTACTGCTACGTTTGTGCAAAAGCCTAATTAGGCTCCTACAACTAGGCACTTATTGATTCTATATGCTCCAAGCCTAAATATTCTTCTCCAGCACTTAAAACATATAAAATATGGTCTTCCTATTCTCATCAAACCATTTCTCACATTTTTCCTTTGCTTCTTTATCAAACCCTAGCCTCTATGCAACCTTTTGTGCTAAAAACATGCAATTTTTCACCTAGGGCATCATCAAATCTTCATGAATGTCCCTCCCCTGCTCTTGAAAACTTCACAAACAAAAAAATACACCTAAATATTCCATTAAACCAATTTATCACCCTTTCTACCAATGGAATGGCTCAAAACTTCATTTTTTTCTCACTCAAACCCTCAAAATTGGGGTTTCAAGGCAAATGCAATAAATCACTCAAAACTAAATGAAATAAAATGAGATAAAGTGTAGATGATAGCTAGTTCACTCCTTCAAAAATTACAATGCATAAAAGTGCAAGTGCAGGCTGTACAAGGCCATACCAAATGCTGTCCCAACATATTTTAGCGTAAAAACGTAGAAAACTGAGTGTTTTGGTATTCAAATTCAAAATCGTTGTTGGCCCACCTTTCACAAACATTTAATTTTTGTTTTTAAGGAATTAAACATCATTCACAATCATTTTCCACCTAACTCTTACATCATTTACACAATATGACCCTTCATATTCCCACTTTTGCACTTTTTTTGCAACATTCAACTTTTACAATATTTGCAATGACTCCAAAATGAACTCCTAGGACTTAAACTAGACTCAAACCAATTCAAAATGGTCTAAAATACCTTATTACATGAAACATACACAAACTAAAACAAAATTTACAAAATGGCCTCATGGAGGCATAAAATCAACCAAGTGCTCCTACACCATCAATCCATTCGTCTTATTCTTCTATCTTTTTTCCGCACTAACATAGTATCGTGACAGCCAACAAAAAATCATAAATGCATCCATCATACATCCACAAACCATTAGCACACATGCATAGCATACTCATATCATATCATAAAGAATGACATCATCATATGGAAAATAAAAAAGGAACAATATATCCATCTCATAACATGTCATAGAAAGATATTGAAAAAGTGAATAAAAAATCCATTTAATTGCATCCATATCATACATCGCATATCATGTGAATGAACATCACATCATCAATCATCTCATCATACAACATAAATAAAGAAGTGCATCCATCACATTAACATTTGCATCCATTGTTCCATACATAATCATAACACATACAATAAATGCATTACATCACATATCATAGAGCATCACATCATAAATTGAATCGGGCCATCTCATATATATATCTCAAAAATGAATGTCATGGTAAAAATATTAGAGTCAATGTGTAACTATCATCAAAAGTGCATAAACAAAAGGCTATAAAAAATGAGTTGATGAATGTGTATACATATATAAATTAGGTTGTATATCAAAGATGTGTCTACAAATGAGCATGGGCTATCCCCTGCTCTGTCGGTCATCATGCCTCAACTGGTCTTGTCCGTGGTTGGGCTCTCTCAGCTATCTGATAGATGGTTGACCATCTGAAGCCCTCGACACTACCCCACTCCTCTAGGAGTAATCCAGTTATCACATCTCTCATGGGACATCTTAATGATATAGTTTCCTATAATACACCACCTATGAGATATCCTCTATATATATACATGTAGAAACTACATGTCCTTGTGTTGCTACTATCATGACCTCTAGCTACTATCATCTCCTAGTCTCCTGGGCCAACTATAAGTCTAGTTGTTGTCACAATTGTACCTCACAGTCTCTCTTGATTAGCATGGCTTGCAGTTGCTACTGTAACTAGTCCCTCTTAGCTATGATGGCCTAGATCTATTTGTCCTGAGGATTTGGCCCAAATGGCTACAACTCTTCCTACTGGTGATCCTGGTGCCCTTGATCTTGTTGAACCTCATATCCATGCCCATGATCCAATGGTTGAGGCTACCGCCCAAGCTATTTTCCACCTTTGCTTGTACCTCTACCTCGACCTTTGCCTCTGCCTTGGGGATATCCCTCTGTTGGTTCTTTCAATCATGCAGGAGGCATACACCATGCATCATAAGCCAAGGTGGTCCCCGCATCAAGTGGCCCCTGATCATATGCCCACAGCCACAAAACTAGTTGTCTAAAGTCATCTATCACCACTTGTGATGGAATCTAAGGCCCCCACTCAACCTCTCTCTATGACCAAGCAAACACTGCTATGTAGTCATCTGAGGTATGTCTTATATCTCTCCAAATTGGTGTACCACATGGTCTAGAAGATATCACTCAATCATGGTATGCTCTCGACCCTATAGATATCGGATCTTCCTAGCATAAAATAGTTGCTATTGATCATCGTACCATGGTGGTACTTGAAGCCATGGCCTCCATATGAAAATAGGAATGTTGTCTATGACCCTCCTACAATAAGGGATCCTTATAGGCCCCATGTGTTGTAGAGTCATCATTGGTCGATATCTATACATGATCGGATCATCGTGATCTATATTTGCTAAGACCACCACGGGTCTCAACACCACAGTATGCTCATATGCCCAGATTTGCAGGAGAGTATCATCGCCTCCAATGCCCCTCCCCTGGCAGTATACACCTGATGCATATCATGATATAGAGATGCCAACATGATAGGACCCCACACATATTGAACCATCCTGTGAATCATGCCATGCTAGGCTAGTCCCCAACTTGGACTAAAGCCTCTACCTCGTCAATCTGGGGAAATCATACTAGAAATTAAGGAAATCACAACCAATCTAAAAGTTGAAACTCGTCCTCGATATAGATCCAGATCAATTTTCTCCCTCGTCAATTTGAGGAAATCATACTAGAAATTAAGGCAATCACAACCAATCTAAAAGTCAAAACTCGTCCTCGGTATAGATCCAGATCAATTTGGGAGCTCAGTAGAATGATATCATATGATTGCAATAGTTCATGACATGCGTCCATCCCAAAAATTGTCATATAAGACCCGCTCCTTATGAATGGAAAGTTGCAAAATCATTCACACATCCTCAAGTGTAACTGTAGCCTCTCTGGTGGGAAGGTGGAAGGATGATGTCTCACTGTGCCAGCGCTCCACCAACATCATCATCATCACTAAGTGAGTGTAGATCTCAGGCATATAGGTGATGAATCCTAACCCTAGGGCTCCCAATTACTCCTGCTGCTCCACATCAAAATCATGTGTTGCTGACAAAAGTTCAAGCCGATACTCCTAGGACATGAGAGGTTGAATATCCTCCTACATGCATCACAAAAACAACATCAATTTTCCTAAAATATAGAAACTAATTAAAACCTAAGTGTTTGAATCCTAAAAATACAATAGCGTCCCTCTTTTCAAAGTGTGTCACTATATTCCTTTTGGGGGTATGTCATTATTTGTAACACACGTTGCTATTTTGTAACACATGTCATTGTTTTGCAACATGCATCGCTATATCTCAATAGCATGTCGATATTTTCCCGCGTCACTATACCAAAAAATATTGGTGCATCGCTATATAAAAGGTGTGTTGCTACAATTAGTAAGCATTGCTAGACAAAAAACCCCTAACACATTGCTATTTGCAACATGTGTTGCTTGGACCTAATTGCGTCACCAAACAAAAAATGAGTGACATCGCTAAGCAAAAACTGCATCACTATTAAATCAATAGTGACACCTACCGTTCAAAACGCATCGTGATACAATGACACCCTAAAAGGCCTAATTTCAAACCCTAATAAATGCACAAAAATGCATAAATCAAGGAAATTTTTGAAGCACATACCTGAGGTCCTACGTCTTCTTGACACTGGTACTCTCAAACTTGGTCAGAAAGGTGTGTGGGAAGCTCATGTCGCGCCATCTTGCCAAGGTGTCAAAGCTCAAGAGCAACAATTTGCTAGAAGTCAAGAGTGCAAATGAATTGAATGTGACCCTTTCACATCTAGTTATGCCTAAAAATTAGGGTTTTTTACCCTAATTTGAGGGGGAAGCTAAGGTTTTAGCTTGTTTTTCCAATATATGTGTTGTGGGGAAAGTTTTTTGGGATGTTTTTGAGATTTTTTTTGTATCCCAGAACCTTTTTGACACCTGAATCAATATTTCATTTTTGTTGAGAGATCAACCCAAAATTCCAAATTTCCACCCGATCTCTCGAGGGGGCAGGGTACTAGCTTATTCCTTCCACTAGGGCAACAGTGGGGCATCCAAAAAATCAAGAATTTTAAATTTTTTGATCTGAGAATCCTTGATCCATGCCTTCACCCTTGATTCCATTTTGACCATTAATTGATCCTTTTCATCTTGACCATTGATTCTTCATTTGCTCTACTACAAATACCTCACCATTTGGAGAGAAATGGATCCACTTCCATCAGAGAAAATTTATTCTACCCATTTGAATACTATCTCTATTCATACTTGCACCATTATCAAGCTTTTTCATCCTTTTCATCCACCCATAACATCATTTTATCAATTTTAGCCTAGTTTTCAACAATGGAGTTCGGTTAATTGCTCATTTTTTCCAAGGGATTGGGAAAGGGCCGCTATTCCATATCAATACGACACCAATCCCCCAATGGGATGAGCTTTAGAGTTCTAGATTAGGTTTTTTTTAAGCTTTTTTGTTTATTTCATGTTTAGTTTAATGGTTTCTTAGTTTTTGAAGCTTTTGAACATCTCATTGGGATTGTATCTTAGGGGGTTAAATATGTCATAAATTCATTTGGATCTGGTGTATTTAACCTATACTATAATTACAATCACACTATCATTGTTAAGTGAAAACACTAACTAGCGAGGTTCAAATACTTGATTACAATATGCTTGGGAGTCGGGTACCGAATATGTTGTTTACCTCTTATTTGCAGTGTTTCATCATATTTACGAGGTATGTTTGACTAACAACATCCAAAATCTTTCAAAACTATTGAGAGTTTGGAATCAAGGATGCTATTTAATGTTTGTCTAAGGAGTTGGGCATCCAATAAATGGAACTCATGAAGCCCAAAATCCAAACATCATTTTTCTTTACTTTCTCTAAGATTTCTCAAAAAGGGATATTTTCAAAATTATTCATCTAAATAAGGAAAAATTTATTTTCATTATAGTTTCAGGGATTGGGGGTTGGGTCTTTGGGACACCTTCTACCTCAATAAGAAAGAATGTAAACAACTCACTTGATCAAGGATTCCCAAAAGAGTTCTCAAAATAAATAACTTTCACTAAGTGTTTGTATGAGATATCAGGGATCGGGGATCAAGAATACCTCTTACCCTTCTACCACAATAAGAAATTATGTAAATGACATTTCCGATGGGTTACACTCGAAAGAGGGTTTTAAGGATTTTTTGCTAAGTCTTAGATTTAAATTTCAGAGGTTGTAATTTTGGTCTATCATTTATTCATTTCTCAATATAACACTTAACCAAAACCCAAAATCTAAACATTTGCTAATGAATAATTGCAATTTCTTGGTAAAAGATTGGGAATCATGGGTCAAACACTCATCATATGTCTTGTCATATTATTATCTTAACAATTAAGTTGACCATCTAGCACTAGGCGCCCAATAGGTTGATTCAAAAAACACCAAGGAAAGGAAAACCTCAACAAGGTCAAGGTACGACATGTAATTGATGACATCATAATTTTCCTCGATCGATGTGCCAAATTAAAAATTGATCTAGCGAAGGATGAAAAAAAAACAAAAATGACACAAAGCAAGAAAGGAAAATACAAGAAAACAAAAAAGGCCAAATCAAGTTTTTTTAAAAAAAATGACACTGACAAGAGCAAACCCAACACACATAATCCAAGAGAAGCGAGGAAATATAAAATTTTAGTAGCATTTTTTACCCTACCTAGAAAAAATACGTGGGAGGGTGAAAAAGAACACCACGAACTAGAGGCGAACGTGTGAATAGGAGCACGAACAAACAACACAAACTAGATGGTAGGAAAACAAACTCAAACCAATAATGAACACACCAAGGAAGCATGAGTAAGAACTATCAACACAAACACCCAAAATAGAAAATGAGCATGCACAACAACTAAACAAGCTCACCAGCCAAACAAGTAAACACGAGCAACCACACCTAGTCGACATGCAACAACATGAGTGCAAACCAACAATCACACTAGAAAATAGAGGTTCAAATTCTCACTAGAAGCTTTTAATGAAATTTGGAAAGCTCTTGAGCATGATAGCAAATGGTAAATATAAAAAATGAGGCCTCAAAACTTGATAAAATCCTTTTGGCAGTTTCATTAATTGTATTAAATGGTGCATTTAAAACTTTGTGGCGGTGCAATTAATTTGAGCGAGCAATATGACACGTGTGGGGCTTGAGGTGAAAAGATGTCACTACCATTGGGCCTCGAGGATCAAACATTCAGCATGAGAAACACTCAACACACAAATTTCAAAGTCTAAAAGGGTGAAAGACAAAATAAATGTCAGGCACAGAGATAGGGGTCGAGGATCAGGCCTGACGTTCTTAGTATACCAATATGAAGAAGCTGATTTCCCAAATTACAAAAAGGTACTTGAAGGAAAGAAACTTAAGAAAGAAGGGAAGAGAAAAGATGGAAAGGGAAAGAAAAAGGAAGAGAGAGAAAAGAAAGAGGAAAACGATGATATGCAAAATGAAAAGAGGGGGTCCTCATTTGTCAAGGAAAAAATGGGGCATCAATGCAAGGAACAATAGTATCCATGGACGACCAATAAGGATGTTGTATGGGATATCAAGGTCTAAGACTTGAAAAATGATATATACTATAGCAGGGCCAAATTGAATTAAGAATTCTATTGTTCCTTTAGATTCACACTCAACATCATCATAAACTTTTATGGTTATTTTATTTTGAGAATAAATGACACCATTATAGTATCCTAATTATTTTACTAGCTAGAGGGTACAAATGTTTATTCCTACTCCACCATCAATCATGACCCTTTTGATTTTATGCCTATGAATGAAGACTTCAAGATATAAACCCTCATTATGAGATGGATTATCAAGAGAAAGGTCTTTTTCAGTAAAAACCAAATGGTGAGGAGATGAAATGTGTCCAACCATGACTTGAAATTAGGAAATATTTATGTATTTAGGTACGAAAGACTCTTGAAGGGCCTTATCTAGGATTTCCTTATATGTGAGGGATATTTTTCAAATCTCTAGAATGAATATTTGTGTTGGGATTTTCTTTAGGCGATCCAAGAGGTTATAGTCAAATTTGGAAGATCATGTAGATTGATCCCCTTGAAGGGTTGATTGACCCCTACATGTAGTTATGACACATTAGGATTTTTTTTTTTAAGGGGTTAAGGTAGAGACACAAGGAAACGCCTCCCCTAGATGTGATATTGTGTAGTCATAAGGGATGATAGCATAGTTGGCTTCTTTAGAATTGTTATTTTATTCGAAGGTTCCTCTTTTCCATGATCAGGGATAGGATTCTTGAATATCTTGAGATCATCATTAATTAAAGGTGTATTTTCTATGCCAACATCACCCTTATTCCTTTTGATCCTATGGTATTCATAATATTTTTTTTGTACCATGGAGGTTCAATTGTTGGTTCTGATTCCTCACTTCTAGTAAGGTGATAAGTTTAGCTTGGACTAATTTTTTCAATACAAATTCAAGAGATTACCCTAAAGGAGTGTATTTTATTTTAGGAGAATTATTTTGTCTAGGTAGTATTCTACCACCTTGATTATTTTGAGGATTTTTTTTTCCAATTATATGGTAGGAACTGAACATTTTGAACTTTGCATCTATCACACCATCGTTGAAAATGTTCTTGTTTCTAGTCCAAATTCTTGGCTTGTCTTTAAATATTGACGGGTTATCCTTATGATTTTTAGAATTTTTCACAATACCCTTAGTAATGAGAGCTTCTTCATCTCATCAAAGGTACTAGCACATTGAATTCTTAGGTGAAAGTCCAATTCATTGTTTAGGTTTTGGGTGAAAATGTGAACGAATTTATTTTCGAGAATATGATAAGGGAATTTGCTTGCCATGTTTATCCACCTTTGTAAAAAGGTCACAAAGGATTCTCTTGTTGCTTTCTTTGCAATTTTTCATAAGAGGATACATGAGACAAACAAAATTCCAAGGAAAATGGTAGAGAAATATAAAAATGATGTCACATTCCTAGTGTCAACAAATGAGTGCATGATGGAGGCAGTTGAACCAAGGATTGTGTGGATCCCTGTATTGGGATATGAGATCATTAAAAAAGAGACTACTGGTTTAGCTGAATTTTTTTTGAAGAGTCCAAAGGATATAACCAAGGAAAGGTATAAAACTTATGAAGAAAAGTATTTGGAGGTGCATATGGAGCAAAAGAAACCAACAATTCAGAAGAAGGTTAGAAAGATGGCTAATTAGTTTGCAAAGGAAATGGGCATCTCAAAGGCACAAGTGCAATATGTAAGAGAAAAATTTAAGGGAGAATCAAGTGTTGCAGGAGGATCTTGAAGCACAAGAATATCTGGTAGAACACTACCGCCCCTCCAATTATTCAGAAGTCCTCTGGGACTATGAAACCTATTGGAGTGAAAAGGGTAGGGAAGAAGGCTACTCTAGTAGCACCATCTACAACCCCTACAAAGAGAAGACCAAAGCCAAAGGCCTTTAGAGAAAAGAATGTGAGTGTGAATGTAGAATAATAAGAAGAGGAGGAGGAGGAGGAGGAAGAAGGACCACAGTTGGTCGGCAAAAGGAAGAGTGAAGCTTCACAAGGTGAAGCTAGTGTGAAAAGAAAAATATTTGATATTATTGACACATATAGTGAAGAGGAGATAGAGAAAGAGAAGGATCATTTGTAATGCACATGAGAGAGAAGAAAGAAACCACCAAGAAGGAATCTTCAGAAAAGAAGGTAGAAATGTAAACAAGACTCAGATGTCAAGAAGAATCAAAAGAAAACATCTCCGAAAAAACCTCACAGTCCCATGACAGTAGAAGCACTTGTTAATGGGATGATATAGCATGACATGCTTGTAGAAAATTTGTATGGTGAAGTAAATGAGGTGGATAAGGCCACCATTATTGAGGAAATTATTAAATACATTATTATTTTGTAAGTTGATATGAAAAACATTGAGAATAAAATTCCTAAAGAGCTATGGAATATCCTAGTGAACAGAAGACTAGAAGGAATTGAAGAAGGAAAGATAAAAGAATATGCATTGGAGAAGGTTGGTTCTCCTCTTTATGAGGAAAATAGATCCACATTGGTGGAATTGTACAACTCTAAATTTAGAGTAAAGAAAAGGGTAACTACCTTTATGGGTAGAGACAAGAAGATTTAAGAAGCTACAAAAAGAGACAATTGATAAATTTTTTGACATTGCACATAAATATGGTATGATTTAAGAGAAAACTACTCTAGAAGTCATGATAAGAGAAGTATAGAACATTTATGCTCAACATGAGCATGTGACAGATGAAGAGTACACTAAGGAAAATTTTGCTCCGAAAGTGGAAGAACTGGCAAAAGAGGATGAGGAAGCAAAGAAGGATGTTGGAAAAGAAGCAACAAAGGAGGATACTTATCTTCCTTTGGTACATGAAGAAAATGTTGAGATTGTGCAAGATAAAACAAAGACTCCTCTATTTAACCCAAAACAATCTACAAAGGAAGATGTGAATAAAGATGCTGATGAAGAAACTAGTGATGCAAAGAAGGAAGATGAGGAAGAATATAATGAGAATGTAAGTGAAGATAAGAATGAGGATACCTCCAAAAATGAA
This sequence comes from Sequoia sempervirens, assembly GCA_007258455.2. NCBI lineage: Eukaryota > Viridiplantae > Streptophyta > Pinopsida > Cupressales > Cupressaceae > Sequoia > Sequoia sempervirens. The sequence continues at coordinate 104,902,011 of VDFB02000017.1, read as the reverse complement.
AGAACATAAGAAGAGGCACATGTAAAATCTGACAAAGACAAGGGAAAGGAAGTAAAGGAGAAAGTTGCGAAGACTACAAATACTTCTAGTGAATCCTCTGGCTCCTCTATAGATTCCTTGAAAAATATATTATGTAGCTCAAGTTACAGCTTTTTTTTTCTTCACAATTGCTACAACTACGAATGCAATAGGGAAATGTAGATCTAGACAAGATTTCCCCATGCCACAAACTATAATTAGGAGATGTATTCCATGCATCTACCTAGATGGAGATTATTGAGATGCATCAAAAGAGTGGAGAGTTGATGGAGGGAGCAGTGAAGGCATTGCAAGAGGCCATACCTCGTGCAAACATAGACACATCACTCTCTGGTATGGAAAATTTAAAGCTTTTAATTGATTCTTTTAAGGAATATGCCTTTGATCTTAGAGGTGAAGCAGAGAAAGAAGTAGAAAACAAAATGAATGATAAAAATATGTTAGAGATCACAAAGAAGTGTGCTCTTTCACACAATTTTTTTTTAGAGAATTTGAAGGATGCACAAATATGTGTGGATGAGGAAAAGGATATTTTTCAATATTGCATGAAGTGGCCCAGTGCCACATAGAGCATCAAAAATGAGATGGACTCCATTGAGTCCCAGATAAATAAAGCCTCCACTGCCTATGATCCAACACTTGATCTAGTTGGTAATACAAGGAGTGTAATTGAGGATTTGCATAAGTTCTTCTAGCTGCAAGCACAAAGGGAAAATATCATTTTATAGTTTGGAGAAATAAGGGACTTGATGAATGATAAATCTATATCTACATCCAGTGCCATTCTGAGTGCTAATAAGGCTACATAGATTAATCTAGTATTGAGCACTCTAGAAGAAGGAGAAGAAATATTGATGGAGTTTGAAACATAATGTAGATTACTTGGGACATCAAAAAATACATGGAAGGAAGGAAAACAAGCATGGAATACCCATTTGCAGAAGTTTCAAGAGTCAACTTCCTTCGATTGACACATTTCATATTCTTTATGATTTTTAGTTTTTAGTTTCAAGATTCTTTGTACATATGTGGAGTATATAGAGTAGTGTCCAATATAGAATTTTTGGTTTTGCTTTGGTATATGACTTGGACTCAATTCTATCTTTCAATTTATATATATGTATATATTACTTAGGGGGAGATCGAGTATAAATCAAAATAGTTGTTGTAGGCACCTTTTTCCCTTGATGTAAAAGGGGGAGAATGTTTTGGAGAATATTTTGAAGATATTTTTGCATGTTTCCATCAATGAAAAAGGGGGAGATTGTTGGAAGAATGTAATTAATGTTGTTGTTGGAAACATTAGCATGAGGGACAAACACAAAGATATATAATGATGTGTTGTAGCTATTGTAGGCACCTTTTTCCCTTGATGTAAAAGGGGGAGAATGTTTTGGAGAATATTTTGAAGATATTTTGGCATGTTTCCATCAATGGAAAAGGGGGAGATTGTTGGAACAATGTCATTAATGTTGTTTTTGGAAACATGCGCATGAGGGACAAGCACACAGATATATAATGATGTGTTGTAGTATTGTCATTTATTTCAACATTGTATCTTGATGTGGAGATCATGATGTAGATCATTGCAATTCATTTTGGTTGGTTCTAATAGGTTTTGGAGTGTTTGTGGAAGATATTTTTGCAAGATGGTTTGATCTAGTAAAGTTGGTTGTGATGGAAAATTGACAAAGTGTCAACTCTATTAATTATATGTAATAGAGCTCCAGTTTTTGGGTTTGCACTGGTCCATGAATGAAGTATTCACTCTGCACTTCTAACATTAATTTTTTGGTTGTTAGAAGTATCTAATTCTAGAATTTCATCTGGTTTTGACCTTTGGTTTGAGAGATATAAGTAGCAAAAGTTCAGTATAGAAAATTACAATCATTTCCTATATAGTGCATTTGAGTGGGAGAGTTTGTACTTCTCTACAGATAAGTTTTTGGATTTTTGCTTTTGATGATATGTTGACAGATGGCATTAGTGTGTGAATTCCAGTTGGCATTGGATTTTAAGGTCCATGTGTTCGAATGTGGATACACAGTTGAAGAATTTTGGTATTAGGTCTTCTGGAGTGTCGAACTAATAAGTTTAGAGGTATGCAAAGGTTAAATAAGTGTTGTAGTATTATGCAGGATCTATTATAGGTCCATGTCGACCTATTTCAAGTTATTTTGAGATTTGAATTTTGGTGTGAGGCATGTATGGAAAGATTTAGAGTCTACAAGTTATATTTTGAATGTTACATCTAATTAGGCTGACCTACTTGATGTTGGAGACACCTAAAAATTCCCTAACATAACCACACTTCATTTTAGCCTATCTTATCACATTAATTAATTAAATAATATTTATTTAATTAATTACCTTATCCATCACCTTTATCCCATTTTATCCTAGCCAATTAATTAAATAAATGTTATTATTTATTTAATTAATATAACCTTTTTCCCTTATCCATATGTTTAATTAAATAAATATTTATTATTTATTTAATTAATTTATCCATTATCCTTATCCGCCGCCTTTAATTAAATAATTTTTATATTTATTTAATTAAGGATAGTCTTATCCCCAAATCCTATAGCTAAGTTAATTAATTAATTTAGGCTAATTAATTCCCATTACCCTTTTCTTCTATTATTTAATTCCACTTTATCCCCTATCCTTGTCCATTTAATCCTATCCATTGATTCCATTCACATGGATCACAATCTAAACTTGTCACCAAATGACAAGTGTCCCCTTCACATGTCTAACCTTTATCCCAAAAGTCAAACTAACTTTTCATCTTAGCCCTTCATTTAATATCCCACCTTTTAATCCTAGCCATCCATATAAGGATTGTCCCAAACCTAGCCCTTATCCCTCATGTGACACTTGTCACATAACTACAAATTCAATCCAAACCCTATATTCTCATTCAATCCTAGATATTCATCATGAATGCATCTAAACCCTCCATTTCTTCCATCTTATTTCTATAAATGAGAGGCGCCCCATCCCATTTAGATCAACATCTTTTATGCTAATGTCATGTTTCTGAAATTTCTATTGATTCATGAGAAACCACATTCAAATCTTCAACAACTCAACATAATACATTCAATCTTTGAGGTTTGCATGTGTTTTGGTTTGATTTAAGCTATTTTTATACATATTTCTATTATATCCATTTTACATACATACAAATTCTATGCTTGATGTGAATATATGAGTTAGATCTTTTTTGGTGTTTTGAAGAATATTGTGAATATTATCAGAGAAATGCAAATTTAAGTTGTGAATGCCAAGTTGAGTGTTAAAGTGATTGGAATGCAAAGGAAAGTAGAGTGTTAGATCTTAATTAGATGAAGTGTGTAAAGTCAGTTTATTAAGATTTATAGGAACTATAATTCATGCATATGATAGATGCAATTGTAACAATTCAAACTAGGTTGTGAGTCATAATCTCTCTTCTATCTTTTTCTCAGTGGGTAGTGAGTCCACTTGGATAATGAGTCCACCTACAGTGAGCACTTCTATAAATATACTATAACCAGTTATAATATATTGTGAGTTAATCCTCACCATGGTTTTTCCCATTTTTGATTTTCCACATAAAAATCCTAGGGTTCATGTGTTATATGATGTTGTTGATGTTCCATGCTTTCTTTCTTTATTGTAGTTGATTGTGCTATGTGGTTTGGATGTTTAAATGCTTGAATGGTTTAAAAGAATACTGATTTACCCCCACCTCTCAGTATTATGGGTGTTCGACAAAGGGACCCTTAAAGGATCATTATGAAAGAAGGGTGAATTTGAAGATGATCCTTGTTGATGTTGACCCATGCTTGTTTGAATGTTTGAATCTTCTTAATGGGATTCCATGTTTTTATTATATTGAGATCTTATAATTGGCATATGTAATATAATACCTTAGATAAAAGAAGATTTTATTTCAACAATTTTGATGTTTTCTACTCAAAACCAAAATAGACCAAATTTAAGTTATATCTCCCAATGATGATAATGGCATTGATTGATAAAAAGATACATTCTTGCTTGAAGTAGACTTGTGAGTCCAAGAGAGATGATAAAAATCTAGATTGATAAAGTGTACTTGAACTAGACTTGTGAGTCCAAGAAATTTTGATAAAAAGTGGGGGTTTCCAACTCGGGAGTAGCTTTGAAGCTCTCAAGTTGGTATATCCACAAATGATATAAAGATAAAAGATAGGAGATCCAATTTGAACTTCAATAAATTTTGACAATGATAAGAAAAGATTCCAAAAAGTTATCCACACCTCAAATAGTATCAAGGGAAATAAGAAAATGCCAATAAAAGACTTGTTTAAACTCTATTTATTTGGAATTTTGTTATTTTGATAGGTTTTGATTTTGATAAATTCTTGAAAATTTTAATGGAATTTCCTATAGCAAAAAGTGGCCTAGAATATTCCAAAAGTGTAACAAAATAACCCAAAAGGGTTGCAAGATAGACCACAAGTGCTACAAAATCACCTAGAAGTGCTACAAAATCACCTATAAGTGCTACAAAATCACCTATAAGTGCTACATGATAAACTAGATGTAGCCTAGAATGGACCAGAAGTGGCCTAGAATAACCAAAATCACAACTTAAATAGTTTGATAATGTTTTAGGTTTTGATATTTTTAATTTGATCAATCTTCTATGGCCAGAGATGCAATTTGAAATTAAAATGATTAAAAATGCACAATGAATGCAAGACCTAGTTTTGAGATTTATGCACCAAAAGATTTTACTTCTTTTTTTTATTTGTTTAATTTTGATTCTTTTTTTTGAATGTTTTCTTGATTATTTTAAAGTTTTATAAATTTATGCTTAAATTTAAATACTCAAAGCAATGATATAAATAAGAAAATTTCTAGGCTCAATTTTGGATGGATATTTGCACTTTGGTTTCAAGTGGAAGATGGGTGATCTAAATAATCAAGCACATAAGACACATTAACAAGCCTGCTCAAGTAGGTACAACCAATAAGTTTTGAAATAGGATTCACAAGCTCAAATAGGGGTGTAGACACTAAAAAATGTCCTAATTGATGTCATGCATCCGAAATAGATTTTCTAACATCATTTCTTCTTTAATCCTTCATCTTTTCGCTTAATTGATTTAATTATCCTAGATAATTAATTAATTACATCATATTCATCTATTGACCTAATCAATTAAATTGGGTTAATTCATCTCTCTTCGCACTAGCACTTCATCCTATTAAATTAAATAAACCAGAATATTTAATTTAATCTCCTAAGTCATCTTATTTAATTAAATAACACTAAGTTATTTAATTAAATATCATTCCCCCCTTCTCTCCCCTATTTATTAAATCATCTAATTTAATAAATACCTTCTAAGTCTTCTAATTCCCTAATTGCATAAATTAAACCTTGTTTAATTAGCAATTAAACCGTATTTAATTACAAATTAAACTAATTTTCCTCTAATCAAGGGCAATATTCCATGGGAATATTCCTTACCCCTTTTTTGCACAATTAAAACTTTGTTTTAAATTGAAAATTCACCTTTATCCTCATCTAATGGAATATTCTAAGGAATATTCCATCTCCTCCAGTCAACTCACTTAGCTTCTTTAAGAAGTTAACCCTCTTACCTTTTTAACAAGTTACCTTTGACCTATGTGAGCAGGTCAAAAGTGTGTTTGTTTGAGGTAAATGTGAGCCTTTGATCAACTCTCATCATGCATTCTCATCGGTTGATGCTAATCCATGATCCATGCCTCCCCTTTCTTTCATCTTGAACCATTGATTAAGTTTTTTGATCTCAACCATCCATTCTTCATTTGTTCTCCTATAAATAGATCACTATTTGGAGACAAATGGATCCATATTTTATTGAAAACTTATGTTGTTAAATTTAATCGCATCCATACTCTCAATTTGCACACATTTATATTTTTTTCTTAGGGTTTTCATCTTTTAGCATCATTTTACCTTAAATTAGCTTAGATTAACTTAGCATTAGCTTAGAAATTGCATAATTAGACCATTTATAGCATAAAATCATGGTAACCTAGCTTTCATCATGCTCATTTTCATCATAATCTAGGTTTTCATACTCAAAAACACCATGGTTTCATCGATTCTCTTCCATAGAATCGACTGAAACAAGCTCACAATCACAGGATTGGGAAAGGGTCATCGGTCCACATCAATGTGACACCAATTCCACAATAGGATAAGTTTCAATAGATTAGAGTAGATATTTTCTTTAAAGCTTTCATAAATTCACCATGTTAGGTTTCTTGATAAAATGTTTACTTTCGATTTTGATTGATTGATCTAGTAGAGATTTGAGTACCCGTGGCTCTGTTATGCTTCGATTCTTCATGGATCAAGCATGATTCGATCCATACTAGTATCTTCAACATCGACAATCTCAAATGATATCATACACTCGAATTAGGTATACTAACATCATTTTCGCTTAAATCCATCCTCTTTTCACTTAATTGATTGAATTAGCCTAGCTAATTAATTAATTGCATCATTTTCTTCTATTAACCTAAGACATCAAATCAGGTTAATTCCCCCCTTTCACATTAACATTTCATCTCATTAAATTAAATAAATCATATTATTTAATTTAATTTCCCAACTCATCTTATTTAATTAAATAACCCTAAGTTATTTAATTAAATATCATTTCACCTTTCCCCTTTCATTAAATCATTTAATTTAATGAATATCCCTTTAATTCTTCTAATCCCCTAATTGTGTAATTAAACCTTTTTTAATTAATGATTAAACTAATTTTCCTCAAAAAGGGAATATTCCCATGGAATATTCCTCACCCCCCCTTTTTTGCATAATTAAGAATTTTTTTTTTATTTGCAAAATATCTTTTTTCCTCACCAATGAGAATATTCCAAAGAATATTCTCTCCTCCAATCATCTCACTTGGCTTCTTGAGCTAGCTAAACTTGAGACCTATTGAACACCTGGTGACTTGTGTGTGTAGGTCAAAAGTGTGTTTGTTTGGAACAAATGTGAGCCCTTGATTAAATCCCATCTTGTATTCTCACCCATTGATGAGAATCCATGATCCATGCCTCCTATTTCCTCCATCCCTGACCGTTGATTGATATTTTTGATCTCAACCCTCCATTTCTCATTTGCTTTCCTATAAATAGGTCATAATTTCTAGACAAATGGATCCATCTGTCAATTGCAAACTTATGTTGTTGAATTCACTCACACTCACACTCATATTTTACTCACATTTCGCATATTTTAGTTCATTTTTAGTTGCATAATAGCTTAAGGCATCCATTAATGGCTTCCATGCATCCATCATAGTTTGTTTATAAATTATGGTTTCCATCTTTTAGCTTAGAAATGGCTTAGATTAGCTTAGAAATTGCATAGTTAGATCAATTCTAGTATTAAATCATGTTAATTTAGCTTGCATTATGTTCAAATTAGCATAGATCAGGTTTTCATCCATTTATCACAATGGTTTCATCGATTCTCTTCCATAGAATCGGTTGAAATAGGCTCACTAATCATAGGATTGGGAAAGGGTTGTTTTTCCACATCAACATGATACCAATTCCAAAATATAATAAGTTTTAAATGGGTTAGAGTAGGCATTTAACTACTTTCATAGTTTGTAGTTTTTAGTTTCAATAAATGCTTAGTTTGAACTTTAAATTTGAATGACCTTGTTTGAGATTGAGGTCTAGTGGATAAATTATGCTTTGATTCATCATGGATCAAGCGTGATCGATCCACACTGACGATCATCATCTCACATCTGGCGCTAGGAGGGAAAACCATCAATTAATCAATTTCTAGCTTAAATTTTGTTTGTTTGCTTTTTTGCAGGATACAGTGACGCCCAAATCAAACATAGCAACACACTTTGAAGAGCGTTTCCATATATCGACGCTATCCCAATTTGAAACAATGATGCCGATTAAATGCACTGACATTGATTTAAATGTGGAAATGTTAATTTAATATATAGGTATTGAAGACTTCAAATGATGACACCCCCAAATTCACCAGAGCGACGCTCGAAAAAATACCGATGCTATCATGCTCTTTGTTTTTGTTGCAAAGCGATGCCTAGATGACAAATTGCGATGCTATTGTGTTCAATGGCGCCCAACCAGGGTAAGAAGTCTTACGATCATTTTGTTGACATGTGCTTTAATTTTCTCAAATTTTCAGATCACTAATGCACTTCTAACATTGTTCTGGTTGTTAGACTAACATGGTTTTGTAGGTTGGATGACATGGAGCTAAAGTGAAGAAAGCCTTCTTATTTTGAAATTCTATGATTGTAACAAGCATTTGATGCTTTGGGGAAATTATAACCCAACATTTTATGCTTTCTACTTTCTACTCTAGGACTTCACTAAATTTCAATTGGGTTTAAAATGAAAGCTCAAATGGGATTAAAATTAAACCCTCATCTCATCATTTTCTTTTGGGTTTAAAATTTAACAAGATAACTTCATATTTCATTTGGTGCATAGAATGAATTCATCTTAGCTTAGGGGTTAAAATTTACAATAGTTTGCTATGTTTTTTGATTTACAACGTTGTTATTGAATACGTATGCAATTCTCTCATGCCGCTCGGTGATCTTGAGAAACATAAGCATTCCTTAACACTTTGTATAATCACCTACATCTTTCAATTTGGATTAAAATTGAACCCCTTGCAAGTGTGAGAAAAAGGTGTGGTGTGTGTTCTCTCCTCATTTCATGTGAAACTAGGATGATCAAACTACAAACATACTTCCTCTCTATTGTTTATCTTTAGAGGGCCTATGTCCCCGCTTCAAAAGGAGGGAACGACCCAAGCGGTAATGAACTAAAGCCAAGTTCTTCTGAACTGCTATATAAATGTGTGGTTGCAATGAAAATTGTGATTAATGGGATGTGGTACACGATATCTCTCCCCCAGTATCTTTATGATGCATAAATCCCTCGTTCTAAGAGTTGGGAGACCTCTTGACAGAGTTTATCATAGTACCCCCTAAACCGGAAGCCCTTACTATGAACCATTGTTTAGAATCCAAAATCCTTAATACTTATTGGTGCAAGAACAATCATTCTGAAGCTGCCCCATGTTCTTACTATTCAATTATAGAAACAAAAAAATCCTTTTGATGTCCAGATTTTAAGGATTTTGAGATTTGGTGGTCCCAAGAAGTGTGTACCATGGAGGGGAGACAGTGTCGCAAAATCTCTAACTATTCACATTGTTTAGTGTTTGGAGAAATCCAAGTGAGGACTCAACAAGTATAACCATTTTGAACCTAGGATTGTAAATTATTGTGAGCCAGTTTGATACATTGCTTTTTTCTAAAACTTTACTAAGACAAACATTCACTATCTTCCTCGAAATTTCAAACACTTTGGCTTAAATATGGATACCCCTTGAAATTAGCCTTGATATTACTACTTGTCCTAAGGATTTATCCTTAGATATTTCTAAATATCTTGACTTATATCTCAATCCATATTTCCCAAAGACAACATAGGCAATTATGGCTTCAACCTCATGATTTTCATGAAATGGACATTGTGAAAGTTATGATGTTCTTGACATAAACATTTAGTTTTAAAACATAATCAAGATGAGTGTTTGGTAAAATCAATTCACTTAAGCAAGATAAAATTGACACAAATGAACCCCACATGACTATTTGGAGACTGATTGCTCCTATTGAACAACCTGATCTTCTAGGTGCTATCATTCAACCAAACTTTGAACTCATTAATAGAGAACAAACCAATCTCATTAGCAGTTTGAGAAGCTTCACTTTTGAAACAAAAGAAACACCTACCTAGTGGAGAAACACAAAAACCATTTTAGAGGAAGAAGAGGAACAAGTTGATATTAAGGATGGAAGGCCCATATTACCACCACTTTCCTGGAAATAAATATCTCCCTTTCTTCTATAAAACTTGAACTATTTCTAAATGATCTCACGCAAAGTCAGGAGGTCATCATTTCAAGCTTAGACATCTTTTTCCAAAAGCTCTCAAGAAACACATTTGGGAACTTCATGAAACCCAAACTAGGTCGGTATACAACTTTTAAAAATGTGCCTCAAGAAACAATCCAAGCTTGTATTCCTTCTATTACTATCAGAATCCTGGTCTTTTCCAATGTTTCCAATTTCTCACATGATCCATCACATAGTCAAAATATGTAGGGGAAGATCTACATCTTGCCATTGTAGACATAGGTATCACAATTCCAAGTTTGGTAGGAAGTGGGACTTAATGCTTTATCGCAATCACAACATCTTGTTAAGAAACTTTTATGCTCAAGCTAGGAGGAACCAAATAGGCTTACCTACCCACATCTATCCTATCATTTAGGACAACATTACTCTTTTGGATTTGGAACAATTAGAGGTCTAGCATCATTCTCACTACCTTGGTCTTGTCAAACAAAGGTTCACTATAACATTGGGTCAAACATTTTATCCACGCCTTCATCAAATTTCATCCTTCACTTCACCAAACTTTGCAAAATTTTAAACACACCACTTTTTGACTTAACATTAATCAAATCAACCTCTATCTTGGCTACTTTGTATGTGAAATGTATCCTTTTCCATGCATTTAGACAAGTTAGTTATCATCTTTAAACTAGTTCATCTTGAAGGTTACGAGTCTACCCTAAAGATTAACAAGTTCATCAACATCCTTTATCCCAACATCAAAACATCAAATTCAAGTAAAAAGTGTTGTCCCAAAATGTTTGCATAGATCACTCTCCATATCATACATATTTTCATCTCCCATTATCACAATTTCCCCCAAAATACTTAGAGTGTCCCTTTACCTAGATTTGAGTCAACTAGAGAGTTCAAACATCACAAATCTCCCAAAGGTGACAAAAAATTTATGGTAAAGACAAGATCACAACACAAGAGAATCATGGAGAAAAAAAAAGTTACATTTACCTCATGTGATTAGAGTCCTTTGGAATTTGATCTGAGAAGTCAAGTTACCCCATCACAACAACCCTCATCACCATTAGGGCCATATGAGATAGAAGATATCATGAACAATCCATTTAAACTCACTAGGGAGGAACTCATGGAACATCAAGCCTTTGAAAATGTAGCCCCTATCTCCCCATCATTTGTTGCACAAAATTTGACACTAGGTTCTGCAACTTCATCACTAGGGCTACATCAAACCTACATTCTCAGTATTGTAACAAGCCTTTCTAAAGAATCTGGTCATCCTCTTTCATTTGAAAACAACAACTTGTGGGTACACTTGAAACCAACCTCCACCTCCAACAACCACTTGGACACCTACCTTTAGTGCTCCTCCTATTCCCCAAGATCCTAAATAGCCATACACACCTCTTGAACTTCATTATTCTACAACTACTTCAACATATTGGGGACATCCCTCTTCATCCATACCCATGAGTACCACAAGTGTGCCTACCATCATGCAAAGGAGTGTGGATCCAATATCTCAAAACATCACACAAGGGAATACTAGTTCCATACCACATAATCAACCCTTAACAAGATAGGGACATCTTTATCCACCCCCCAATTGGTTCATCTATACCATTGGTTTCATAGAATACATCCATCCCATCCACTATCATCTCATCCCAAAGCAATCCCTTGGTGACAAATCCTCTCAATATAGGTAATACATTAACTACATCCCTAACACAAGGGAGTCCTCAAGACATGGGACAAGGAAATATTTTTAATCAATGGACTCAAGGTCCTAGTGCATCATTTCCATCGCACAATCTAATGGCACCATCCTCCTCTTTTCCCATAGTCCCCTTTACTATGCCAAATCAAACAAGATCTCAAACGCACATTCATCCCCCTCAATCCACTATCTTACAAGGAATGTTGAACCAAGGGAATCCCAAACCTCTTATCACCAATCTGTTACCCACTCAAAATATCAACACCCACAATACTCCATCAATGTTCCAAAAACCACCTAATCCCACCTTGCAAGCACATGCATGCCTTAGACTTACAACAAGCACAACCGGCCTATTAGCAAGCCCTAGACACACAATAGCAACAACAACAACAACAAGCCACCTTAGCAGTACAACAAGCAGCTTTAGCACAACAACAAGCTGCCTTAGCAACATAACAAGTAGCCTTAGCACAACAACAATAGCAACAATGACAAACAACCTTAGCACTATTAAGATTATGGATGCACAAGGTCCTTGAAGCTGTAGTCTTCAATGGACGACCTTTTCCAAGAAAGATATTCAACCATGCAAAAATTGTTGAAACTAGGCATGCGCAATAGAGATTCTATTTGATCTACATTATGAGATTGGATGATTACAAATGTACAAAATGCCCTGAATATATAGGCATGAGAGAGATGCAAGATGCAAGATGATGTTTCCATGTGTCATGATCTAACAACATGAACCCTAACTAACTAGGAAATTATTAAATGTTGAGATATGTTCTAGAAGGACAACTCATCTTCTAGAAGGAATCTCATCCCTACAAACAAGGAAGGGGAAATTACCCCATTATTAAATGATTTATTAAAAATGCAACCTAGGACTAAATTATATATGACCTAAGTTAACTTATGCTAGTGTAATAATTAATAAATTACACTAACAACCCCCCATAAGTTCAACTTAGGGAGGAAAATCCGATGATTATGCAAAGATGATGAGATGGATCCCAGCTATGAGTCCATGTTAGGTACCCATTTACATGATGCAGAAAATCTCCCACAATCGGAGAAAAGGGGAAAACCCAGTGGAAACAAAACCCCTCTCCAAAGAGGAGATGAAAAAGAAAAAAAGTGAGATAGGATGGGAAGGATGGAGGACTCCCAAATACCCCTCAAGTACACCATCTGTCACATGGATACAATACAATAGCCCCCCCATAGGGAGGAAATAGAGGGACTATATAGCCCCCCCAGAAGATGTGATCACCTACAAAAATGGTAAGTGTCTAAAGATAGAACACAATCCAATGTCGACAAACAACTTGTCTCCCTTTCAAAAGAAACAAAATGAACTACAAGTGTAGGGATGATTCCCATTCCAGATAGGAATTGAAGGAAGGAAGGATGAATGTGGATGTCGATGGTGTCTCTGAAATTTGATCAAGTGTCTTCTTGCTTGAAGATGAAGATTCCACAATCAATGAAGAGGGTGACAAACCAGGATGATGCAAAAACTGATGCTGAAGAATATCCAAATACAATGTGATGATGAATGTGATGGAGACTTGATAGCCCCCCCTGAATAAAGTGTCTTCAAAACCATTGAAAGAAGTCTGAAGCAACAAATGTTTCTAAACCACAAGTCTCCTCCTAGGAAGAAACAAATCCAATGGTGGATGCTGAAGAAACCCAAGTCCTGAATGGAATGACAAGGAAGAAGTCTCAGACATGAAATCTCTAAAGAGAAACCAAGTGCCTCCAAGATAGTCTCTAGATTCCCAATCAAGGTTGAGACAAAGGGATGAGGAGACTAAAGAAAACTCTCCAAAGTGGAATCTGAAGAGAGGAGTGATATCCCCTCAAGAATTTCCTCCAAACCTGTAGAAGCAACCAAGTCAGTGATACTTGAAATGAAGCCATCCTGTGATGTCAAGTCTGGAAACCTGAATGTGTCCTTATGAAAGATGATGGTGGAAGCATCAATCAATGAATCTGGACAAGGAATCACTGATTGTGAAGGGATATCAATAGTATTTTATGGAGAAGAAGCACCTGAAGGAACCTTGTCAACCACTTCAAAATATTCAAGGCAATCAACCTCATGCACAACAATATCATTATGAGGTACTTGATTTGAGGAATGACATTCTAAATCATGACCATTAGGGAAGGTGGAGTGTCTGACCCTCCATATAGCTCCCAAAGCTTAGCCCAAAGGATGTGAGGACAATCACAATGATCAATAGATCTCAAAACATCACAATCAACTTGTATTGAAATGATCTCCAAGACAGTGTATCTATTGCAACTCCAAGCAAATTCATGAATACCTTCACTTGGATGAGGAACTATACCATATGTGTGATCTATTTTTAGATTGTATTAAATGTATATTAAACAAATCAAAACACACCGATAGAACATTATCTCAAAACAAAATTTAAATGAAAATAAACACAAACTCTTTCTTTTGTCTTTGATGTCGTCCTATCGTCCTCTATCTCTAGTGTTTTTGTTGATTCCATCTGGCTCTCAGATCTTGGGCTAGGCTCAACAAACGGTCTTCCTAGAGAACGATATTAAAGATAAATGCATGCAATGCTATGCTAATACATGATTATGCTTATGCTAAACATGATGGCTAAAATGAAAGATTACGAAATTGATAAAAGACTATGCTAGAATGTAATTAAATTCTAATGTACGTGTGTTGCATGTTCTTCGTTGTGTGTTGTATGTTCTCTGTTGTGTGTTGTATGTCCTTCGTTATGTGTTGTAACCAATGCTTGGATTCGTAGGGGTATTTATAGAGTTTTCAAAAGATTCTAATTGGCTGATGTGATCAATGGCTGTCAAAATTCCTAGCAAATCAAACGATCGAAGATGGATAAGACCGAAGAGAAAATAGAAGCAAGAAGAAAGCAAGATTTGTTTTCTTTTTTTTTGAAAAAGAGATAAGATGAGATGATAAAGATGAATTGTAAAAATCATCTTTTTGTGAGATTATGGAAAGATTTTGAAGATAAATAATGAATTATTAAATTCAATTATTTATTTATTGGTGACATGGAGATTTTCTTAATTAAATAAAATATTTAATTAAGATTTGAAAGATAATGGAAGATTTCATAATTAAATGAAATATTTAATTATGATTTGAAAAGATATGAAAGATATTTAATTAAATAAAGATATTTAATTAAATTGTTTAAGAAATGACATGCAGATGAAATTAATTAAATAAAATATTTAATTAACTAGAATAAAGATTTGAATAGGAGAAAAGAAATTAAATTCAATTAAATCAAAGATTTAATTAAACTTAAAGGTGATAATTAATTCAAATAAACAATGATATTTATTTAATTAATTAAGTGGACTTAAGAAAGTGGTAATTAAATAAAATGAATTTTATTTAATTAAAGTGGAAGAATAAAGTGGATGAACAATATAATTAAATTAATTAAATAATAAATATTTAATTAAATGCCAAGATTAATTAGACATGACCAATTTTATGCATATACATTTTTCCTCTCTTTGAAGTGATGTGTAAAATGCATTGCTTCAAAGAAAATATTCCTGCTTTTGAAATTTTGACGTGCTTGATTTTGCCCCTTGATCAAAAAAATTTAACTGATATGCCCCTGATTTGATTCTGATATGTTCCCGATTGAAAAATGTTGTCAATATTAATGATGCCCCCTCAAGAGATAAATCAGTGATGATAATAGATTGTTGTTTTGATGAGAAAATTCGGATGATAAAAGGGACACAGTGATTTAGCTCCCGATAATGGATGAAAAAAATGCCCCAATGGAAAAAAAATGCCACCAAAAACCCACTTTGTTTGACCCTTAAAAGGTAAAAGGGTAAAAAGGCAAGTCATTTTCACTTGTTGACTTTTAGAAACCTTTTGCTCTGATGGTGACTTGGCACAATGGAGATCCCTTATCACTGACATAGATTCAAGCGGTCCTGCTGATATCAGTGACCAGTCGCGTATGGACCACCAGTGAGTTAATTCGATCCTCTTTGCTTTGAAATTTTCCATTTTTGGTCGATTTTTGAATGATTTTAGCACAAATTTAGGTTTCAACAAGCTGTTTTAGCACTTTTAGGAAATAGAATAGTGCATTCGAAGATTTATTTAGCGCATATAGGTTATAAAGTAGTGCTTGTAGGTTTTTGATAGAATAGCACATTCAATAAATGAAGTAGCGCATATAGGTTGCCTACAGGAAATTTGGTAGAGTAGCGCATATAGGAAGCATAATAGCGCTTTTAGGGTTGTCGCGCATAGAGTAGATAAAATGACACATTTGGTTAGGATTGTAGCGCTTTTGGGGAAATAGTGCATTTAGAAAATGATTTAGCACTTACAAGGCACAAAATGGCGCATCGGGAGTTTTAGCGCATTTGGAGGAAACTTTGGCGCATTTAAGGTTTTAGCGCTTTTAGGCCACAGAGTAGCGCTTTTAGGAAAATTTAGACATAATGTTGTTTTGATGGGAATGATGATGAATTATTGCTTCATAGGTCAATAGATAGGAAAATTGTCATGTCATCATGTGGAGAAATTGATAACTTTGCTTCCCGAAATAGAAAACAAAGAGTAGATAGCCGATAACTTTGTTTCCAAAAGAATGAAAAACAAAGAGTAGATGATTGATATGAATTTTGATAATTTTGCTTTCTACGATAGAAAACAAATAGTAGATTGATTTGAGTGAAAAAATATTTGCATTCATGATTGAAGTATAAATAGGATGATGATTGTGATTATTGATAAATTTGCTTCATGCAATAGAAAACAAATAGTAAAATGATGATAGAGTAGATTGATTTGATGTGCAGATAGATAGATTTTGTATTGATGGCCTAATATGATTTACTTAGATAGAATACTTGATATGATTCATGTGAAATGATGTTTGATATGAGTTTGATATGTGTCTCTTGATTGATATGGGTCTTTTGATATGAATCTGGTTGAGGTAGATAGATTGCTTTGATATGAGGCAATGATATGAGTCTGATTGATTGTCCTTGTAATGACCAAAAATAGGAGGTTTTCAAAAACCTCCAGATTAGAGAGTGCTTCCCTACGGGTTGGGATAGGATTTGAGATTTGACACTTGCTGATGTGCAGCTGATAGTGAGTTGTGGGTTGGGATCTTTATTGTTGATGCCTCTGATTCAGGTCAACAGGGGACTGTTGACCGCATTGGTAGAGAGATGGCATTCTGAGCATAACACTTTTCATTTGCCGACTGGTGAGCTGATGGTGACCCCAGAGGATGTATATAGGATTTTGGGGATCTCGGTGATAGGTTTCCTTGTGTTCTATGATCACAAGGAGTTGGGTGGGATAGATGCCCTCAACAGAGTGTTCAGAGATGCACAGATAGTAGGATACTGGGTGCCATGGGTAGACTTCAGAGGATATCCAGCCTTACCTGCAGTGCTAGACACTTTTATTGGAGGCTTACTTTGTCCAGATTGTCGGTCAAAGGGGCTATCAGTTGGATGGGGGAGGATCATCGAGCAGATGATGGGTCAGCCAAGAAGATATGCCTGGGGGAGCTGCATGTTAGCTCACTTATATCATGACCTACACCAGGTGGTATATAGAGGATCATCGAGTTTGTCCTACAGTGTTAATCTACTCCAGATCTAGGAATGGGAGCATATTGTTGCGAATAGACCGCTATGTCTGAGAGGTAGGTCGCCAGGCAGGCCATATGTGTATGCCTATTCATTTTCACTTGTCCAGCCCAAGCTAGGAAAGGTGGAGTATTGGAGACGGACCTTGGACGACATGGATACCGTGATATGGAGGCCCTATACTAATTGTGATGTTTGGGACACAGATCCCTTGGAGATGTCATTTGTAGGTATACCTAAATTTTTGATAGGTTATACTCCATTTATTATGGAGAGGCTTTTGGCCTTGCAAGTATAGAGACAGTTTGGTTTCAACTAGGGGATGCCTCAGGGCGTTGCACACTACAGATGGTGCAAGGATGAGCCTAGATGGGGTCCTTGCATTACTTACCAAGTCGCGTATACTGAGTATATGGCATTACAGCTTGAGGTATGGGATCCCAAACCTGATATTGTTAATGCCGACATGTCATAGGAGTATTCAGTTTACTACCACACACACCCATTTCCGCAGTTTGCATGTCCAGATGAGCCAGCACCCATTTTGGTGGCACCGTAGCCAAGAGTTGGGAGAGAGGAGGATGTGGCGGGTGGTGAGTAGGCAGTTGTCAGAGGAGAGGAGGAGGATAGTGGAGATGGGGAGGAGAGTGGAGAGGAGGAGAGCTCAGATGATGGTGATGGGGATGATGGTGGAGATGGTGGAGGGGAGGAGTAGAGAGCAGTGAGACAAAGGACTGATATTGCAAGTAGTTCTCATGGTATTCAGAGGACGAGGAGTGATACTGGCTGATAGACGGTGACCAGGGTCACCTCTTCAGTGCAACAGGCGCAAATAGATACACTATAGGGACAACAGGCGTAGTTGCAAAGCTAGTTGGCTCAGGCTCAGGGTTTGGTAGCACAGCTCAGGCACAGCTAGCATAGACACAGGTGCATGAATAGGTGCAAGAACAGGCACAGGCATAGGCATCCCCTCCTACCCTAGACCCACAGGTAGCTCAGTTGATGGCAAAGAGGGACTCTTTCCGATGGAGAGCAGTGGAGGTAGAGGGTGTAGCACAAAGACTCATGAGCACTATTGAGAGTGCATCTTTGTGAGAGGCCATTGCAGAGGGATTTGAGATGGCCAAGGAGGCTGAGTATTATCGGGTTAGATCTGAGTTATGTTTGCCCAACCATAGAGAGCCTTACCAACGGTCCCATAGTAGGACCAAGAGCAGATCACGGATGGAGACACAGAGCAAAGGGGTCACAAGGCCTCGACAGGATCCTAATGCAGGGACTAGTGGCAGGCCATAATCCTTGAGACCAGCTCCGTCAGGGGGCTCCACCAGCCATTCTTGATTGATTGATGCAGGATTATTGATGTATATCATTATTTTGGAGCATGTATATTGATTTTGACCATATCTCATGTATCTTGTTTAGACTTTTCAGTTTCATTGGACTTTGGACATTTGTATGTATTTTGATGAGCGATGATATGCAGCGGTGATAATTTTGATGATATGTTGCATTTGATATGATAATATGATATGGATTTTGATGTTTTTATGACTAACCATGTGATGCAGGATGATTTATGCAATGATGATGATTTATGATGTGGACTAATGATGTCATGCAGGTGGATGATAATGATAAAAATGCAACGTGTTGAAATGATATATGATATGAAATGTTAGGAAAATGTATGTTTTGCAAATGATGTGGAAATGTAATGTATGTATGAAATTTTTGTTTTTTGGAATTTTCAAATGCAATAAATAATGATGATGTGATGGAAAATGGATGTTTATGTTTATGAGATGATTTTGTGGATTCGTTTATGGAAAATGATATGAAAATGATAAAGAGATAAATGAATATGAAATGATAAATGATAATGAAATGAGATGAAATGAAATGATAATGAGATGAAATGTTTATGATAATGATAATGAATATGAAATGATAAATGATAAATGATAATGAAATGAGACGAAATGAAATGAGACGAAATGAAATGATAATGAGATGAAATGATGATGAACATGAAATGATAATGAGATGAAATGTATATGAAATGATAAATGATAAATGATAATAATAAGGATAATAAGGATATGAAAATGATAATGATGTAATGATGAATGAATGATAAGGATATGAAAATGATAAAATAATGATAAAATGATAATAAATGATAAGAATATGAAAATGATGATAAGAATAAATGATATGATATGACAAATGAAATGATAAGATGTTAAATGAAATGACAATGAAAATGTAAATAAATGAAAATGATAAAATAATGACAAAATGATAATGAAGGATAAGGATAAATAATGTGATATGATAATGATAAAATGATATGATGAATGTTAAGAATATGAAAATGATATGATAAGATGATATGAAATAGATTATGAAACGATGTATAAAATATGATAATGAAATGGTAATAAAGATGATAAAATGGTATGCAATTGTGTAAAATGAAAATGATAAGTAAGATGTTAATGATATGAAAACAATAGATAATATGAATATGAAAGTGATATGAAAATTCCTAATGAATAAATGAATGATAGGAAATGATAAAGGATCGAAATGATATGAGAATGAATGATAAATGCTTAAATATATGATATGTATAAGACCTAAATGAAATGATAATGATTAATGAGGATGGAGAAAGATGATGATAAAAAAAATGTCTGAATGTCCTCCACAAATAGTCCAAAGAGACATGACAACCGCCGATGTTTTTGTTCACCTTTCAAAACTCTGATGCAAATCCAGTATGCAGATATGTGCATTGATCTAAATGAAATGCAACTAAATGAAACTAAACTTTTGTTGAGCCTTATGTTAGCTTTCTTGAATCATCATAGAGCGTTTTAAAATGTTGGAAGTATGTACAAGCATCACAGGGGAAATTAGCACCAATGATGACCTGAGTACAACTTTCATGGTTTTTGATATAGCAAGTGAATACAAGCATCGAGGTATAATTGAACCGAGATGACCTAAGCATTTCTTGCATAAACAAACAAAGACTAACCACCTTTTGATGCAAATGTGGGACTGTCATCAATGATACGTTTTCGAAATCATGTCTCACAACATATTTGCACCAAATCAATAGTTAACCTCCAGACAACAAACAAAGAAAAATCATCCTCTTTCATCGCCACTCTAGTTCAATACATCATTGAGTGTTCTCCAGAGGGATGATATCAAAAAATCAAACAACCATTGTTCAAAATGTAAAACTGATATTCCAATCATCATTTAGATTTTAGATCATCCAGCTATGTGTCATGATATGAATTTTGCTGAAAACTGTTGTGATATGGATCAATGATTGGATAGCGGTTCATAGGATTTGATTGTTTGTTTGCATGATTGGATTCTATGTCATTGTCTAGGTATTTTGGTAGAACCTGAAAGTTGAGTGTCCCTAGTGTTTCAACCTTTGCCCCAAGTATTGACACAACTTGCTAAAATGGATATGTACAATGAGCAAGCCATGGTAAGACGTTATCGCTCTAGGAAAATTATGGCAATATGATGCTGATATGATGCTAGGATGATGGGGAAATGATGCATGAAAATGAAGGCTGAGAAGCTAAGTGCAAACCATGAACTAATAGATGGAGGGCTACAAATAGCGTCTGTTTGCCAGATTTTCACTATTTGTTTTTATTGCATTTTTCTGATTTCTTTTTGAGTTTTTTGTATTTTTCTTGTCAATAGACCGCCTGTTGCCAAGTTTTCACCCTATGACGATTTTTTTTTTTAATTTTTTTGGACATTTTTTTATTTTTATAGATTTTTTCAGGAATTTTTCTGTTGTTTTTGTGATTTTTTTATGACTTTTTCTATTGTTTTGTGATTTTTTCAGGACTTTTTCTACTGTTTATGTGATTTTTTTAGGACTTTTTCTGCTGTTTTGTGATTTTTTCAAGACTTTTTCTACTGTTTTGTGATTTTTTTAGGACTTTTTTCAGATGATGATGATTGCTTCAAACATAATACTTTTTCAGGTGCATGTTGTTGATAGGTTCATCAAACAGGTCCCCTTCTAGCGTTGATAGCTTGTATGCTCCTGAATCGTATACGACGATGACCACATAAGGACCCAGCCAATTTGGTTCAAACTTTCCTTTCTTCTCTCTATCTTGCTGATTCTGTGGGTTTTCCTTTAGAACAAGATCACCAACCTAAAAGGTGCACGACTTGACTCTGTGATTGTAGCTGTGAGACATACTCTGTTGATATGCTTTCAAATGGTTAGCTACTTGTTGTCTCTTCTCATTGAGGAGTTCCAATTCTTGCAGTCGGGAAACTCTGTAGTCATCATCTATTGTGAGACCCTTCAATGATACCCTTAGTGATGGAATCTCAACCTCTAGAAGTAATATGGCTTCTGCTCCATAGACAAGAGCATACGGTGTTGCTCCTGTTGGCGTTTGAATGCTAGTTCTATAGGCCCATAATGTAGGATTGAGTTGAACATGCCAATATTTCCCTGCATCATTCACAATCTTCAAGATTTTTAGTATTGTTTTGTTTGAGGCCTCTGGTTGGCCATTCCCTTGTGGATAATAAGGTGTTGAATATCTGTGTTGGATATGGAATATTTCACAAAGTTCATCAACATCCTGATTCTTGAATGGTCTTCCATTATCTGTGATAATGGAATTGGGAATGCCATACTGACAGATAAGATAGTTGAGTACGAACGATGAGATTTGTTTGTCGGTAACCTTAGTCAGAGGTACGACCTCAATCCACTTGGTAAAGTACTCTATCACTGTGATTATAAACTTGTGTTTGTTAGATGATGAAGGATGAATCTTTCCAATTATATCTAACCCCCATTGAGAGAATGGCCAAGTTGGCGTGAACAGTTGAAGTTCTTGGCAGGAGCATGAATGAGATTTCCATGAATCTGACATTTAGAGCACCTCTTCATGAAAGTGAATGATTCCCTCTCCATAGTCGGCCAGTAATAACCCATTCTAATCAATTTCTTGGATAAGGTCAATCCACTCAAATGAGTACCACAAATGCCACCATGAACTTTTTGTAAGGCCTTGTCAGATTCGTCACATTCAAGACATCAAAGTAAAGTACCATCAAGACCACGACAGTAGAGGGTGTCAACAATAAGAGTATAGCGAGAGGATTGGTGAATAAAATTGCACTTTTGGTTACGAGATAAGTCGAGTGGTAAGATGTCATCTTTTAGGTAGGCATAAATCTTTCCATACCAAGGTGAATTGGATCCTACTAAGTGGCAAATGATTTGGCTTTCAGGTGTGTCATAGGCAAGTGCAAATGATTGTTCCACCAGAAATTCATAGCGAGCCTAATTTTCTGGGAGTTGTAGCAATGATGCGAAAATGGCCATAGCATCAACTGCTTTGTTATCAAGTCTTGGAATCTGTATGAACTTGATATTCACGAAGTACTTCTTGAAATCATCAACCATTTTCTTGTATGGTAACAATTTGTCATCTTTCATTTGATAATCATCATTGATTTGATTAATGACTAATTGTGAGTCACCATAAACTTGTAATTTTGTAATCCTTCATTCTAATTCTATCTTGATTCTAGTGATTAAAGCTTCATATTCGGCTATGTTATTAGTGCATGGAAACATTAGCCAATATGACCGAGGAATGGTATTTCCTTGAGGGGTGACAAATAGTATGCCTGCCCCCGATCCATGTTGAGTGAAAGATCCACCAAAGTATAAAGACCAAGGTTGCTTTGATTTTGCAGTGAATACATCAGCATCTAGAAATTCAACATGCATGGGATACTCTACTTATAGAGGTGCTTCAACTAGTTGATCGGCAATAACTTGTCCTTTGATTGCTTTGCAATCAACGTAATGGATGTCAAACTCACTTAGGATCATGACCGATTTTGCTAACCTTCCTATCAACGTAGCTTTTCTTTTCAAATACTTGAGTGGATCAATCTTTGCAACAAGATTGATTGTATGAGTTAACATGTAGTGTCAAAATTTATGTGAGGCAAAGACTACTGCAAGACAAGCCTTCTCGATGAAAGTGTAGTTGAGTTCATGACCTGTTAGCGTTCGACTGATGTAATAAATTCCCTATTCCTTTCCTATAGAGTCTTCTTGTGCTAATAGTGCCCCCAAAGATGTCTATGTTGTGACAATATATAAGATTAGTGGTTTGTCTGGATTTGGTGGTACTAGAACTGGTGGGTTCATTAGGTACTACTTGATTTGTTGAAAGGTCATTTCACACTTGTCATCCCATCTAAAAGGAACATTCTTATGTAGTAGATGTGTGAAAGGTAGGCTCATATCGGCCAGCTGTGTGATGAACCTTCGTATAGATTGAAGTCTTCCCTGTAATGACCTCAATTGACTGATATTCCTTGGTGGAGGCATCTCCATGATTTCTTGCACCTTGGTAGGATCTACTTCAATTCCCTAGATTTTTCCAGATGTGACCCCAAAAACACATTTCTTGGGGTTGAGGTGAACTTTGAACTTTTCCAACCTTACAAATATTTTGGATAACACTTCGAGATGTCCTTCTCTTGTGTATGACTTTGCCAATATGTCATCTACATAATCTTCCATGAATGTGTGCATCATGTCATGAAAAATTGTAGTCATAGCTCTTTGGTAAGTAGCCCTAGTGTTCTTCAGACCGAAAGGAATGAAATTCCAACAGTAAGTTCCCCATGGACATGTAAACACTATTTTATCTTGGTCTTCAGGTGCAATCTTGATTTGGTTGTAACCAGAAAAACCATCCATTAGTGAATACATGGCATGTAAAACTGTTAGATCAACTATAGTATCAATGCTTGGAAGTGGGAAGTCATCCTTAGGATAGGCCTTATTAAGATCTCTGAAATCTGTGCACACTCACACTTTTGTCGGGCTTGGACACAAGAACAATGTTGGAGATCCATTCTGCATAGTCAATTGATCTTATAAATCCCACATTGAGGAGTTTTCAAAGTTCTTCTTTAACCAGTAGTGCGACATGAGGATGCATCTTTCTGATTTTTTGTTTCACAGGTTTAACTCTTGGTTTGATGGACAAGTGATGCATTATAAAATCAAGATCAAGACCTAGCATGTCTACATAAGACCAAGCAAAGTTGACTTGATTTTCTCTGAGAAAATCCATGAACTCAGGTACTTCTTCATTTGTCATTGATGCAGCTAACTTTAGGATCTTTGGTTTTTCTGGAGTTTCAAGGTTAACTGCTTTTATAGACTCAATCAAGATAGGTGATCACTCATGATAGTGGTTTGGGAGAGTGTCAAGTATCCCATCATCAGGTGCCTTAAAAAGGTTTTCACCATCCGATATACTCTTTTTTTTATCTTTTCTTTGATCTAATACTGCCAGATTATGGTTTTCACCATTAGATATTTCTTTTTTATTTTTATTTTTGCAGCTAGGAGACTTGACACTCCCCTGATTAAAGACTGTATGCCGAAAATCTCCAGTGGAACAATCATTTGTGTTGTCTGTGGTAAGCAAGTTTACGATAGATTCGTCATTTGGAAACATAGGTAGATCAATAGGTTCAGATAGAACCCAGTCAACGAGATCGGGATATATTAGCAATAGCAAGTCATTAGGTTGCATGAAATCAGCTATGGTTATGGTCATAACGAAGGTATCTGTAGGATCCAAGGTATGAGGTAGATCAATGATGGTACTGTTCTCACAATAGCCTTGTTCAATTAAATTTGGCTCAGTATCACTAGAATCATAGTTGTCTTGTAGTTCAGATTCTTGTGGTTGGAACCCTGAACCTTCACCTTCAATTAGAGTAGGCGTATACTTGTCTATCACATCAACCATTTTATCCCCCCAGAACTCATCATTTTGGATGGTGTCCCATTCGTACTATCTAGAGTCTATGTTAGAGTTATTATCCACGAAATTTTGAATTGTTGTTAAACATGCTTCTCTTGTATCAGACACTTCTTGCAATGTGAGAATAGTATCATGCAACTGCTTAGACGTTACTTCTTTGGAGTTAGTATCATAGCCTAGTCCTATTTTATTTTTTGCAGCAAGTCCTGGTAGGTGAAGAGGCTCAACTACTCCTTTTCTCTTTCCGATAGGACCATTACCATCATAGCCCATCTTTTGCATGATTGGATATCCTTTACCATATTGATCAATAGGTAGTTTGACATTAAGAATTGTTTCATCTTCATCTTTATAGAGCCAACTTAGAACTTCTCTATCCTCAGAATCTTCCATAGGGAATTTTTCTTTCATAAATCATCCATTAAACTTTGTACTTGGCTTTGTTGGTGGTTGTGTTGATGTTGATGCTACAGATATCTAATGTTGTGTGATAGAAGGTTGTCCATGTGACTAAGGTGATATAGGTAGATTAGCAAGATAGAGAGAATATTCCCCTACTCCACTATCCTTGAACTATAATTGCTTGTCAAAGCTTTTGGTTAATTGACTAGTTTGTGTATCAACTTTGAGAGAAGTACTAGTAGGAGCTTCTCGATTGTTAGGAACCAAAGTGTCTTGACTAGCTTTGATGTTGGCACAAGTCTGACTATTAGAATTATCAGCTGGTATTGTGATCTCTTGTCTGTCATAAGGAAACTTAAGACATTGATGATATGTGGACAGGACAACTTGCATTTCGTGGATCCAAGGATGACCCAACAAGATGTTGTATGCAAGATCATGATCTAACACTTGACAGAAAGTATTTTTGAAAACAGGTCCTACTCTGATCAATAGCATGATTAAGCCTTTGGATGCTCTTTCCTCATCATCATAGGATTTAATAGTAATCTTTCTTTTGGGATCAATGGAGTCCTTAGAGTATCCTAAAGCTTGAACTAACTTCATGGTACATATGTTCAAACCAACACCTCCATCTATTAGGACACGTCAGACACAAAACTTGTGGATCATGAATTCTAAGTATAGCGATGAATTATGGGGATGAGTCATGGAAACGCCATCTTTTTCAGAGAATGAGAGGCATTTGGGTGAGGATAAGTGTCCCACCATGGCTTGAAATCGGTCCACATCTAGATCAGTGGATACAGTTGTTTCAACAAGGGCCTTTTCTAGAATTTCTTTATGTGCTGGGGAAATTTTTAGGAGTTCTAAGATAGAAATATGAGTAGGAGTTTTCCAAGTTGATTGACTAAGTCATATTGAGGTTGAGGCAGGGGTACAGTGGATTTTGAAGAAGAACCCTTTAAGAAAACCTTAGCTTGTGCTCTTGTTGTTGCGTTGACCTCTCTATAGTCCATCTTTTCCTTAACTTTTATAACATTGACCTGCTCGTCGTCAGTGTAGATATGATTGATTATATGATCATTGTTGATATGATTCACACTTTTTCCAGAAGACTCACCATTTTGATAATTGAGCAAAGGGTTGTGAAATGCTTGGTGGTCTGCATTTGATTGTTGGTGTCCTTCTATTGTGATGGTGCCATTCTCAATTAAGTCTTGGAATTTATTTTTCAAGGCTTGAAAAATATTCATGTGATGTCCCTTGCACCGATGATAATCACAATAGTAAGCATCATTCCATGATGGAGGTTTTACACTGGGTTCAAAATCGCGTTGAGGTGGCAAAGTAAGAACATTTTTAGCCATCAATTCTTTGAATGCAGATTCTAAGGATTGACCCAATGGAGTAAAAGTTTTCCTGTTAGAGAAGAATGAAGATCATTGCGAATTTTTGTTTGAGGCATTGCCTGAGACATTGTTGTTGTTTTTGTTTCCACGGTAACATTGATTGGGAGTAGAAGTTGGATTCATGTTATTCCTTGGAGGAGGAGGATTGTTTCCCTGATTTGTGACCGATTTGACATTGTTATAGTTATTGTTCTGAGGAGCACTTGAAGCACTAAGAACAAATGGTTTGGTCGAGACATGATTTACATATATAACACCATCATTCACCACATTTTTGTTGCGAGTCCAAAACTTATATTTTTCATTGTGGTGATTGGAAGAGATAGGATTGTCCTTATCAAGTTTTATTATCCCTCTCTGGACCAAGGCACTCTCAATGGTGATGGCATTTTCAATCAATTTCTGAAAAAGAGGGAGGAAAATGAAGATTAAAACAATAGCTCATCTCTTGATCTCAGCTGTTTATGAAAGTGGTGATCTTTCTCTTTTCAAGAACATGGCATGGATATCTAGCAAACAATCATCTCCATCTCTGAAGAAATGTAATGAATGGTTCACCAGGTTTCTGTTTAGCCTTGTAGAGATCAATCATGGTTATTTGATGTTGTATGTTGTAGGAATATTGTGATATGAACTCGTTGATCAATTCCTCAAATGTCTTGATAGGCGGTGTGATTTTTGATAGCCATTCCATAGATTGGCCTCCAAGACTTCTAGGAAACAGATGCATCAAGTATGTATCCTCATGAGCAAACTCTAAAGTCATATTTTGGAAGTCCCTAATATGATCAATTGGATCTGATTTCCCATTGTAACAATCAAACTTTGGGATTTCACAATGTTTGGGAAATGGGATCATGTTGAGACGTCGGTCAAAAGGATAAGGACACATGTCATCAAGAGCGTATGTCTTTGTTGTGGCTCCTCCTTGTAGATATTTAATTGTCCTTGTAGTGTTTTAATTTGTTGAGTCAAGGCACTAAGATCAGACAAGGGTGTTTCATCAGGATTACTCTTTATGTTTTCAGTATCAAAATCATGAGGTAATTTAGCTCCTTTGTCAGCTAGATATAGAAAATATTTTCTTTGTTATGCTCCAAGATCTTTTCTAAGGCTTTGTGAAATTTGGGATCTTTCTCAGCCTCTCTGAGACATTCTTCATCTCGTTCATCATCACTATCTACAAGATTTTTTCTCCCATCCTTGTTGAAAGGGAATGGATTTTTTTCTCTTTCACCCATGTTGTCATTAAAAAGGGGATTATGACTCACACTATAAAGGGTATTGCTAGTCTCACCTTCTTGATTTCTTTGAGTATGATCTTGTTGAATATCCTCTTTCAGCTTATTATATTGAGATCTTGTAAAAGTAGGCATACGATTTTGAAATGTTCTTCTAGACTCAGATCACAATTTGATAACTGCGAAAAATGATGGTCTTGATCTGATAAGATGAAAATCCTATGATATGATCAAAGACATTCTTAACCCTTGATTGTGGCTTCCAATGATGAAGGATATAAAAATCCTATTGGGGAAGTTGAATCAAGAAATCAAAAATCTGTTTGAAAGGTGCACTTTTAAGATTTGATCTTTGTTTTTGAAGAATGATAGCTTAATTATATTCACTGAAGGATTTGACTTGGATGTGTTGGATATTCAATGGAAGGTTGTGGTATGAAACTGAACTCAAGAGGTTGATTGTGATTGTGATGTTGAGATAGAGCTCTTCTCTAGAAATGTGCTCATGAATATAAAGGTTCTACAACATAATCGTTAGTAAATCCCCTAGAAAAATCTTGGTACCTATGGAAAAACTCACAGTAATGGAGCAAGACATTACGACTTTTATACAAAAACTTTCTTCGTTGTAAGGTTTTCTTGTAACCCAGATGTTTCTTGGGTTTCCTTATCCTATTGGCAATCGATTTCTTGAAAAATTTGGTTGATTTCCACTCTCTAAGCATGAGAGAAATGCTATTGGACTGAGGGTGCTATAAACTTAGATCTGTCAAAAACAACAATTCTAAAAAAATGATAGATGCGCTACTCTGTACCCTATATGCGCTACAGAAACAAGCATATGTGCCAGAGAAATAGTTAAATGTACTACAATAGACCTTGTATGCGCTACTCTGTGTCTTATATGCGCTACAGAAAATGTTTTCACAGTGACCAAAAACTGTTTTCAGGATATCCCGCTTATGCGTTAAAACTCTTGATGTGCGAAAAAAGACCCTAAAAGTGCCTAAATATTCAGTGAATGCGCTAGAATAGACCTTATATGCGCTAAAAGATACACTAGATGTGCTAAAAAAGTTCTTCTGAAGCAGTTTTTTGAATAGTTGGAGCAGTTTCAACTGAAATTTTTCATGTTCATTTCGGATGATCTTTTATCTAAATTAGTGTGATTGAAAACACAACAAACACTCTGAAAATAGTTGTTCTTAAGCCCTATACTAAACATCAAGTGTATGCTCAATTTGTTTTTCAAAAAGTGTTTTCATAGGTTTTACACATAACAAACAATTCAAGTAGACTCACTCTTAGTACTCAAGTAGGTCATCATAATAACCTCAGCTCACATCTTAAAATTGTGTCGACTCACACAGTCGTGTCACCCCCGAAGAGGTTCCCGTGTTTTTGTCTTTTCCAAGCATGTACTTAGAGTGACAGAAGTGGATACCGGATCCCCTAAGCAAACGGTCCTTGGCAGTTATATGGTGAGTATCTTGGGGACAGATTCTTCCCTCCCCTTGCACCGTGATTATCAAGATGTTCAGAAATTGACACGGTGAGCTACTATACTAGGTTCGTAGTAAGGGTTTCAATTCAGTGTGGAAATAATAAACTCCCTTAGGAGACCTCCCAACCTTTAGAACATAGGATTTGGGGATGGTTATCTTGCACACTACCAACAAAAGTGGGTTTCTCCAGATTCACTTTTAATTTTATAGTGGGGTGGAATAGTCTGGCTTTGACTTGAACCCACTTGGGTTGTTCCTCTTGGGTGAGTACTTTTTCCCACAAGAGCAGACCCTCTAAAGGATGTAATAAAGCATTAAAATTGCATGAATGTAAAAGGAAAGTCTGGTATTCTGGTCACCCAATTAAGGGGAGAGCATAGACCTATTGCCACAAACATAATAGACAATGTTCTTTTTAAAACCCAAATCACAATGATCTAAACTATGTGAAGATGTTGCTTCACGAAAACAAGTTGTTCAATTTTAACTGCAAAAATCATTGTGTGGTGGCTATCCTAGATTGCTTCATTTTAATCCATGTCTACCCTAGGGTTGCTTCTTTTTAAAAACCAAATGTGACTATCCTAGATTGGTTCCTTTTAAGCCAGAAAAGATCCTGTCTGTGGAAGGCGTCAGACTCAGAACCTTGTTTAGTTACAACCTGCATGTGTTAAAGATCACCTATATGCTCCACAAAAATAAGTAAATGCACTAAAACAGATCCTATAGTGCTACAAAAAATCCTAGATGCGCTAAAAGAAAATGCAGCAAAAATTTTTTTTTTTTAATTTTTTTACAAATTTTTTAATAAACTAAGCTGAGTATATGCGCCATTATGTTCCTTATAAGTGTCATTTTGTTCCCTAATACTGGATGCACCAAAATACTTGAAAAAGCACCAAAAGAAACCCTGGATGCGCTACAAAAACCCGCGTATGCGCTACAGAAATCCATATATGCGCTAAAACAATTTTTTTTGCCAAAAATCCGAATTCCAGAACACGGAATCATGTCAGAAAACCTGTGAATAGACGTTAAAAATGGGGCGAGGCCCCACGGTGGGCACCGGAAATGTGTGATCGATTTTTAGATTGTATTAAATGTATATTAAACAAATCAAAACACACCGATAGAACATTATATCAAAACAAAATTTAAATGAAAATAAACGCAAACTCTTTCTTTTGTCTTTGATGTTGTCCTATCGTCCTCTATCTCCAGTGTTTTTGTTGATTCCATCCGGCTCTCAGATCTTGGGCTAGGCTCAACAAACGGTCTTCCTAGAGAACGAGATTAAAGATAAATGAATGCAATGCTATGCTAAGACATGATTATGCTTATGCTAAACATGATGGCTAAAATGAAAGATTACGAAATTGATAAAAGACTATGCTAGAATGCTAGAATACTAGAATGCTAGAATGTAATTAAATTCTAATGCACGTGCGTTGTATGTTCTTCGTTGTGTGTTGTATGTTCTCCATTGTGTGTTGTATGTCCTCTATTGTGTGTTGTAACCAATGCTTCGATTTGCAGGGGCATTTATAGAGTTTTTGAAAGATTCTGATTGGCTGATGTGATCAATGGATGTGAAAATTCTTGGCAGATCAAATGATTGAAGATGGATAAGACCAAAGAGAAAATAGAAAAAAGCAGAAAGCAAGATTTTTTTTCTTTTTTTTCGAAAAAGGGATAATATGAGATGATAAAGATGAATTGTAAAAATCATCTTTTTGTGAGATTATGGAAAGATTTTGAAGATAAATAATGAATTATTAAATTCAATTATTTATTTATTGGTGACATGGGGATTTTCTTAATTAAATAAAATATTTAATTAAGATTTGAAAGATAATGGAAGATTTCATAATTAAATGAAATATTTAATTATGATTTGAAAATATATGAAAGATATTTAATTAAATTGTTTAAGAAATGACATGTGGATGAAATTAATTAAATAAAATATTTAATTAACTAGAAGAAAGATTTGAATAGGAGAAAATAAATTCAATTCAATTAAATCAAAGATTTAATTAAACTTAAAGGTGATAATTAATTTAAATAAACAATGATATTTATTTAATTAATTAAGTGGACTTAAGAAAGTGGTAATTAAATAAAATGAATTTTACTTAATTAAAGTGGAAGAATAAAGTGGATGAACAATATAATTAAATTAATTAAATTTAATCATATGTAGAGGAATTAAGAAAATTAATTAAATAATATTATTTAATTAAATGCCAAGATTAATTAGACATGACCAATTTTATGCATATACACCATACAGATGAGGCAATAGATCAAGTAATTGGAGATGGTGGTTGATCCCATCTCGCCATTGTTGATAGTTTCCCTTGTGCAACATAACCAAAGGAGTATATGCAAGCCCCATAATGAACTTTCTCCAAAAAATACAAAGACAAATGACCTTCAACAGAAAATAAAGACTTCCAAGTATGATGTGCAATTGAAGTGATGCTACCTGGATCAAAGTCGGATACATCAACCCAGGAGCCATTAGAGGTATTTTAGGGTTTGAAAAATCAACCATACTATCCGTACAATTTGCAGTAAAAAATCACCCCGGTCAGTTGTCCTTTGAAGCAAAAAAAATTTTAGTCGCAGACACTTTTTTTCAAAAAAATCGGGCTTATTTCTATTTTTTTTTGGCAAAAAAACATATATTTTGGGCCTTTTTCTATAGTTTTCAGAAAAAATATTTTTGGAGCGACTTCATTCTCTGTCGACATTATCAAGGGTTTTATTTTTTTTATAAAATCATTGGGCTTGATTATTCATAATCGGCATCTAATATTATTGCATAAAATATTTATTTGGGGTTTGATTTTATCATCGACATAAATAATTTGTACATCGTTGATTTTTTAATTGCATTTTATGAAATATTAAAAAAATCCACTCAAATATATTTGTCGGCCGTAAATTCTTCAGTCTGTAGAATAAAATATATTTGTCGGCATTTTAGATTTGCTACAGGGAAGTACATCATGTCAGCCCATTTGGAAGGCCTGAATGTCATACCATCGTTGACTGCCATTCATCCCATCGGATGCTACCTCCGTCCCACCTCGTATGCCTAGTTTTCAACGCTCCTGTTGAGTTCTCTTCCAGCGGGCCCGAGTCTTTCCTACCTACCAACCAAAGTTAATTTTTGGCCGGTATCTACTGGTACCCTTCCACCGTTGCTGGTCGTTTGTCGCTAGTGCATTGTGCTTGCCACCTTTAGCCGATGGTTCCATCAATAATGGAGGCTTTGTATATGCAGCGGTGCCACCAAAATAGCCGCTTCACCAAATTTGCTCTGATACCATGTTAAGATTATGATGCATAGGGTCCCTAAAGTTGCAGTCTTTAATGGATGACCTTTGCCAGGAAAGATATTCAACCACGCAAAAAGTGTTGCAACTAGGCATGCACAATAGAAATTGTATTTGATCTACATTATGAGATTGGATGATTACAAATGTACAAAATTCCCTAAATATATAGGCATGAGAGAGATGCAAGATGCAAGATGATGTTTCCATGTGTCATGATCTAACAACATGTGACAACATGAACCCTAACTAACTAGGAAATTATTAAATGTTGAGATAAGTTCTAGAAGGACAACTCATCTTCTAGAAGGAATATTATCCCTACAAACAAGGAAGGGGACATTACCCCATTATTAAATGATTTATTAAAAATGCAACCTAGGACTAAATGATATATGACCTAGGTTAACTTATGCTAGTGTAATAATTAATTAATTACACTAACAAGCACAACAACAACAAGCAAAATAAGTAGCTTTAGTAGCACAACATCAATAGGCCCAACAACAAGCTCTAGTGGCGCAACAACAACAAAAATCCTTACTAGCTCAATAGTATACCCAACAACAACAACAACAACAACAAGGTTCCTATTATAATCCTCAATCACACATCATCAATACAAACACGTTAGGAACATATACATCAATACCCCAATCACCTTCACAGAATCTTACACCACCATATGTTCCTCCACCAAATCCGCAAGATGATCTAGCATCATAATTTAAGGTGCTATCACAAGAAGTATAGCACCTTCACATGGGCAAGGAAAAGAAGCCCCATACACAAAATTTATGTCCTTATCTATTTGATTGAAACATAACAATGGTACCATTCCCTCCTAGTTTTTAAATCCCCAAATTTGATAAATATAAAGAGAGAGGAAATATTATGGACCATATCAAGGAGTTTAAAATCATGTGTATGGAGGTGGATTACAATGATTCATATCTAATGCACCTCTTCCCTCAAAGTTTAATAGGTCCTGCTATGGATTGGTTTTCTCTACCTCTTAGTATCAAAAAATTTCAAGAAATTACTGATAAATTTATTGATCATTTCTCCTTCAATCTTAACATGGACGTCAATCTAGAGGAATTGTACACTCTTAGACAAAACAAAGGGGAAACTTTCACTAATTTCTTACAACTATGGAGACAGAGAGCTAGTAAAAGCAAGTGGCCTCTTCCCAATGAACAACAAGTGGGAATCATCATAGCAAATCTAAATCTAGATCTATCCTTCCACTTGAAAATGCAGTGCATCACATCATATGATGAGCTTGTCCCTAGAGCCCTTAACATCGAGAGAGCTCTAATCTCTCAAGGAAATACTCAAGCTTACAAACACAAACCCATCAACTAGTTGAAATGACAAGCCTCGTTTCTAGGCTAAGAACAAGAACACCACAAATGATGGTGTGGTAGATGCTAAGTTAGTCCTAAGTGCTCCTAGTCCAAACAACAATCAAGTTTCTAACTTTCAACCGATTGTGCAACAAACAACACCTCTGAAAAAAATCAAATCAATAACATCGAAATACAAAGGCAAACCCCTAATAAGAACAACTATCCTAAACGCAAGTACACACAATTATTTGAACCCATCGAAACCATCATGAAAAATTTGGTAGAGTCAAATCTACTAACACTTCCTAACTTTGAAAACTACCAAGAATCACAAGAAAAACCATCCTGGTACAATACAAATGGCCTCTGTGAATTTCATAAGATCAAAGGACACAAAACAATAAACTACATGAGGCTCAAAAATATTATCCAAGACCTCATAGAGAATGACACCATATATGTTGAGGTACCAGCTGAGAATCGGGATCTTAAGATATATAAGAACCCTATGCCAAATCATAACAAAGCATACAACATTGGGAAAGCTAAATATTACACAAGCGTACAACATACCTATTCCAACGTAGTTGCTTCCTATGATAGTGTCATCACCATCAAATGGCATAGTGCAAAGTGTGGAGTCACCACACGATGTGGTAAAGTCACCATTCAAGGAGTCCCACCCCAATCTAGGGCACAACCTACTCAGCCAACAACAAGCACCAACAAGTATAATCTCTTAGATCAACTTAAGAAGACCCTGTTGGAGTTATGGACAGACACTAAGAGGGGGGGGTGAATCAGTGTCAAAACTTTTTCAACTTCAACCAAGATTTTTCATTCTGATTTCCTTTTCTTTCAACAAAAGAGTAGAGTAATCACTTTTGAAAGCACAAAGATATGACAACATTAACTCATTCTATTAGAAAACTTA
This sequence comes from Sequoia sempervirens, assembly GCA_007258455.2. Lineage (NCBI taxonomy): Eukaryota > Viridiplantae > Streptophyta > Pinopsida > Cupressales > Cupressaceae > Sequoia > Sequoia sempervirens. The sequence continues at coordinate 104,866,511 of VDFB02000017.1, read as the reverse complement.
TGAAAATATGATTTGAGTGAGATATCTTGCATTTCCCAAAACATAGCTCAGATTTGATCTCAATATTACTCTGATTAATGCATTCATGAGTTGAATGTAATCATTCATAAACATAATTGAGAAAGGTAATAACCAAACAATGAACTGAAATAACAACAACATAGTAAAGCAGTGAGAACTCAGAGGAACAAAGAGACACAAGAATTTACCGAGTGGAAAACCCTCCTGGGGTATAAAAACCACTCCCGAAATGCCTTCCAGGCTTAATCTTTTGAACAACTATTCATAATGCCTTATAGGCTGATTTTTTAGCACCCACTCAAGGAGCACCAACCCCTCATTTTGAGACACCCATCTCAAGGAATACAACCCCTCAAATTATGTTTTGAACAATAATAATGACTCAGAGGATCTCTCTATTTTCAATTAAGCACATATTTCTTTGTTTTCTCTTCTACAGAATACCCTAAGGATTCAATAATTGAATCCTTAAAATACTATATAGATAAGACATTTACAATTTGCTCTGCCTTTTGTTATTCAGATTTTATTGCAGAGTTTATCCATACATTTTCATACAGCCAAAGAATGATAACCTCATAATTACAATAGTAGAGCATAAACATAGTTTTCTGCTTCTATTTATACATCTTTTTAGGTATCAAATCTTCAATGAATTTCGTGGTCAAAAGAGCATAGAGTTTTATAACTCTTTGTGATGTAAATACCAGATAAGTAGCTGTCATCAGAAGTAACGGCTGAACAACCAACCAAAAAAGGTTTAGACTGAAGTTAACAGAGTTGTTTATAAAAGAAATCTTCATCTTGTACCTAGCAAGATTATTAGACAAGGTGAAATTAATTTTCCAAAACAAGAGTCGTTTCACCCAGCTAAGAGTCGTTCTCAACAAATCTGAAACACATGAGATCATTTCACTGCTTAAAAAGCACAACTGCCCATCACTGTAAAACATAACTTCTAATGCATAAATAACAATACTCTGTCAGGGCATCATTTGCCACATTAGTAACTGAGAAGCAGAGAGCAGTTAAAAATGGTGATCATAAACCAGTATGTGTAGCATGAAACACATACATACCAGACAAATCTGAAACTCCCATGGCTCCATCAACCACTATTGAGCTTCCATATACCACTGATAAAGTCATTACAGCCAACAACAACAGAAACTAAAACTCTCATGATGGCGGCCAGGCTAGGGTTTCATACCTAGCCAAAAAGAATAAACTCAAAAAGTTTTCCCTAATCATTCTTTCATCCGGTGTGGCTGAGAAAATTCATAATCGAGGAGACCTTATAAAGAATACCTTTTGTTTTACCGAAAGCCCACTTGATACACATTGGTTGCCGTGACACATGATTTTTCTTACCAACGAGTCCATCCATCCTATAAATGTCGCTGTAACTTCAAAATATCGGGGAGACATCTTGTAGATTGTTTTATGTCATACCGAAACACCCCGAATTCACACCTGTTCACTGAGACATCCAGATAGTCCTGCCGAAGGCAATTAAATCGCCAATCATTCCCCCTAGTTATCACTTTCGCCATTACCCAACAGAATCGGTGAGAAGTCATAACAAAAACATTATGTCACACCGAGAGCCCCCATGATCAGACTTGTCGCCGTAACATATCGCTCTCGGGGAGACCTCATGCCAAAAACCCTGACTCTTACCGATACACATCCATCCACCACCAGTCGGTGAGACATAACAATTTCACTGTGACCTCATACCGATGATGTAACACTTGCCGATAGACTTCCACATGCATTAGTCGGGGAGACATAACCCTTTTTGCTATGACCCTTCACTGAAGCCTTAAACTCTTGCCGATATGTTCCCATTCAACCTCCGATCGGTGAGACAAAGCAATTTCGCTGTGACCACATACCGACGGTATAACTTATGCCGATATAATCCTTTTTTGTCACCAAAACAAAAGATAATGTCACGCTAAAAGCTGCCTGCATGAAAAAATCCAATCGACATGACATCAAAAATGTCTTGTTGATAGGCAACACAGACATTTCAAAATGGATCGAGGAGACCTTGCCATTCTCACGGGGTTATGTGTAAGCCCAAATGAGAAACAAACAAAACCATTAGACAAACGAGATGTCAGAACCAAGGTAACTGTGATGCCTTCAAAAATGAGAGTTCAAAGAATGTAAACAAATGGCTTGTAACATGTGAAATACACCTGTGGTATGCAAAGAGAACCATCCTGAGACAGATCATCAAAGAGAACTAACTGAAAGAGATTTTGTCATCAAGGAAAAACCATAAACACAACTAAGATCCAACAGACCCCCACATAGATATCAATCCTAGAACTATTGAGACTATCACTCGCGCATAGGGAAATAATAGAGAAAGCTTTATTGGAGTCATCTATTCTTGAGGATATTGATACCGATCAGTTTCAAGATATGGTAGGCCATATCACCAATCATCTTCTTACCTTTTGAAAGCAAGACCTACCATCATAGCCATCTCATAACTATGCTTTACAGCTTAAATTTGTCATTCATAAGAACAAGGTCAAAAGAGTCTTAGTAGATGGAGGTGCTGGATTAAACATTTGCTTCCTTCAACTGACCAAAAGTCTAGGTTATTCAAAGGATACTATTGAGAAGAAAAAGAGTACCACCATCAAGGCATATGATGACCAAGAATGGTTATCATAAGGTATCATTGCACTCCCCATCCAATTAGGCCCTCTCATCACAAAAACTACATTCCAAGTACTTGACCTAGATCTTCCCTATAACATACTTCTTGGTCGATCCTAGATCCATGCTCTAAAAGTTGTAGCCTTGACTTATCATCAATGTGCGAAGTTTCCTTTCAAGGGAAGAGAGATTACTATCCATGTAGATCCTGAGCCTTTTTACTATTGCAAAAATCTTGAAGCCAAGTTCTATAAAATCCCCCAAGTACCCAAGAATGATGAAGGGCCTACACCTTCCACCTCATTTGTTGACACATCATCCCTTACATCTACTTCTGAAACAAAGGAACTCATTATGTAGAACATACCTAATATAAAATCAGTGATCCAAGATGATGGTTGTGGGAACTACAAGCTAATGAAGAACACCTTTGTCTTAGGAGAGCTACCTATTTCTCCTCAATCTCATGGGAAACCTACATCCGACATTAAAGAGCCTAAAACTATCAATATGGAAGCTACTACCTTCACCAAATAGGTGGATTTGAATCAAGAAGATGTCAATGAGGGTGACTTCTCTAAGCTCCTCTATCAAGATGAATGACCTGTCCCCAATCTCCCTATGGAAGATGATAACAAAGGCTTGTAGCTCATAAAGGGAATGGGATATAACAAGAACAAGAAGCTAGGAAATAATGATAGTGGTTTATTAGAACCCATCGTTCCTAGGAAACAACTAAAGAATCTTGGCTTAGGTTGTACTACTAGCAAGGTCACACTTATTGGCAAAGGTACTTCCACTAAACGAGTTGAGGATTCATCTTGGTCACCTACATTGCATGATACGACCTTAGATGACTTCTCCCTTGATGTTGCTGACCTATTTGAAAACAACTCCCTCTTCATGGTATCCATTACATCCTTTGCTCCAAGCCATCAACCAACTAAAATACGCCTAGTCTACCCACAACCATTGACATGGACCAACACAAAGCACCAATTCTTGATTTATTCAAAAATGATGAAGCGATCTTAGTTTTCATGGGACTTCATGACAACTTACCATGGGTAGATCATAAAGCTGATTTTGACATAGATCTAGATACAAAGGCATACTATGAGGAGACAATTGAATCCTTTAGTTGTAAAATTGATGAAATGCAACTAACATGTAGATATTTAAATGAAAACCATACTATGGAACTTTTTTATCCTAAAAAAGTAAAAAAATAGATGCATCCAATGGTGAAATCCTCTTAGAGGAACCCAAGGATGAGGTATTAAATCTCCCCCTTAGTGTAATGCATCTAGAGAAATCAACAATACTAGTAGAAAAATTCACTCTAGTCAATGTGGGAACAAAAGAGACACCTACGATCACTTTTTATGCCAAATCCTTGTTGGACAAAGAACAGAAGAACCTGGCAAAATTTCTAAGGGAGTACAAAGCTAACTTTGCATGGTCATACATAGATATGTTAGGACTTGACCTAGAAGTGGTTGTGCATCACTTAGCAGTCTATCCTGAAGCTAAGCCAATCAAACATAAATTAAGGAAGATGCACCCTTAGATAGAACTCTTGGTCAAACTAGAGTTGCAAAAGCTTCTTGACATTGGATTTATCCAACCAATAGATTATCCAAGTGGGTTTCAAACCTGGTAACTATCTCAAAACTCACTAGGGGCATCAAAACATGCTTTGATTTCAAAGACTTAAACAAAGCATGTACAAAGGATGATTTCCCTCTTCCCATTATCAACCTCATCATGGAATTAGCAGCTAGGCACGAAATGTTGTCACTCATGGATGGCTTTTCAAGCTACACTCAAATAATAATCACCAAGGAAGATCAACATAAAACTACGTTCACTTGTCCATGGGGAACCTATTGCTAGAATGTAATTCCCTTTAGGCTAAAGAATGTAGGAGAAACCTATCAATGGGCAATGACCCTCATCTTCCATGACATGATCCACAAAAAAATGACGATTATGTGGATGATATTTTGGAATTATCAAAGAAAAGAAATGAGCACATACAAGTCTTAGGGGTATCTTTGAAAGGCTAGAAGAATACAAGGTATGGCTAAATCTGAAAAAGTGTGTCTTTAGGGTCACATCAAGGAAACTTCTTGGCTTCAGCGTCTCACAAAGAGGGAAATAAATTGATCCAACAAAGGTAAAAGTCATCCTAGACATGGAACCACTGCAAACACTAAATTAGATGAGAGGGTTACAAGGAAGATTGCAGTCCATCAGGAGGTTCATAGCGTAACTATCAAATAAAATCCACCCCTTTTCAAATCTTCTTCATAAAGGGATAACTTACAAATGGAATGAGAAGTGTGAGAAATATTTCCAATAGATCAACAAATATCTACTAACACCTCCAGTACTCATGCCACCAATACTGAACAAACCATTGATCTTGTATATCTCAGCAACACTAGGAGCTCTTTTTGCACAAAATGATGAAAACGGAAAGGAAAGAGCTATCTACTACATCAGTAGGACTTTGGTGGGCTATGAAATGAACTATTCACCCATTGAGAAAGCATGCCTAGTAGTAGTTTTTACTTCACAAAATTTTAGACACTACATGTTGTCACATCAAATCAGACTCATTGCCAAAATTGACTCATTAAAATACCTGTTATGTAAAGCAACTCTCATAAGGAGAATGGCCAAATCGGTGATTATTATAATAGAGTTCAACATAGAGTATGTAGAGCACAAGTCAATCAAAGGACAAGTGATCACAGACCAACTAGCAAAAGCACCTATCTATGTTGAGAACCCTCTGATATCTGAGCTCCTTGATGAATCAATATTGCTTACAATCTCATAGCTCAGTGGAAGATGTACTTTGATGGATTGTTCACCCAGCATGGATCAGGAGCAGGCATTCTTTTCATCACCCCTCAAGGTGATTGCATCCCAAATTCATAACGAGTGCCATTCCCTTGTACTAATAACATTGTTGAGTATGAAGCCCTAATCATAGGTCTAAGGATAGTGATTTAGTGGTAGATACAAGAAAAATAAGTCTATGGAGACTCATAGTTGGTTATCAACCAAGTCAACGATGACATTCAAACTAAGGATGATAAGCTAACTTCTTACAAAAGGATGGTGGAAAGTCTCAAGGACCTTTTTATAGACATAACTTTTGAGAAAATTCCCCACATGAACAACAGAGTAGCAAATGCCACAACAATAATCAGATCATTGCTAGACATGCCAAACAATGTCCCCCAATGTGAATTATTGGTAGATCAACTTCTCATACCAACTTTTGAGATCCCTGAATCAGAATTCACGTGTATCATTGTTGGTCCTGTTGGAGCTAAAATTTCCACCTTGGCTTTCACATATCCTTTTCATTCCATCTCCATCATAAAACCGCACACTCTTTATTTTTACTATATTTGAATAATAAACACAAAATTACCTCATGTGCATAGCCCATAAAGTAAAGTCTGTCATTATCACTATAAAATAAATCCCTCCCTTAGAACACTTCCTTGGCAGCATGAGGTATGTCATGAAGACAGTACAATATTGAAGAGAGTCACACTAATGTCTCCCCGACAAATTCAATAGAAGGTCAATGAAGATATTGAGGAGACTCTCATACATTGAGGAAACATCCTCAAATATCTCTTCGATAACCTGAAGAGAAATATATTGAAGGAGACTTGGATGCATTGAAGAGAAAACTTAACATGTCTCACCGACAAGATACAGTCACAATGATACTCTAAAAATATGAAATTATTTTACATTCAGGAAAAAAAACATCTCTCAGACATCGAGAGATTATCATAAAACAAATGGTAAATCACTGATAGGATGGACAAATGGCGATATCAAAGAGACATATGTCGAAGAGAGAAATGAAGAAGTATCTTTGACATTCTAACAATAACACATCGAAGAGACAAGTGAACATCAAGCAGACCTTTGCGAAAGTCTCTTCGACATTCTAGCACAACTATGAACATACATTATCAATGAGATTGAGGGACATTGAGGAGAGGTGACCATGGGTCTCCTTGACATTTCAAAGTCACATAGAGGTTAATGAAATAAATGTTGTTGAAAGAAGGAACATTGGTATGTCGAGGAGACATGAGCTTATCAAAGAAAGATGCTTACCGGTCTCATCGATATTCATATGTCAAAATTTCAAAAGGAAAGAACATGATGTGCAGCCATCAAAGAGACCTTGAAAAATCGAAGAGAGAAACTCAAATGTCTCTTTGACATTTAAAATGATGATTAGGGACGCATCGAAGAGAGAAACAAGCATCCTTAAAAATATAGTTAAAGTCTCTTCGATAATATGAAATAATGTTTCACTGGGTTGACATGACTAATGAGATTATCAAATTGACAACTGCCATTAATGTTGCAAATTTATTAGAAAGGTGGTGCGAGTGCCATTTATGAACTAGAGCTGGCTCAAGCATTCCAAATTTTGATAAATCTAACTCCTAATAAATCATAATTACTATGAATTGTGCCTAGATATTGAGGAGACGAGGTTGGACGACGACAATCAACTCAAAAATCACAGCTTTCATTCAAGTAAGTGCTCTTGGCTCAGTTGAATGTGTTTTTCAGAAATTAGCTTGAAGTACAGTACAAGTAGGGTTTAAAATGGACAAAACCCCTAAGAAACCAAAGGTGAAAAGGTAGAAAATAGAGGCTAGGCCATTAAACCAAGATTTGATAGATCCCGGGTCTAGGGCAAAGCCGAGAAGAGCAACCCAGTTAAACCCATCATGTGAAACATTAGAGGATAAACATAAAAAATATAGGAGATGTGTGGACTCCACATAGGGGTTATGACTTGTTTATATATCATTACAGAAAGAAGTATAGACATAGGCTAGTCCTGAATCCATGGAACTTGAATCTTGGGAAGCTTGTGATGCCTAATATCTTTGTTAATGTAGAACTGATTAAAGCATTAGCTAGAAATTGCAATCCAAAAACAAGGGTGATCCACTCTCACAATGGATCATTGTTCATTATCATAACATGGGATTACATTTTTATGGTTTTTCAATTAGATACATCATTGAAAACAAAATTGTGGATGAATCATTTTCTAGAAGAATACCAGACTATGGATACAAGCTATAAGAGGTGGAAGTTACCTCTGCACAGACCTAAAGGTCTAGGAAATCAACCTAGAAGGTTTTCTAGTGATGATAGGCCACCATTCCTTGTGGATTAATTTGAAGAATATTACTAGTACACCTACTATTCATCTGACCAAGTACTAGGAGTTCATGCCCCTGCTGACATGACTATAGCTCCCATGGTTCTAGCTATAGATATTCAAAGCCAAGATGCAATGCCCTATGATTATGCAGAATACTTGTTTCAGGTCATTAATACATCTTACTACCACTAAGAACAATAGTAATGCCATCAACTTTAAGTATTATTCGCTGCTTATGCACAAGATATTATATGAAGGGAAGGCAATGGGAATGTGGGGAGAAGAGTTGAGAATTAAAGCTTTGGACAATGATAAGAACTATAGACCAATGCAAATGTGGACATCCATATGGGAAAATAGGTATGTAAGATCCCACTATTTATATTTCAAGGAATATTTTATCAAACCCTTGTATAAGTTGTTGGGCCACAAGTGTGACTATAATTTGTCCCTAGAAGTACAAAAATTCCTCAAACCGAAAGAGAAGGGTTCTGAAGGAAAAGTGAACCATAATTGGGGGGACTGGTATGCATTTGAGGATTGCACTATTATCAGAGTGTATGGATTTGAGGCAACCCCATTCTTACTGCCTAAAATTGTGCCAAACAAGGTTGCATACCTTGAGATTGTAAGGAAATTGGCTTATTCAGATTTCATGCACTTAACAAGCTATGGAACAAAAAAAATTATGCCTTCTACTCTATGCTTCGGTGATTCACTATCATTGTAGTAGAGGGTATGAATTGGTTGGCAGCAAGCTAGATTATTATGGCCTGCCAGTGGGAGACAAAAGAGAGAAATTTGATCCTGAAAATTTTATTTATAATGCCAAAATCTCACAAAAGCTAAAGGGGTATGAACATGAGTTCCATGTAGATGATGTCATTAGGAACTGTGATGAGAATCAAGTGGTGATGAGAAAGAATGCTTACAATATAATTTTTATGGCCGAGGCTTGGAGAAGAAATAATAATCCATTGTATGTGGAGGATTTTCATGAAATAGAGGATCCAATGGAAAGGATTGAGCAGATGATTCTACATGAAGAAGAATTGGAAAAAGATATACCCCTCATAGCTTTTGAAAGGAGAAGAAATACCGGTTTTAGCAGAAAAGCTAAAAATGTAGCACCATTAAGTCATTTGTCACCACAACCTGCTTCAGAGGTGAGATACTGAGCTGACACTCCTATTATAATCAAAGAAGACATTGAAGCATAATAGGAAGTCACATAGATCACCATTCCTACTGTTCCCCAGTATCAAGAGCCACCAGAAAGGAATGTTATCACATTTGAAGCTTCTAATGAGTTATTTGATGATGTGAGACATCGTGCCAACCAATATTTCATTGCAAATGAAACATTTGTGTAAACTTCTGAATTCAAGGCTTTCATTTATGAGTATAAAGGAAGAGTAATAAGGGAAAGGAAAAAGGAAATCAACCCTGAGAAAGAGGCAGATGCCTTAAAGGAAATTCAACATGAGGTAGATGAAGAGATGAACAATATGAACCTTGAAAGTGGAAGAACACTATTACAAGAAGTCAGGGTCATGCTTCTTCCAGGGTGGGATATTAGTTTAGCCATTATATTTGACAACTTTTTGAAAAGGAAAAATAAAATGTTGCAATTAACTGATGAAGCCACTGATAAGGTATATACTAGATTAGGGTATAACCTTGACAATGCTACTTTATAGATGTGGGCACTTTACCCACCAAGAAAAAGACCTTCCCTTAACAGTAATCATGACCAAGTTTTTGGACACCTTCTGGTACAAAGAGTAGGGGGTATAGACCCTATAGAGACCACTTCTTTGAATGTGAATGTAGCCAAGTTTACTAGAGCTCAAATTCAAAAATTGGTCAGAGACAATAAGGGTCTAATGGAGGAGAATGAAAAATTAAAACAGGAGGTAACCATTTACAAAGAAAAATTGCCTTCCTCATCAGGGCTTTAATCACCCTTGATTGAACATGAAAGAAAGGTGCTTGAAGTGATGTCTGAGACCACCTATTGGAAGCATAGATATGAAAGAAAGGTGCTTGAAGTTATTTTTCACCATTTTGATGCATTTAGGCTACATTTTGAATGAAAAATTAGGCCTCTAGGTTGTGACCATGACTGGTTTTTTAATGCATTTCTCTCTTTTGTGTTTTCTATTGATGTATTGTTCACACTAGCCACCATGAGAGGGCTTTGTTCGAGCTTTTTGAAAGCTTTAACCACAGACTTGAACTGGTTTTCTCCATTTACAAACTTGGGAAAGATTCATTTCTTTTCCACCTTGTGCATTTCCTTCTTTAAAAGGCTCAATTTAAGCTCATTTCACATAGTCAAGCATCTATAGGAAAAATGGGTAAATTTTTTAGTTTGGCCTTGCTCAAGCCGTGACCTCACCATATGCATTTCTCTCAATTCTGCAAAAAATAAACTCCTTTGGTCTCGACCCATGATGTGCAATAATATTACTTGTTGAATGAAGGAACTCCTTGTATCTATGTTTACTGTTTCTTGGGTTTTCAAAACTCCTCATGGTCATGACCATTGACTTCATTGTCTTCATTTTCTGAGAGTTCCATTGCTGGTATGAGCTTGAACCCTTGTTAGTTCCTTTTGTATTTGCATTTTGAAAATAAAACCCCAAGTGGGTATAATCATTTTTGAAAGGAAAACTCCCCCAGACTGCAGCCATGAGAGCACGAATGGGTTTATTTGCATTCTTGTATAAAATTGAGCTACACCATTACTTCTACATTTGAAATCTTTACAACATAAACCCATGTGGGTTCCTTCTTATTTCTATCAAAACACAAGATGGGTATCACTACATTTGCTTCCATTCTATGCAAAATGCATTCATTTCTCTCTACTCACACACAAATGCATTATATGAGTCATGGTGAATTTAATGCCATTGTTCCATTTGCTTCAAAACCCTAGCTTATTTGAACATTGGTTCACAATTTTGAAAAGAAACAACGATTTCATTTTCATGTATATGTCACTATAGATCCACTTGTTTACTCTCAGAATGAAAGTTCTACTTCACTCAGAAACTTTTCTTAATGAAGCAAGATGGCATGTTCTAATGACATTTGTATTTTCTCCTTTCAATGTATATGTTTTTAGCAATTACTTGCTTTTCATTTTGATTGAAATGCATGAACACAATGAAACCCAACTCTATTTGATGATTTTCAGTTGCTTATCAAACAAACATATTTTCTCTTACTCCCCATGCACTTTTTCATTCACTGTTTTAATATGGCTGCCATGATATTTGCACACACTTGCTTTATGAAACACGTAGAGAAAAGCTCTATTTACTCCCAAAAGCATTGCATAGTGATGCCTTTATTTTATTCACTTAATTTTTGCAGTGTTGTATTCGACCATCATGATATTTTTGTAGGTCTCTTATTGTTCATTATCACCCATTATAAACACTTGAATGTTTCAGAAAAATGCATTTTAAGTTCCACTTTCATCATAGTTTCATGTAGCAATGCAATGAGCTAGTCTTTGTATTTGTGGCATCAATAATACTGAAACAAGTCTTGAGTTTCTTTGCAATCTATTGACATTAGTGATGTTTTTTCAAGTTACATTCATCTCAAACACTTATTGTATTGTTCCTACAGTCAAAAATGCCTCTTTTCCTTCATCCTTTGGCTTTCATGCTTCATTTGCAGCCACTTGTAGTTCCATTTCTTGATGGAGAGAAAGTTTCCTTATGTACTCTTCATGCATTTTTATTTCTCTTAGGTAGCAAAAGTTGATGTGGATCCTAAACTCTGCATAGAAGATTTTGAAATATAAACACCCGATGATGGTGCTTTGAAGCTTCTCCATTTGTTTCAGTGGCCACTTTTGATTGGAATTATGTATGCCTATTCACTATCATATTTCATGATGATGCACTCCTTGTAATGGTCTATGTAAGCAATTGATCATTTATGATCTTCAACTCATTGCATTTTCAGACTTGATTGTCCTAAATGGTCAATTGCTTGAGCTCTTATGACACTTGTGATGTACTCCTTCAGGTGCATATCTCTTTTGTGCAATTATGAATTTGTTTCCATTCTCGATCCCTTTCTTGAATGTTAAGGGGCGGCATGTTGAGCTCAACCCTTGTGGGAGCCTATTTTACACCACATGCTATAAGTCTTAAAAACATATCAATAACATGGATTTTCTTATACCTGCATAGGAAATAAACAATGTTAGATTAAAACAATAAATTCAAAGTTCTTATGGTGTTTCCTCCTTTGTATTCACTTGCAGACTTCTTGTCTTTTCTCAATTGATTCAATGCACCATAAGCAATGTTCTACATTACTGTTGATAGATCATGTGGGAGGATTCATAACCCGAGCTCTAACAAAACTCTTCTAATAATTTGTAGGTTCACTTGGAGAACAGTGGCAAAGAGGGATGCACAACATTGAAGGCAACTCAAAGACATTCAAGCAATGATGACTATGTTCCCTCTTATGTGCTCTTTTCCTTCTTTATCTTCAATAGTGTATTACACTCCTTGTGTTTTATTGTCTCAGCTATTCCCACAGCTTGTGTGTGACACTTGATTCTTCTTTTCGTCCCAATGAATATAATTTTTTTTTGTGCAATTCTTGTTCAATTATGTACTTTTCTCTAGCAAACAATGTATGGAACATTATGAATGAATAACTGAATACATAATGAAATCACTTTCTTTTACATCTCATGCAATATTTTATGTTGTAAATCATGAATGGAAAACTGAAACACATTGTACCTTTCTAAAAAACTCAAAAACTAAAATATATGCAATGGTTTAAGCAACTACAGAAATAAACTAAAAATTTTCCCCTTAAAATGAACCTGAATTAACTAGCTCTATCAATTTGAGTTGTGGTGAAAAATTGATAACTCTTAGTGACCTCTGCTAGATGCTTGCTTGCTAAGCATCAGGCCAATTTCCTTATCTAATGAAACCAATGTCACATTTAAGAGCTTAAAAAATGTAACCCAACACAACTTGAACAGGAGAAAAAGGAGCTCATACACTCAAGTTATGCCCAATCAAAGTTGGGGTCAAACCAGGTATAGAGGCCAGTCAGAAAGGTGAAAAATTGTACAGTCTCAGAATCTAATTAAACCAATACCATCTTGAAGAGCTCAGAAAATGAAACCCAACACAACTTGAACGGGGAAAAAAGGAGCTCATATGCTCAAGTTATGCCCGGTTAAAGTTGGGGTCAAATTGGGTAGGCCAGTTAGAAAGGCAAAAAATTTTAGTCTCAAAATTTGACAAAACCAACATCATCTTGAAGAGCTTAGAAAATAGAACCCAATACAACTTGAATGGGCGAAAAAGGAGCTCATACACTCAAGTTATACCCAGTCAAAGTTGGGTTCAAACTGGGTACAAAGGCCAGTCAGAAAGGTGAAAAATTTCAATCTTAGAATCTGATGAAACCAACATCATATTGAAGAGCTCAGAAAATGAAACCCAAAGCAACTTGATCGGGGAAAAGGAGTTCAAACACTCAAGTTATACCCAATCAAACTGGGTACAAAGCCAGTCAAAAAGGCTCAGAATCTAATAAAATCAATGCCATCTTGAAGAGCTCAGAAAATGGAACCCAATGCAACTTGAACAGGCGAAAAAGAATCTTATACACTTAAGTTATGTCTGGTCAAACCAAGTAGAGAGGAGAGTGAGAAAGGAAAAAAAATTCACAATCTCATAATCTGACGAAACTGATGCCATTTTGAAGAGCTCAGAAAATGAAACCGAATGCAACTTGAATGGGCAAAAAAAGAGCTCATACACTCAAGTTATGCTCGGTCAAAGTTGCGGTCAAACCGAGTATAGAGGCCAATTAGAAAGGTGAAAAAATTCACAATCTCAAATTCTAACAAAACCAATGTTATCTTGAAGAGCTCAAAAAATGAAACCCAAGACAACTTGAACGAGCAAAAAAGGGGCTCATATGCTCAAGTTATGCCTGGTCAAAGTTCAGGTCAAACCAGGTACAAAGGCTAGTCAGAAAGGTGAAAATTTTCACAATCTTAGAATCTAAGCTAACCAACATCATCTTGAAGAACTCAAAAAACAAAATGCAACACAACTTGAATGGGAAAAAACAAAGCTCATATGCTCAAGTTATGCCCGATCAAAGTTGGGGTCAAACCAGGTATAGAGGTCAGTCAAAAAGGTAAAAAATTTCATAGTTTATGAATTTGACAAAACCAAATTCATCTTCAAGAACTCAAAAAAATAAACACAACGAAACTTGAACGGGCAAAAACAGAGCTCATACTCTCAAGTTATGGTCGGTCAAAGTTGGGGTCAAACCAGTTATAGAGGCCAGTTATAAAGGAAAAAAAAATCATAGTCTTAAAATCTGATGAACCAATGTCCTCTTGAAGAGCTCAAAAAATGAAATCTAACGCAACTTGAACATGCGAAAAAGGAGCTCATACGCTCAAGTTATGCTCGATCAAAGTTGAGGTAAAACGAGACCAGGCCAGTCAAAAAGGTGAAAAATTTCACTATCTGAAAATCTAACGAAACCAACTTCATCTTGAAGAGCTCAAAAAATGGAACCCAACGCAACTTGAACAGGTGAAAAAGGAGCTCATACACTCAAGTTATGTCGGGTCAAAGTTGGGGTCAAACCGGGTAAAGAGGCTAGTTTGAAACACAAAATTTCACAATCTCAAATTTTGATAAAACTAACATCAACTTGAAGAGCTCAGAAAACAGAACCCAACACAACTTGAATTGGCGAAAAAGGAGCTCATACACTCAAGTTATGCCCAGTCAAAGTTCGAGTCAAATCGAGTACAAAGGCTAGTCAAAAAGGCCAAAAATTTCACAATCTTAGAATCTAACAAAACTAAGATCATCTTGAAGAGCTCAGAAAATGAAACCCAACGCAACTTGAATGGGCATAAAAGGAGCTCATATGCTCAAATTATGCCTAATCAAAGTTGAGGTCAAACCAGGAATAGAGGCCAGTTAGAAAAGCAAAAAAATTATCAGTCTCAGAATCTAATGAAACCAAAATCATCTTGAAGAGCTCAAAAAATGGAAACCAACGCAACTTGAACACATGAAAAAGGAGCTCATACGCTCAAGTTATGATGCCTAGACAAAGTTGGGGTCAAACCGAGTAAGACGCCACTTAGAAAGGCAAAAAAATTACATGTCTCAAAATCTAATGAAACCAACATAATCTTGAAGAGCTTAGAAAGCAGAATCCAATGCAATTTGAATGGGTAAAAAAGGAGCTCATACACTCAAGTTATGGTCGGTCAAAGTTGGGGTTAATCCGGGTACATAGGCTAGTCGAAAAGGCAAAATAATTCAGTCTCAAAATCTAATGAAACTAACGTCATCCTGAAGAGCTCAGAAGGCGGAACCCAACGCAACTTGAATGGGCGAAAAATGAGCTCATACGCTCAAGTTATGCCTGGTCAAAGTTGGGGACAAATTGGGTACATAGGCTAGTTAGAAAGGAAAAAAATTTCACATTCTAATAATTTGACAAAACCAATGTCATCTTCAAGAGCTCAGAAAATGGAACCTAATGTAACTTGAATGGGTGAAAAAGGAGCTTATATGCTCAAATTATGCCGGGTCAAACTGGGTAAAGAGGTTAGTCAAAAACACGAAAAATCTCATAGTCTCATAATCTGACAAAACCAATGCCATCTTGAAGAGCTCAGAAAATGCAACCCAATGCAACTTGAATGGGCGAAAAAGGATCTCATACGCTCAAGTTATTCCTGGTCAAAGTTGGGGTCAAACTGAGAACAGAGGCCAGTCATAAAGGAAAAAAATCATAGTCTCAGAATCTAATGAAACCAACATCATCTCCAAGAGCTCACAAAATGGAAACCAATGCAACTTGAACGAGCGAAAAAGGAGCTCATACGCTCAAGTCATGCCCGATCAAAGTTGGGGTCAAACCAGGTATAAAGGCCAGTCAGAAAGGCAAAAAATTTCACTGTCTCAAAATCCGACGAAACCAACATCATCTTGAAGAGTTCAGAAAATGGAACCCAAAATAGCTTGAACAGGTGAAAAAGGAGCTCATACACTCAAGTTATGCTCAGTCAAAGTTGGGGTTAAATCGGGTACAAAGGCCAGTTAGAAAGGTGAAAACTTTCACAATCTCAAAATCTGGCGTAACTAATATCATCTTGAGGAACTTAGAAAATGGAACCCAATGCAACTTGAACGAACAAAAGCAGAGCTCAAACGCTCAAGTTATGCTTGGTCAAAGTTGGGGTCAAACTGGGTACAAAGGCCAGTCAAAAGGAAAAAAAATTCACAGTCTCATAATTTGACGAAAGTAACTTCATGTTTAAGAGCTCAAAAAATGAAACCCAATGCAACTTGAATAGGCAAAAAGGGAGCTCATACGCTCAAGTTATGGTCGGTCAAAGTTGGGGTCAAACCAGTTACAGAGGCCAGCCAAAAAGGCAAAAAAATTCAGTCTTAGAATATGTTGAAACCAACGTCATCTTGAAGATCTCAGAAAACGGAACCCAACAAAAGTTGAACGGGTGAAAAAGGAGCTCATACTCTCAACTTATGCCCGATCAAAGTTGGGGTCAAATCAGATACCAAGCCAATTAGAAAGGTGAAAAATTGCATAGTCTCATAATCTAACGAAACCAACTTCATCTTGAAGAGCTCAAAAGATGGAACCCAATGCAACTTGAACGGGAAAAAAAGGAGCTCATATGCTTAGGTTATGCCCAGTCAAAGTTGGGGTCAAATCGGGTAAAGAGGTCAGTTTGAAAGGTGAAAGATTTCACAGTTTCAGAAGCTGACGAAACCAACATCATCTTGAAGAGCTCAGAAAACGGAACCCAACACAACCTGAATGGGAAAAAAAGGAGCTCATACACTCAAATTATGCCTGGTCAAAGTTGGGGTCAAACCAGGTACAAAGGCTAGTCAAAAAGGCAAAAAATTCCACAATCTCAAAATCTAACAAAACCAACGTCATTTAAAGAGCTCAAAAAATGAAACCCAATGCAACTTGAACGAGCGAAATGGGAGCTCATATGCTCAAGTTATGCCCAGTCAAAGTTGGGGTCAAACTGGGTACATAGGCTAGTCAGAAAAGTGAAAGTTTTCACAGTCTCAGAATTTGATGAAACCAACATCATCTTGAAGAGCTTAGAGAACAGAACCCAACACAACTTGAATGGGCGAAAAAGGAGCTCATATGCTCAAGTAATGCTTGGTCAAATTTGGGGTCAAACCGAGTACAGAGGCCAGTCAGAAAGGCAAAAATTTTCACAGTCTCAGAATCTGAAAAATCCAACATCATCTTGAAGAGCTCGGGAAACGAAACCCAAGGCAACTTGAACAAGTGAAAAAGGAGCTCATACGCTCAAGTTATGGCTGGTCAAAGTTGAGCTCAAACCGGGTATAAAGGCCAGTCAAAAAGGTGAAAAATTTCACAGTCTCAAAATTTGGCGAAACCAACATCATCTTGAAGAGCTCGGAAAAAGGAACCCAACACAACTTGAACGGACAAAAAAGGAGCTCATACGCTAAAGTTATGGCCAGTCAAAGTTGGGGTCAAACCGGGTACAAAGACCAGTCAGAAAGATGAAAATTTTCACAGTCTCGAAATCTGATGAAACCAACATCATTTTGAAGAGCTTAGAAAATGGAACCCAATGCAACTTGAACGTGCAAAAAAGGATCTCATACGCTCAAGTTATGCTAGGTAAAAGTTGGGTCAAATTGGGTACAAGGACCAATCAGAAAGGCAAAAAAAATCAGTCTTAGAATCTGATGAAACCAATGCCATCTTGAAGAGCTCAGAAAACGTAACCCATTGCAACTTGAACGGGTGAAAAAGGAGCTCATCGCTCAAGTTATGCCCAGTCAAAGTTGGGGTCAAACCAGGTATAGAGGCCAGTCAAAAAGGCGAAAAAAATCATAGTCTCAAAATTTGATGAAACCAACATCATCTTAAAGAGATCAGAAAATGGAACGCAACAAAACTTGAATGGGCGAAAAAGGAGCTCATATGCTCAAGTTATGCCCAATCAAAGTTGGGGTGAAACCAGGTACAAAGGCCAGTCAGAAAGGTGAAAACTTTTACAATCTCAGAATCTGACGAAACCAACATCATCTTGAAGAGCTCAAAAAATGAAACCCAACACAACTTGAATAGGGGAAAAAGGAGCTCATACGCTCAAGTTATGCCCTATCAAAGTTGGGGTCAAACCGGATACATAGGCCAGTTAGAAAGGTGAAAAATTTCACTGTCTTAGAATCTGATGAAACTAACATTATCTTGAAGAGCTCAGAAAATGGAACCCAACGCAACTTGAACGGGCGAAAAAGGAGCTCATACGTTCAAGTTATGCCAAGTCAAAGTTGGGGTCAAATCGGGTACGAAGGCCAATCAGAAAGGCAAAAAATTTCAGTCTCAAAAATGATCAAAAACCAAAGTAGTTCAAGGATCGAAAGGGTTTTTTAGGATTTTAAGGGAATTATGAGGGGAAGCGAAGAACCTTTCCACCGAAAATGTCAGAGAGTGCAACTGAACATGGAAAACCAGAGCTTGATGAAGAAGGTTTTCGGAAAGCCTTCCTTGACATGAAGGCCATGGTGGAGGTGCTCTTCAGAGAAAGGGTAAGATCGGAAGAAATCCGAAGAAGGCAATTCATCAAAGCAGGAAGATACTAGAGATCACAAAGACAAGAAGAAGCAATCCAAAGATGGTGAAAAACCTCCAAAATCCCCTCCATCTTCCTCTTCTTCTCCTTCTTCTTCTTCCCATTCTTCTCCTTCTTCTCCTTCTCCTTCTACTTCTATTAATCCTTTTAAGAGAAAATCTAAGCCTGTTATTAAACTGGATGTAAAATTTGAAATACCTAAGTACTGTGGAGAGTTAGATGCCGAAAATTTAGATGATTGGATCCAACAGGTAGAAGTGTAATGTAGGATTCAAAGCCTAGTAGAAGATTCTTCTAGGATCCAATTAGCTACTTTCTAGTTGGTAGGTACAGTTCTCACCTAGTGGCAGAGTAGGACTCAAACAAAAATTACTCGCCATGGTAAATTCAGTATGACTTGGATGGAATTTGTTGCTTCCCTTAAAAAGCAGTTTTACCCTTTAGGTTACATGCAACAATTAACAATGAATTGGCAAACCTTTAGGCAAGGTAAGGGTCAGTCTGTCCAAGATTTCACCCATGAGTTTAGAAAATGGGCTATTGCTTTAAATGGTCTATTGTATACTCATGGTACACTACTTAAGTACATAGGTGGTTTGCATTCTTACCTAAGACATACTATTCTAATGTTGAGTCCTAATAATCTAGACGAAGTATCTATCCAAGCCACTCATTTAGAGTCAAGGGTTAAGAACACTTTCAGTGATAATTTCTCAAAGAAACCATCTAAGTCTAAGGGTAAGCCTAAGGGTAAAGACAAAGACAAAGGGAAAGGGAAGAAGATAGCTACAATAAAGAAGGAGGGTGTTACGCCCACATGCTCTCACTGCAAGAAAGAGGTACATGATGATTCGAAGTGCTAGAAGTTGCATCCAGAATTAAGGCCAAAAAGATATGGAGGCAATAAAGGAAAGCAAAAGATTGTTGTGGTGATTTAACAAGATCTTGGATTTGACTCCAATGATGAAACCAAGATAACAGTTGTGGGTCTAAAAAGTATCGTTCCTATTGCTAGTACTAGTTCCCGTGCTTCTTATGTGAAGAATAATGAGATCCCAGTTGAAAGCAAAAGGAATGAATTGTTTCATATAAGGACTATTGTAAAACAAAGTAAAATTGATACACTCATAGATAGTGGATCACAAGTAAAATTAATATCTGAAGAGGTGGTAAACAAACTTAATCTAGCTACAACACCTCATCCAAAGCCATATCCACTTGGATGGGTTTGCAATGATGCTCAACTACAGGTAACAAAACAATGTAAATTGAGATTTTCTATCATTGCAAACTTTGTTGATGAGGTAGAGGTAAACGTAGTTCCTTTGGATATTTGTGGGCTTGTGTTATGGAGTCCTTATCTATATGATAGAAAAGCAATCCTTTATAGGGGGGGAATAAGTATCATTTGTTTAAGGATGGTAAAAAGTATATTGTACGCGCACATAAGACTAAGACTAATCTTGCACTAGTCAATGTTGGTCAAATGAAAAGGTTGGTCAATTCTAGTAAGAACTTTGTATTAATGCTTGTAAAACCCAAAGAGGATGAAAAATCTGAAGCATTCAAGGGGTGTGATCCAAAACATAATTTTGAGTTGGTCAAAATTATATTTACCTATGATGAGCTTTTTCAGGAACCAAAGGGATTGCCACCCAAGAGAGAGATACAAAACAAGATCCAATTGTAGCAAGGCGTTCCTCTTCCTAACATTGGCATGTACCGGTTATCCGTTCTGCAAAATGAAGAGATTAAGTAGCAGATATGTTTTCTAAGCCTCATGTTATGAATGCTTCGATTATCCTTAAAGGTAGTTCCATGGTACATGAAATTTTTTAGGAACATTATGCTAATGATTAAGACTTTAAGGAAATCTATTCAGCTCTAATTGCAGGCAAACATGTAGAAGAGAAAGATTACTATGTTCAGGATAACTTGTTGTATCATTTAGGAAATCTATGTATTCCAAAAGGTGAACATGCATAGGTAATCAAAGAAGCACAAACGTCATTGATTACAGGACACTTTGGGGTAAGCAAAACAATGACTCAATTGCAAAAATATTGTTATTGGCCTTGTATGCAAGAAACAATATCTAAGTACATTAGAGGTTGTGTAATGTGTGCAACAAGTAAACCTCTACACACCTCTACCTGTTCCATACCATCCATGGGAAAGTGTTTCAATGGATTTTGTTGGGGGGCTACCAATTTCTAGGAAGGGACATGATTATCTATTTGTAGTAGTTGATCAAATCAAAAAAATGTGTATTCTAATGCCTTGTAAGAAATAGGATACAATTGAACTGACAACACATATGTAATTTCAATTTGTATGGGTTCATTTTGGGCTCCCTACTTCTATTGTATTGGATCGATATTCTCAATTCTTGAGGGAATTTTGGTCAGCATTGTGGGAACTCATGGACGCAAGACTAAAGAAAAGTACAACGTTCCATCTATAGACTAATGGATAGATAGAGGTAGTAAATAGGACGGTTGCGCATCTTCTCAGAGGTTATTGCAGTAAGCATCCCAAGTTGTGGGATGAAATCTACACTATGTTTAGCATGCTTACAACCATGCAACACACTCTTCTACAAAAATATTTCCTTTTGAGACTTGTTTTGGTTATCTGCCAAAAACATTGATGAACTTTTCTTTTGGGAAGGATATGTTGAAGATGGACGCCATGATGCAAAGAAGGCTTTGAAGTTCATCTAGAAATTCCAAGCAATTCATCAGGCAGCGGAAGCACAGTTGGAGAAGATCCAGGTGAAATACAAGGCTCGGCATGATAAGCATCGTATCAATCATCATTTCTAGGTTGGAGAAGGATTTTGGTTACATATTAGCAAGGAAAGGATGTAAGGTGAAGGAAGGAAGCTCAAGCCAATTCAGTATGGTCCCTTTGAGATCTTGGAAAAGATCGGAACCAATTCCTTCCGCCTTAATCTTCCTCCATACATGAAAATCTATTCAGTTGCCAATGTTGAGAATCTGAAGTTGTATGAGCCTCCAATGATATTGGATGAAGACAAACATTCAGGTTCCATCAGTTGATGATCTTTCACTAGAATACATGTCAAAGTTTCTAGAGGATGTCATCTTAGATAGGAAAGTCAAGACTTCTTGAAGAGGCACAGTTCCTTTGTATACTCAGGATACATTGCTTAAGTACATAGGTGGTTTTCATTCTTACCTAAAACATACTATTCTAGTGTTGAGTCCTAATAATCTAGATGAAGTATCTATCCAAGCCACTCATTTAGAGTCAAGGAGTAAGAACACTTTCAGTGATAATTTCTCAAAGAAACCATCTAAGTCTAAGGGCAAGCCTAAGGGTAAAGACAAAGACAAAGGGAAAGGGAAGAAGATAGCTACAGTAAAGGTGGGTGCTAAGCCCATATACTCTCACTGCAAGAAAGAGGGGCATGATGATTCAAAGTGCTAGAAGTTGCATCCAGAATTAAGGCCACAAAGATATGGAGTCAATAAAGGAAAGCAAAAGACTGTTGTGGTGATTCAACAAGATCTTGGATCTTACTCAAATGATCAAACCAAGATAATAGTTGTGGGTCTAAAAGGTATCATTCCTGTTGCTTATACTAGTTATCGTGCATCTTCTGTGAAGAATAATGAGATCCCGGTCGAAAGTAAAAGGAATGAATTTTTTCATATAAGGACTATTGTAAAACAAAGTAAAATTGATACACTCACAGATAGTGGATCACAAGTAAACTTAATATCTAAAGAGGTGGTAAACAAACTTAATCTAGCTACAACACCTCATCCAAAGCCATATCCACATGGATGGGTTTGCAATGATGCTCAATTGCAACTAACGAAACAATGTAAATTGAGATTTGCTATTATTGCAAACTTTGTTGATGAGGTAGAGGTAGACATAGTTCCTTTGGATATTTATGGGCTTCTGTTAGGGAGTCCTTATCTGTATGACATAAAAGTAATCTTTTATAGGGGGAGAATAAGTATCATCTGTTTAAGGATGGTAAAGAGTATATTGTATGGGCACATAAGATTAAGACTAATCTTGCACTAGTCAATGTTGTTCAAATGAAAAGGTTGGTCAATTCTAGTAAGAAATTTGTATTAATGCTTGTAAAACCCAAAGAGGATTAAAAATCCGAAGCATTCAAGGGGTGTGATCCAAAACATAAGTCTGAGTTGGTCAAAATTGTATTTACCAATGATGACCTTTTTCAAGAACTAAAGGGATTTCCACCCAAGAGAGAGATACAACACGAGATCTAGTTGCAGCAAGACGTGCCTCTTCCTAACATCGGCATGTACCGGTTATTTGTTCTGCAGATATGTTGTCTAGGCCTTCTGTTATGAATGCTTTGATTATACTTAAAGGTAGTTCTATGGCACATGAAATTTTTCAGGAGCAGTATGTTAACGATGAAGACTTTAAGGAAATCTATTTAGCTCTAATTGTAGGCAAACATGTAGAAGGGAAAGATTACTATGTGTAGGATAACTTGTTGTATCATTTAGGAAAGCTATGTATTCCAAAAGGTGAACATGCATGGGTAATTAGAGAAGCACACACATCATTGATTGCAAGACACTTTGTGGTAAGTAAAACAATGACTCAATTGCAAAAATATTGTTATTGGCTTCATATGCAAGAAATTGTGTCTAAGTACATTAGAGGTTGTGCAATGTGAGCAACAAGTAAACCTAGCAATAGGAAATTACGGTTGTACATGCCTCTACCTGTTCCATCCTGTCCATGGGAAAGTGTTTCAATGGATTTTTTCGGGGGGCTACCAATGTCTAGGAAGGGACATGATTATTTGTTTGTAGTAGTTGATCGGTTCAGCAAAATGTGTATTCTAATGCCTTGTAAGAATAAGGTTATAGCTGAACTGACAACACATATCTACTTTCAATTTGTATGGGTTCATTTTGGGCTCCCTACTTCTATTGTATTGGATTGAGATTCTTGATTCTTAGGGGAAATTTGGTCAACAATGTGGGAACTCATGGACACAAGACTGAAGAGAAGTACAATGTTCCATCCACAGACTAATGGACAGATAGAGGTAGTAAACAAGATAGTTGTGCATCTTCTTAGAGGTTACTGCAATAAGCATCCCAAGCTATGGGATGAAAATCTACACTATGTGTAGCATGCTTACAACCATGCAACACACTCTTCTACAAAAAAATCTCCTTTTGAGACTTGTTTCAGTTATTTTCCAAAAACATCGATGGACTTTTCTTTTGGGAAGGATGATGTTGAAGATGGATGCCATGATGAGAGAAGGCTTTGAAGTTCATCCAGAAAGTCCAAGCAATTCATCTGGTAGTGGAAGCATAGTTTGAGAAGAGTCAGGCCAAATATAAGGCTCAGAATGATAAGCATTGTATCGATCATCATTTCCAGGTTGGAGACAAAGTTTGGTTAGGTATCAGCAAGCAAAGAATGGAAGGCGAAGGAGGGAAGCTCAAGCCGATTTGGTATAGTCCCTTTGAGATCTTGGAAAATATTGGAACCAACGCCTTCCACTTTAATCTTCCTCCATACATGCACATCTATTCAATTGTCAATGTTGAGAATCTGAAGTTGTATGAGCCTCCAATGATACTGGATGAAGACACAAACATTTATGTTCCATCAATTGATGATATTTCACCAAAATACATGTCAGAGTTGCCAAAGGATGTCATCTTAGATAGGAAAGTTAAGACTTCACGAAGAGGCGCAGTTGAGTACCTCAAAGTGGGACTAAAGGGGATGAATCCAAGCAAGGAAAAATGGATGGACACATGGTAGATGTAGGTGAATCAAATTGTGCCAGGTGGCAAGTTTTAGGCACTCCTCCGGTGGTTAGTTTTTTTGGTTTGATAAAAAAATTTGGTTGGGGATTGAACCCCCAACATCTCATACACCACTTTATCCGTCGACCAACTCGCCTAGCTTTTCGCTATGTATGTAAATGGTTGTGGTTTATTTTTTCAACTATCTCACCACATAAAGGGAGCAAGAAGGGGGCAAGGGTTGAATTTGCAACCTCCTCTTACCTGCCCTTCACTCTCCACCAATGCGCCACACACCTGGTGTGAGAGAATTTTGGGGCCCATTCATTTTATTAAAAGACAAATTCCTCTAAAATTAAGGATTAACCCCTATTATTAAAAAAGAAATCACCAAAATTTAAATCCTCTAACCCCTTAAAGCTCGATTGATGATATTTTAAAGGGGCTTAAAATAAAATTAAAAGATATTAAAAGATTATATAAGGAATTTAATAGGGATTTTAACCATGAAGTAAAAGGGAGATAAGGGAGGATTTGTAAATCTTATGGTTTTTAACCATAATGGGAAAAATTTTATGTATAAAAATGGGTGAGAGTTTAGAGTTGGGATAATTAAGTGATGAGTGATGAGAGAATTATTTTGAGAAGATTTTTTTTGTAAGCATAGTCTTGTATTTGTATTCTTTAAGTGTAATTGGGTTTGTTATCCTCGAATCCAACTGCACTAGATTCATAGGATAACCTGTAATGTCCCCAATTTAGCCCTACGCTCTTCATTTGGATTTAGCCTATTTCTGGAAACTCGTAGGCTAAGCAGAAGCTCGAATCAGGGTTTCCAAACTTCTTGGAGGATGTTTTCATCTTTTTGCAGAGTCTTCTTTTGGAATTGTTGAACTTGGATTGCGGATTCCTTCTGGGTTTTCTGAGAGCTTCGCGCTGGTGGTTTCAGTTCGGCATTCTGAGCAATTACATGAATTTACTTTTTTTAGTAAATTCTATTTTTAGCAGTTGACTTGTTGACTCCTAATTAGTTGGGTCCACTTTGGCAGTCTGTTCAGATGGTATGGTTGAATTTGGCTTCTGATGCATTTCCATGGTGATATAAGATATTTTATATTATAATGTTATACTTTAACATTATAATTCCTTGTTCTAGCATCATGAATTAATATTGTCTTTAAAAGGGGGACATTGAAGGGTATTTTCACATGGAGGAAATATTTTAATATTTCTAAAGCCAAATATTGCTCAAGGAGTTTGGACGCCAACTTTGGGTGAGCCAAATATTTTATTTAAAATGAAATTTATCTTCTTAAGCAAGTACGCCATCCTGAGGGTGAAGACAAAAGACAAGTCAATGACCTAAAAGAATCTTTGAGGTGGCGCCCTTCTTGGAGGTTTCTAGAAAGCTCTTCTAAAGTTATAAATTGGAGCTCGGGGTCCTCATTTTGTTTATCTGATGAATTTGCAAAGTTATGCTGCCGGATTGGCTTTGGGATTGCTTCGAGGAATGTAAGCCTCCTAGCTTGGCTCTTCTTCTTGCTTGAAAGACAGCAACTAGTTGAGAGGTTTAGTTGTAGTTGGTTTCCTTTCATTGTAGTTGGTTCTTCTCACATTCTGTAGTTGAGTTATTGTATTTTCTGTCAATTTTAGAGTTGCTGATTTGTATGGCTGTAGGTTGTTTTTACTCACAACTCAAGAAACAGAAATAATATTGTTCTGGGTACTGTTCCAATCTATTTTCCTATGTAGGGCGACCATATGTGCAAGTTTCCAGAATTTTATTTGAAGTCTATGAATTATCTAAAGTAAATCGCCCTTGCTTGCAGGCAATTTCACTTTGTAAGTGCTTTGGAAGTCGTGCAAAATAAATAGGGGTCTTTGTGAGAATTTTTTGTGATCCATCTTCATTGTCATCATCATTGGAATGTTTTGCAACTGATTTCAAGTTAAATGAGCAAGTATTGAGAGAGATATGAGCATTTAAGTGAGTTTTGGAGTTGCTATTTTCACCATTCTTAACTGTAGATTTGTCATATCAGACTTAGTAAAATTATTAATAGGGTTGGGATTGTCTGTCTTAGTCATATTAATCGTTCTGGAGTAGCTCTACATTTCAACAGTGTGATTATCACTCTAATCCATCGTGCTTGCAGGAGATATATTACATTGTAAGGCTGTTAGTAGTACTAACCAGCCAATATTCACATTTGTAAGCTCTTATTTATATTTCCTACATTTCGTGGAAGAGACTGATCCTTGCCCAATCTATTGTCTTTCTTTATATCTCCGTCATATGGTAGCTCCCATTCTGTCTCGGGTTAGAAAGCACATTCTTGACGTCGAGTACTTCAGCATTCTTGCTTATTTCCCTTAATTGCATTGTAATTCTTAGCACTCCACCATATGGTCGCCTCCTTTCCATACTGGATTGGGTAGCACATGCTTGGTGTTGAGTTTGTTTCCAGTACTTGTAGCATAGAAGATCCTCTGACCATATGATCGTCCTTCGTGGACACATTCTTGGTTAGAGTTACCTTCAGTTGCATTTTGTTTAAGGCACGGACGATCCTCTTGCCATATGATAGCCTCTCTCTTGTTGAGATTGAGTGCGCATTCTTGGCAACGAGTTATTTGTAATCTGCTGGTTTGAATTATCTAACTCT
This sequence comes from Sequoia sempervirens, assembly GCA_007258455.2. Classification (NCBI taxonomy): domain Eukaryota; kingdom Viridiplantae; phylum Streptophyta; class Pinopsida; order Cupressales; family Cupressaceae; genus Sequoia; species Sequoia sempervirens. Next base: position 104,839,412 of record VDFB02000017.1, on the reverse strand, counting down.
AATGGGTGCTCTCTGCATTGTTGTGTACTTGGTAAAAATAAAATAAAAATTGGCTCGGAATATCCCTAGGAAACTTTTTTATTTCATAAATTTGTGTACTTTAAGCATGAAAAATGAGGAAAATTTCAATTTACCTTAATGCGTGGTCCAAAACCTCAAACAGTCTATTTGAGTGCTTCCCCTCGTTCGTCTTTTGAAGAGCTTCGAAACGAGTATCTTTGTTAACTCCCAACCCCTGAAAGTTAGTCAAATTTTGACTCATGTCGGAGCGTTGATTTTTAGTGCTCCTACATGAGCCTTAACTTAAAAAATTTCAACTCCAAGTGTTGGAGCACTGATTTTCAGAGTTCCTACACTTGTTCACTTAGTCTTTAATTCACAATCAATGATTTTCACCGCTAGTGCATTTTCTTCTATTGTTAAGTCTTTAGTGCACAAGCGGTGAAAATCACCACTTGTGCACTTTTTGTTTCATCAAGTCTTTTGCATGCACAAGTGGTGAAAATTACCACTTGTCCATCTTTCTCACCTTTATGCCTGCCTTCATTAATGCAAACTTTGAGTTGCATTAATGACTCTTTCTAATGACTTGATTAATGTAATTTTTACTTAATCATTCTTCATTCTGCAACCATCATTCTCTCCCTCCCTGCGTTTTGGTCTCCATCCAACCTCAAAGTGGATCGGTGTTTGAATTTTCTTCAAGTTTTTGGGCTAGGTTTTCAATGTTTTGCGATTTTTTTACCAGGTACATTCTATTCTCTCTTCTCCATCACTTTTTCTCTCCATTTTTACTTTTGAAACCCTCATCTTTTTGTGTTTTTTTGTAAATAGCTTGGTAAATTCTTGTAAAAACAAATCATGCCCTAATTTTTGTTTTTGTTTTGCATATTTTGCATTCGACGCCCTAGGTTTTGTTTGTTTCCATCTTTTTCACCATATTGTTTCATACCTTTCCACTGCTTCTCCCTGTGGTTTCCCATCCTAGGTCGAAGCAGTAAAAATTTTAGTGTTAGCAATTGGAAATTGATGAAGCTTCAATGTTTTTTGAAAGATCATTATTCTAAATTTTCGAGCAGAATTTTTTACCGCTTGAACATCAAGTCTACCTTTCTTTACTTGACAAAGTGGTAAAAATATATACCACTACACTGTGATTTTCACCAACTCCAAATGTAGGAGTGGTGAAAATCACCACTCCTACATGGAATGCACTTTCCTCCAATATGTCAAAGCAGTGAAAAATTACACTTATGCAATTGATAGATAAATATGGATATGCTCAAGCATTGATTTTTAGCACTCGAGTATAAAGTTGAACTTCCCTAAAATGCAATGGCACTAATTTTTAGCACCCTAACACTCCCTTCATCCCAACTGTAGAACACATGTAGGAGCACTGAAAATCAATGCCCCTACATGTAAAATCACTATCTCAAGATGTAGGAGCACTGATTTTCAGTGCTCCTACACAAAAAGTAGTTTTTTCTTCTAACACTCTGAAATCACTCCACTTGCGCTCCAAACCTTGTTTCTTTTCCAATGCTCTATTTTCCGTGCAAAATAGCTCATTCGAACTTTCTCTGAGTTGCCTCTTACCTGACGCTTTCCAACACTACATTTTCTCCTAACATCTGTTGATTCATTATTCTTGCAGTTCCTCTCAAGATCTCATTAGGTGACCCCAGATGGTGATATCCCTTGATCCTAGTGTTTCTATATGACAACAACGAAGCCTTCATCGTATTCTAAGAAACAGGGAAAAATGAAATAAAAATATCAGGGTGTCTTTCTGCCTACCGTGGTGATCTCGAAGGTGGATGAAATTGAAGAAACCAAATTTGGTCATCAGGACCCTGAAGATTTTGTAAAAAGAACTGAGAAAAATCCCTTAGAAGACAACTTAAGAGCTATTGTCCACAACAACTTGCACTTGGTATCTACATTCTCAAATTCTACTCATAATACATAGTTTGTTCGCCAGGTTGCATCCCACTACATCTAAGAGAACAAAAGTGTAATAGATTCCTCAGGTCAAGTAATGATGAGATTAGATCCTAATTTTTTTTATATTATTTTCAGAGTTCCACACATGGAAAAATATACAAAAATTTCAATTCAACAGGCATAGGAGGTTTATGATCAAGATCCAACTAAGGCTAAAAATTTGATTAACACGCAATGGTTGAAAACACCTAGGCCTACTATCTTAGGATGGCCAAAGGGGCTTCCTCAAATTTATTTTAAAGAGGATGTTAAGGATATGATTACTTTCCTGAGCAGGCATGAGTCATCTCATTTTTAGGGTTGGATGTATGAATACATCTGGATCATCAGGAGAAAGAAAGCACATATTGATTGGGGGACCCAAGTAAGTGATGAAATTCATGAGCAATTGATAAATGTGCCAACCAATCTGAAGTTATACATGACTTCCTATTTGGTATATGTTGTTACTGTAATGAGGCAATTTCTAGGGCTATCTACAAAGGGAAACAAACAGTCTGTACTTGTGTGAGTATTTTTATTAGTTGAAATTAAAAGAAAGTCTTTATCATTTGTCGTAGATGCCTTCTTTGTAGCCCTACTTTTCAATTTTTATCTAACTCTTAAAAAGAAGAGAGTGTCTGATGAGGTCTACATACAAAGTGGTGAGTAAGGATGGTCGTATCCCTTTGCGGTTTCCAACTTTCACCTATATGAGAGTAGGTTGCTATATTGGGTGTCCATACATGCTACCCAGATATCCCTCAGATAAGTGGATACTCATGGAGCTATGCAAAAAATTGATCTCAGTTCACAAGGAATGCATGAGAATTCACAAACTGGGTTTCAATTTTCCACTGACAATTGGTAGATACACCATTCAAAGTGTACAAAAGGAAAAGTCAGTTGCTGCAGAAATGCAGATCATGACTATAAGAACATAAACATATAGATTTGAATTTTTCTACTACTTTGAAGACATATGGGTGGACTGCAGAGATGAAGAAGACATCCACAAAATGGATTTTTGTAGGCTAAGAGTACAACATATCAAAGATCTTGGTGTAGCTGATCTACCAGAGGATTTCAAAGATCCTGGTGACATCATAAACTTTTCCTACGAAGAATATGAAATTGCTAGGAGACCCTTACCTTTAGTACAATGGTATAAAAAGGAAAGTGTCTCCATTAGAGAAAGGATTTCCCCCATCTTATCCAACATTGTTGAATGGTTGCATAAACATGGCTTCCAAATGAAATATTTCAAGATAGAATCAGAAGGAGAAGTACTAAGAGGAGAAACCAACCGAGAACAAAAACTCTGCACAAAAGACAAGCATGTGGCTACTCCCTCTTCTTCCCAAAGAGGTCCTAGAATCAAGTTCACCATTGGTAAGAATCTTACACAGACAGTTGAAGAACAAGAGTAAATAAAATCTGAAGTAACTAATGCAGAAGGAAAAGGGCCTGCTTTTGAGGAGAAAACATCTGATGAAGAAGAAGGAAATGAAAGCAAGGAATTTGATGAATAGGAAGAGTCTGAAGAAGAAGAATTTGTAGAAGAGGAAGAGTCCAAAGAAGATGAAGGTTAAAAAGAAGATAATGAGGAAGAACTCAAGTATGACAATCGAAAAATTATATCTCCTCATGAGAATGTTGTTGTAGATCTTCCACAAACATCATCACATGTTACTTCAAACATCCCCTATACACCTCCCAATCCTACCACTCCTCCACCTCCTCTTCCTACTTCACCTCTTCCCACATCTATCATACATGTAGTGGACATTTCTATTCCCCCTACAATATCAACCATCTTGTTGACGTTCCAAATGGCACAACAACAGTTAAACAGAATATTGCTACTCTGCTTCTCCTGAAAGAGAAAGACAACACATGGATGTCTTCGCTCCCAAGGTCTTTGTAGCTGGTTCCCAACTGTACTGATGTTACTCAGTGGTCAATGCAATAGTAATATTCAAGGGGCCTGTAGGTGTTGGACTTGTGGATTGTTCTAAGATCAAGCATGAATTTAAACCTACTTTAACTAGGGTTTTTAAAGAAACATAAAAAGATAGATTAGAATTTTGGTACTGAAAAGAATGATATTTCATCTAACTTAACTAGACTTATTACCTTTCAAGGAATTGCTAACTAAAACCGAAAAAACAAAATTAACTTGTGATTAACACACAGTTGCATTCATTCACAGTGCTGATTTCAACAACTGATTATAAGTTACCACTTAAACAAAACACAAAATAAGACTTTGTTCCTTGAAACCTTTCAAAATCAAATGATTAACTCAAGATAAATACCATTTTGGAACACAATATGAAGTAGATTCGAATCTAGTTGCTTCTACTATTAGTTAGATAGATAAGCAACATTTACAAATCTGGCACAATCACCAGTGTATAGAAAACCTGTGTCTTCAAACTGCTTCCATCTACACTCAAGAAACTGGAAAAAAATACATTCTTTCTATGCTGAATCTAACTCCTATCCTAAGAAGAAAAAAGAATCTCCCTTTACAAAGAAATAGGATGCAACTTTTGTCCCCTCTATCCTTCAGAAAATTCCTATTCTTCAAAATCTATCTCTAAACCTATCTATTCTATTCCTGCTAACTTCTTAATTTTTTACTTTTGACTTCTAACCTCTAACCCCCTTTACAAAGAGGCAAGAATGCCATATATACACCACCTCTCAAAAAGAATGTCGGTTCCCATTTCTAGGGTTTACAAAATATCCTTCGCCAGTTGCCAGAGGGTCGATGTTCAGATCTTTTGAAGAAAGTCAGTCCTGCATTAAATGCGAGTCCCTGCTGTCCATGTTGGTGAAGATTGCCTCCTGGAATGATCTATAGATCTTTTGCAGCTACTGTATTAACTCCTATGCCTCCGTGTCCATCTTCGACCTCCAGCGCAGCCGCTTTGAATGCCCTAAAATGTCACCATTAATGCCGAGCTACCCCTGTCAGTAGACACTAGCTAGCATTATGACTCACAGCTTCCCTTTTCTTCCTCGACTCTCTTCTCGCTCTAGATCTATCCTTCTACTAGTTGTCAGCGAGACTAACTCCCTTCGTCGAGACACTACACCGAAGTTGCGTCCTTTCACCGAGAGCTCACTTCACTTCGAGGAGACTTTGCCCGGTCAGCGAGACATTACACCACACTCAACATGTTTTACCGAAGGCACAAAATACGTCTGCGGGACCCTATCGGGTCGGCAAGACTTTATTCATTCAGCCAGACATCACGCCAAACTTAGATCCTTTGGAAAAACTTCCTCAAGAGATATCTTCAGATATAACTCGATCTCGCAAAACAGATTCCTCCATTAGTTCCCAAAGGTAAATAAAATATATCATTATTTATCTTGCCTTTAATTTTATCAAAAGAAACATAGCTCCGGTAGAGGCAGAACCAAAACTGAAACGGGAACATACTTTCCTTTAAAAAAAAAAATGGTGGAGGCAGAACCAAATCGGGACCAGGATGAGAAGCAAAATTGGACAAATCCCGACGGAACCGGGATCGGGACAAAATAGGACCTAGAAACGACATCCCTCGCCCTAAAACTGGTGAGGGCGGGGTCAAAAGAAAAATCAGAAATGGGACCGGAGTCAGGATGGGAACGAGCCATGGAAATAATCATAACTTTAGTTCATACCCCGTCCTGGCTCTAGGTCCGCGACGGAAACCAAAATGCAAAGGACAAGGAAACAAACGCCGGCGACATTGGAGCAAAACCTGATCTCGGGCGATGCACAACGAGGGCGGGGGCGGAACCAAATCCGAATTTGAAACTTCTTAAAAGTTTCAGTTTCAAATTCCATCACGACCCCGCCTCCGACAACATATAAAGAGATGACCAAAGAACGAAAATAGAAAAGGGGAAAGGAAGAAGAAAACCCTACGACCAAATGATCGGAACTGGGGCAAAACAAAAGAACAAAGCGGAACTGGGATCGGGACTAAACCCGAACCGGAAACTTTTTAAGTTTCGAGTTCGGATTCCGTTCCGGACCTGGCCTTGATGTCATCTAAAAAGACAAAGAAAGGACAAGAAAAAGAAAGAGAAAGGGGAGGGAAAACCCCCCGACCAAACAAAAGAAGAAAAGGAAAGCGCAAGAATGAAACACACGGAACTGGGACCGGAATGAAACCCGAACCAGAAACTTTTTAAGTTTCAAGGTTCGGTTTCAGTTCTGGTTCCAAGTTTGCCAGAACAAAACAAAAAGACGTGCAAGGCCGAAAAACCAAAGCAGCAGAACTGGGATCGGGGAAGGAAAAGAAAACACAACTTGGAAGGAATTCCATGTTCGGAATCCTATCCGGTTCCGGTCTTGCCAAAACAAACCAGAAAAAGACGCCCAAGGCTGAAAACACCCAAGGCACAGGACATAAAAACCAACAAAAAGGGTCGACAAAGAAGAGAGAGAAAATTGGATTCAAACCCGGGATCGAAGCCGAACTAGAAACTTGAAAATTTTTCTAAGTTCATATTCAGACCTGGACCCGGCTTCGACAGAATAGAAAAGGAAAATGCCTAAGGTAGAAAACCAAAGGCGGAAAGAAGACAAGAACAAAGGGGGGACCCATTTTGTTCCAGAATAAAATGGGGTGGTTATGTAAGGCATAACAAATGGCGACTCGGCTGGGAAAATGGTTTAACCATTTTCAAGGAACCGAAGGATTCAGCTACCCAGAATCTCTGGTTTATGATCATTACAATTCTAGCTAGGTCAGTTCTAGCAAGCAAGGTTGAGCTAGAATCTCAAATGTAAATCAACGCTGGCTGCCCTGAATCTATGTGTGTGCTTGATTGTGTATCACTCTTTTATAAAGTCCTCTTCATCTTTCGATCAACAATGTGCAAGATTTGAGCTACATGATTTGATTCCCTTAGCTATTGTGCAATGATATCCTAGGCATTGCTCCGCTGCCAGTTAGGCGTCCATAGCCCCGATGAAGATACCTCTAGTTTTCTCACAGCATTGCTCTACTACCAGTCAGGCGTCCATAGCCCCGGTAGAGATACTGGAATCACCCATTCATATTGAGTCCTCTTTTATTTTTCTTAAAATAGTTCTCTTTGTTTTTTTTTTTTTAGAGTTTCAAATGTTTCATTCAAAATTTTCTTTCAATATGCCAGATGTTTAACATTTGTGCTGGGTTGAAAACTACCATGGACTTCATAACAGCAATTGGGAGATCAGATTTTTCACTCAAATCTTACAACATGGTCACCCTAGGAAAAATAAACCATTACAAGAGGAGATGATGTTAATGATTTGTGATAGATTCAGGGGAGCTAATGAAGGTTATTTACTTTGCACCTTATTTTCAGGATTTCCCACAACTTTCACTGACCATGGTCATAAAGCAAAAATTTAGGACGAGAGAACCCAATCAGAAAACTTGAAAATATCTAAACCATTTCTTTCCTAATAACCATGATATGCTCGAGATAACATCCCATCACTCCAAGATGGAAGGAAACATACCAACCCTCAAGAACAAAACAAGACTGACACCAAAGAACAAAGGAAACAAGAGGACAGAAAAGGGAACAAGCAAACACAAACCCAAAACAATTTACAAACAGAAAAGAAGATTACTTACAAACAGGAAACAAAAAAATTATTTACAAAGAAAAGAGAAAATTACTTACACAAAGAGCATCAGATTATTCACATAAAATACAGAGTTATCTACACACCGAAATTATTTACAAGAAGAAATTATTTACATAGATGCATCACCCAGCAAAAGCGTCAACTTCACGACTTGAAATAGTGTTTTAGAAACTGTCCATTGACAGGCAAGGGAACAGGTTCTCCAGTGAGACTACTCAATCGAAAAGCATTTTCCCCTAGGATCTCTGCAACTTGATAAGGACCTAGCCAAAGCTTATCGAATTTCTGGTGACTGCCCTTCTTTTCACTGGCTTTATCCCATAACAAGACAAGGTCTGATATCCTAAAAGCCTTGATTTTGGCTCTTTTGTCAAACCAATGTTTGACAACAGCCTGATGTGTAAAGAATTGTTGCAAGGCGGCATCCCTCTACTCTTCTAATTTTAATAAGGTAGCTAATCTTACTTCTATCCTATCATCACTAGAATAGAATTTTTGCATGAATTCAAGGATAGGTATTTGCAAATGGATAGGAAACACAGGCTCTTGTCCATACACTAGTTTGAATGGTGAAGTTTTTAAATCAACCTTAATCCTAGTCCTATTAGCCCACAATACAAATCTCAACTGGGTATGCCAGTCCCTAGGGTTATTTTCTAACAATTTTTTGATTATCCCTAAGAGGTTCTTATTGGTTGATTCAGCAACTCCATTTCCTTGTGGGTAACAATTTGAAGAGTATTTCAATACAATTTTGTGATCATAAGCCAAGGAAATAAACTCAACAGAAGAAAAGGCAGAGCCATTGTCACATACCGACGCGAAGGGTACCCCAAACCTTGTAGTGATGCATTCGGTGAGGAACTTGATCACTACCTCCATTGTGCTATTCTTGCAAGGTATAGCCTTTGTCCACCTTGTGCAGTAATTAGTGGCAGTCAAAATGAACTTGTTTCCCACAAGAGATTTTGGGTTAATTACCCTAATAAAGTCCAACGCCCATTGGGCAAATAGCCTTACCTCATAAACGAGCTGCAATGGCATGGCTGCATGGCATTCTTTTGATGTAGAAATCTGACATACGCGACAAGTTCTTACATGCTGATGGGCATCTTTGAACATGCATGGCCAATAGTAACCAGATCGAAAGATCTAATGTGCTAATGAATCCGCAGACCCATGACCAGTGCTGTGTTTCCCATGAAATTCAGTGATCACATGTTTAGCCTCTTGTTGATCAAGGCATCAAAGGTACACTCCTTCAAAATTCTTTCTGTATAGAAATCCTCCTTTAAACATATAGTGTGAGCTTTTCAATCTCAGTGCCCTCCTCTGAGTTGCATTCATTCCCTGTGGGCACTGATTATTGAGCATGAAACAAACGATATCAGCATACCAAGGGTCATTTGAGAAGGACTGAGTTGTGTATTGCTGACAAATGATGTTGTCACCAGCATCAGCCATTGATTTAGACATACCCAAACCTCGGACAAGTTTCATAGGGTGTATCTCTAGATCGAACTCTTGCAATATGGCCATCCATTTCCCTCTTCTTTCTCCCAATTCGCTCTGCATAAGTAGAGACTTGACAGGAGCGTCAAGAACTACAACAATAATCTGACTTCAGAGAATGTAGTGCCTGAACTTTTTGACAGCTCAGACCAGTGCAAAAGCTTGTTTTTCAAGAGGTGGGTACTTCACCTCAGCATTCTTGAATGGAGAGCTCATAAAGGCGATTGGCCTCTCTTTTCCCTCTTCTCTTTGTTGAGTTAAGACAGTTGCACAAGAATGTTCGGAGGCAAAAGAGTAAATATAAAACAGTCTCAAGTAGTCAGGGTTGGTGAGGACTGGAGCTTCCGAAATGGATCGCTTGACTTGAGAAAATGCAGCCTTCACCTCATCACTCCACTCTATTTTGGCATCCTTCTTCATCATTTCATTTAATGGTTTCACAATTTCTGCAAAGCCTATGATAAACTTCCTCACGAATTTTATCTTTTCGAAGAAGGATCTCATCTCTTTCTTGCTTCCTGGCATGGCTATCTTCAGAATGGACTCAACTCGGTCTAGATCAATCACTATTCCTTTCTCAGAGATTATGTTTCCTAAGAGCTTCCCTTCAGAAACTCTGAACACACACTTTTTGGCATTCAAGGAGATGCCATACTGGATACATCTTTGAAGAACTTTGGCTAAGTCTGTAGCATGGTTCAATCTATCCTTGGAGAACACTGTTAGGTTGTCCATGTAAAAAATAATGCATTTACCGATTATGTCCTTGAATGCTATGTCCATGGCACGCTGAAAAGTTGCTCCAGCATTTATCAGACCGAATGGCATTCTTCTATAAGCATATGTTCCCCACTTTGTAGTGAAGGTTGTCTTCATTTTGTCTTCATAGTTAACCATCACCTGATTGTATCCAGAGTAGCCATCCAAGAATGATATCATCTGAGATCCATTGACAGTCTGCAAGACTTCATCTAGAGAAGAAAGTGGGTAATTGTCCTTTTCTGAAGCTCTATTCAGATTCCTAAAGTCCACACATAACCTGATCTCTCTATTTTTCTTACAGACTAGAACTAAGTTGGCCACCCATGTCGAATGGTGTACAAGGAAGATTATCCTTGCAGAAAGCAATTTCTGAACTTCTTTGAAGATCAATGGTTCAATCAAGGCATTGACAAGGCATTGTTTTTTTTGGAATGGCTTGGCCTCGAGCTTAAGAGGGATAGTATGAGTCATCACATAAGCATCGAATGTCTTTAGGTCTTCATATCCCTAGGCTATCACAACAATATCTTTCTTCAGTGCCATCAATATGTCTTTTCTGATTGCTTTAGGGTAGGCTTTCCCTATGTAGACATTCCTTTCAGGACCAGAATCAGCTAGATTAACCATTTCATATTCGCCCCCTTTATCTTTAGTTGATATCTTCTCTCGAGCCCTTGGGTCTGAGTCAAAAATTCTTTCCAAGGCCACCATTCCCTTGGGAATGCTATTTATTTTCAAATTGAGGAACCCTTCTGTGTCACAATCTCCAGGGTTCCAATCTCCTTGATCCCTATTGGATTCATTAATGATCTGCCCTTGGAAAACATCTGAACTTTTTAGGAAAGCAAGGATATGCCGATCGTCATCAAAAACCTAAAAATTCCCGAGATTATCAGGGACAGTAGGGGTGGAAATTAATTCCACTGAGAATTTCTTGAGCTTGGAGCCTTGCATAGGTTCTAGGGTACTTGCAACAATAGCTAATGAGTCATCTATTTGATTTTCTTCTCTAGGGATCAAGCTAATCCCAAAGGCATCAAAGTCCTGAATCAAGTTCCACACTCGATTTCTATATGCTGCTAGCGTTTTGTTGTGACATGTATATTGGCTACACACTTGCTTGATAACAATTTTTGAATCTCCCTTAACCATCAAGGCTGTGACTTTCTTCTTATGTGCAAACATCAGTCCCCATGCCAAAGCTTCATATTCTGCTATGTTGTTCATGCACTCGAACTGCAACCTATAAGAAGCAAAGAAAGTTTTCCCTTTCGGGCTGGTTAGTTCAATCCCAACACCACAGCCTGTCTTAGATTTGGATCCATTGAATGTGAGGGTCCATAGCTGATCGCGAGTTGGGGTTGGTCCTTTTGAGGTCATGGTGGGCACTTGGGTAGAATGAGCCATGGGCGGGGTTACTCTATCTTTTACATCGGATATAGGAAAGTGGCATTCAATAGGTTCCTCGAGAGTAATTCCCAATCCCTGCACAGATATATTATGTGACCCAAACTTATCTTCTTGACATTCACTTGCATCCTTGGTTAACCCCTTGGTTTTTGGTATATTTGTGAGTGCAGGGGTGTCATACGAACCTTGGGGTTTCTCCTCATCAATATGCTGATTTGGACAAGTGTCTAGGGTGGGTTCAATTTGAGAAGGAAACTCCTTCGAAGGTATCCCATCTCTGGTTAACATTATTGCTTCCTTGGCCTCAAATGAGAAGTGACCTGCAACGGTCTCATGGTGACTTGAGCTAGCTTCCTTAGCTTGGGAAATATGATTTAAAATGTCAATGCAGGGTTGACAAGCCAACTCAGAGTGGTTTTGGTAATGTACCCTGCACCAATTAGGGAGTAGCAGACTTTGCAAGTCGGTATCTTCTCCCAACACTAGCTGATCATGTTGCAACTTTCTGATGAAGGCATGCTGATTTTCATTAATTACAGAATTAGGGAACTATGAAGTTGGCAGTTCCTTAGGATCAAGAATAGAAAAGGTTAAAATTTCATCTCTTTTGTAAACCCCTATCCCAGTTTCAAAATAGGCTACCTCATTGGGGCAATCATACTCAGTGATGATATGCTTGAGGCGAGGCTCACTTTCAATTCTGATCTGAGTAGGAATCCCTCTCCATGGCAGCCACATATGTGAAAAGTCAAGGGAAAGATATCCCCCTAGACTTTTCATCAAGTCTCTGCTCAGCAACATACCATAGGTCTGAGGGATGTCTGCTACTTGAATGTCTATGTTGGTTAGGATCCTAGGATCTGATCCTACTTGAACATGTATGTTTCTTAATTCCCTTACCACATTAACCTCTGTCTTGTCAAATTGAATGACCTTCTTATTCGTTTGAATGGGGTTTAATCCCAATTTCTGGCATACAAAAAATGGCATGACATTTCCAGAAGCCCATGAATCTAACAGACAATTGTGAAGGTTCTTCCCACAAATTCTTAAACTCAAAAGAAAAGGTGGAGTACCTACCTTGTTTCTATACAATGTTGCATTCACATCCCCGACAGGTGTTGCCTTGCTCTTTCCTTTTGATTTATCAGCTTGCTCCAAGGCTTTCAACACTATCTCCCTTTGGGCAGGGCACCACTTTAAGATGTCAAAATATGACAAAGAAGTTTTATGTTTCTGCATCTCAGAAACAATATCAAATTATGTATCATAACTTGCATTACCTTTGAAAACACCAAAGGAATTACCCTTGTTTTGGAAGTCAGGTGGGCCTTTTGGTGGAGGAGGGTTGTTATCAACATTTTGATTTGGAGGCACCATGTGATTAGGTGGTGCTGATGTAGTGAATGGCCCCTTAATTTTATTTCTCAGGAAGTGTCCTCCCTTTGTCTGAAAGGCTTAGGCATCATATGAATCTTCCTTTGGTTCATTCTCCTCTTGCCTTGGGAATGAAGGTTCCTCCTCAAAGAGGTCATATGTCATTGTTGTATCTACTGAGCCGCCTTCTTTGTGAGGATTCCCTTGGAATGTTTGGGCATCTCTTGTGCCATCTTGACAACTTTCTCCATTTTAGGGCAGTTCACCTCAGAATGGGTCGCAGTATCATGTAGCCTGCACCAATTAGTCAAAAAGTTGAGGTCAGCCACGTTTGCAGTGTGTGCTCTCTCCTCATTTGCTTGATAGTTGTGAGAAAATGCACCATTATTGGACCCTATATTCCACTACCTGCTATTATTTGGCCTTTGGTTATACCCTCTATTTTGGTTTTGGTACCCTTGGTTAGAGGAGTTTTGGCCTTGATAACCCCTTTGGTTGTAGTTGTTATGATTCTGATAGCTACCCTGATTGTTTTGGGAGGGGTTCAATCAAAGTTGAGCCATGTCATTTGTAACTTCGGACAACGTTTTCTTCAAGGTTTCTACCTCATTTGTAAGCTGAACCGTCTTCTCACTTTCCACACTCTTAGCAATAGGTGGCTGACCACCATGATTTGGTGTTCCATCTTGGTTAGGATGACCATGGGAACTTTGAGGAGCCTGTGATTGTTGAAAGAGATCAGGAGTTCCAGTAGCAAAGGATGGAACAGGTGGTTGGGTTTTCAATTCAGACATTGGTCCATAATGGGAAGTAGACATTCCCGGGATAGTGTTGAATAGAGGAGTTGGGCTATGCATATAATATCCTATTGAAGGGAAACCTCCTCCTCCTAGGCTTCCTTGTTGAGAACTGATTTGTTGCTGCAACTTGATAGCTAAATGATAGACTTTGAATAGAGAATCAATATCAGCTGGTTGATAAGTCCTTTGCAAGAACAAGCCAAGCAAGGGTGTAGACACCTAAAAATGACCTAGGCCTGCAAGCTTCATTTTTACCACTTTCATCCTAGCATAATTAAGTTGTTTAATTGTGTCCTTGGTCCACATTCGACTATTGATTAAATAATTCATAATTATTTAATTAATTCATGTCATTTATCCCTCATGATTATTAAATAAATAAATTTTATTTATTTATCTAATACGTCATTAATTACCTAAGTCCCCCTTTAATTAAATAAATTTCTTAATTTTATTTAATTCCCCTTCTGTCATTTATTCCTCTTGATTATTAAATAAATAAATTTTATTTATTTAATTACGTCACTAATTAGGTCCTCTTCTCTCCAAAATTAAATAGATTCTAATTTATTTGATTTTTGTCCATTTTCTACTATAATTAAATAATTATTTTAATTATTTAATTATTCATTAAACTCTTCTCTCATCAAATTAAATAAAGTTAATTTATTCCACCCTCTTGAATTTTGAATTAAATTATTATTTAATTTGAAATAATTCCTTTTGTCACATTCTCCTATAATTAAATAATATCTTTATTATTTAATTATTCACTGGTCACCTGGGGTAAATAAATTTTATTATTTAATTTCTCCAGCGGCCTCTTTTTCTGTGCCAGTCTTATCTTCCAAATTAATTCTTTTCTTTTGACATCTCATTTAATTTCGATCCTTGATTGAATTATCTTATAATTCAATCTTGGCCCTTCATTTCTAGTCATTGCCCTAATTTTGACCTAACCCTAATTCGTATTGCAACATTCAATCTTAACCATGGATTTTAGGGTATTTTTCATCTTCTCATCCTGGCCACACATTCGAAATTGCAATTTTTATAAAAGGGAAATTTTGTTCTTATTTGTCTCTCTCTCTGGTCCATGTCTATTTTCTGTCAACTTAGGGTTATCATTTTAACAGTCATTTGTCATTTAGCTTATTGTGAAGTCACTTTCTTTTATGCAAATCCTTCAACACTTGCATAGGGCTTAGGCACTTGTCATAGTTGCTCATTTGAAATCTGAGGGCATCTTTATTTACTGCAAGCTAGGAGGTGTAACAAAGGTCAACCATGGAAGATGAGGACTTAGGGTAACATTGTTTCTTTTGTTTTCATATTATTTCCTTTGTACTTTGTTATTTCATTGGGATTTTGATGTTATTGTGCTAACCCCTCTAACAATAATCTATTTTTCCCTTGATTACATTGGTGAACCCGACTCCGTTTTTCTGCTTTTCGTACGGCTTTTTTTTGTTGTTTTCTGTCATTTTGCAGGTACAGGTACAGATCGCCGCAACTATTTTTTTTTTAAAACATTGTGACGCATCTGAGAATAGTCGAGCCGCAATCGCTCTGCCGCACCGCAACTGACACCCATAACGACGCATCTATTTTCCTGAGCCGCATTCGAAGACCCGAAAGCCGCATTTTTTATTCCACACCGCAACCGTCTGGGTTTTTGTTCTTTTCTATCGTTTTGTAGGTACAGGTACGGATCACCGCAAGTGTCGCGACACATCTGCTGATAGAAGCGACGCAACCGTTCTGACAAGCCGCAACTGACAGATACAGAGACGCATTCGATATTCCAAGCCGCATTCGAAAACCCGAACGACGTATTTGCTATCCCGCGCCGCATCTGTCTGGTAATGTTTCTGCCACGCCGCATTTGCCTGGTAATTTTTTTTTGTCAGTTTTTGAGGTTCTAATTTTTGGATTCTGGGTTTTTCTGGTTTCTGGTTCTCAGATTTTCTGTTTTTCTATATTCTGTTTTTATTCCTGCATGTTGGTTAGATTAGATTTTGTTACTAATCCTCTCTTGTAGCATGTGGCAACCCCCATTCGTATGTCGAAGACCATTGTTTCAAAAAGACTACTAATTCATTGTTTGCAGATTCGCATGTCAAAGAAGGAAGAAACAAACATTGTGCTTGTTTATTTCTAGATTAGCAAACATTTGTTTTGGTGCTTATAAAAAGAATCATGTCTTTTATGCTTGATTGTGCTTGTGGAGTGGTAGGTGAGTATGCTCTCACTTGGTGAAAACCGTGTGATCAGAAAACCAGACCCATTCTTTTCTGTTATATTACCCTTCACGATTCGGTATATCGGAGTATCCTCTCCCCTTGCGCATTCGTGCGATCCTGGGTGTAAGAGAAACGGTTACTGACTCTAGAACTTGGGCCTGTTCTGGTGGGAAAAAGTACTCACCCTAGGACGACTCAGACCGGTAGCACCCTGACACCGAGGGACTTCCAGCCGGTATAGAAAAGTGGGTTCTTGGGGAAAGCCCAAGAATCACGAGCGTGGTTCTGACGAGATGGATCCGAAAGGGGACTCTCGCCGCATGGATCATGCCCCACGAACGGAATGCCCATATTAAAAACCTTTTGTCTTAGTGTCCAACTGTTCTATTGGCCGTTGCTTGATATAGTGCAGGGTACAGTATCATGCCCGAAGATTACTCACTACTGATCCCCTTGAGTAGAGATAGCAATTCTTGGGATGTCACTACCCAATGAATTCAAATTTGGTGTGCTCGAATGACGTTAATGAGCCGTGGAGGGGAGCCAATGCCACCAAAATTCTAAGCTATCTGCTCTCGAGAAGGAAAGGTGTTCATCACCAATCCGGGGTATAACTGGTGGGCTATATCAAGTATACAAACCCTTGGCCTAGTGGCCTTTTTAGGATTGTGCTTATCTCATGTGTGTTTGGTTACCCCTTAAAACGCTGTGTTTGTCAAGTGCATTCTGGTTTTGTCACATTTCAAACAAAACATTCATCAAACAGATCAAAACTTCCATCAACATAACACGAAAATCACTTTGAAACAAAACTGTCATATCTGTCGAACCGCAACTGACATCCTGCAACGCAACTGCTCTAATAAACCGCATCTGAGACTTGGAACACCGCATCTGTAGGCGTCGCGACGCATCTGTCAATCTGAAAGCCGCATATGCTAAACCGAGTCGCATCTGACAGTCAAAAATCCGCAAGTAAAAAACTGAACCGCATCTGCTAAACCGTGACGCAATTGCCAAACTGAGACGCATTTTCCTGTCAAAATTTTAAAACTTCACAGTCGAAACCAGAGACCTCCAAACTGTCAACCATTCGTCAAACTCTGTTATCAAGAAGATTCTGTCAGAAACCTAATTTGAAGTTGCTCAAAGTTTTGTCTCTTAGCTTGCATTGATCACCTTAGGTTTCATACCTCACCCCATTTAAGTGTCATACATTCAACATTACGTTGTCCCTAGGCTCATATCTTGCATACTTAGGAGTAGGAAAATCTTAAGCACCCCTTGGCAAAATAATTGTTTTTGAAATTAGACCCTTTTGGACCAAGTTATCAAACATCCTTTTAGTCATTGTCCTCTTTTGTGAGATTTCTTCCAACTCAAAAGTCTAGTTAGGAAGACTCACTAGTCATCTTGTCAACTTGTCATTAACAACAAAGTCCTTTAGCAGTCCAAATTGAAAACAAAGTTCAAGCTTAGAAGTGCTTAGATAACCTCGTCTTACATTGCATCCACATTGCATACCTTATTCACAAAAATCCAAAAACAGTGGTCATTTTAGTCGTCATTTTGAACCTTAGATTTCACCTAGTGTCATACTTGCATTTAGTTGACATTCCCTTTTGAGAAAATCTCATTTATGGTTGAAACCAGACTTCAAAAACAAAAAAGACAAATGGAAAACTTTAGGCAAGACCCCAACAATCCTCCACATGACTCAAACTGGACCTTGTACGATCCATTTTCCAATCTAGACACTCAACCTCTACTGACAACACAATCCTCATCAACCAGTTCATTCGACCTCTACTTGCAAAGAGATGAAAACGGTCAACTACTTCAAGAAAACATAGAGGCATTGACACATGACCCAGAGGTCTATCAGCTTGCTAAAACAATAGCGCGTCAAGACAGAGACAGATTCGTAGCTATGCTCTTGAGTGAAGGAGCTAAGTTACCACCAGGGTTTGACACTAACACACTACATGACCCTAATGCCAATAACACACATAACATTGCACATAGTGGTCAATCTCCAAATGCTACAAACAACACCCCTTTTGACACCACAACGACATCGCATACCACATCCAATGTCCCAAACATCTCCAATACAGTAAACGCTACATCTATTGGGGGATCACAATCATCCACAACATCCACAACACTACCCCAATCGGATGGAACCAATCTTGGCTCCTCGACAACATGGGAAAATTATTCCAATCCTCTTTTTACCACAACA